>CM036539.1:15127961-15667961 GCA_020745685.1 Tautogolabrus adspersus
TGATGATTCTGCTGCAGAAAGCAGCTGTCACTGCCAACATTTGCTAGCTGACCAACACAGAGTATACACACATATTACAATGGTCACATCTAGATACATGAGTGACTATTGAAGTGGTCAAAATGGTGCTTGGGAGCATTTTGAACTGGATTTTAATGTGGTAATATAATGATTGTTATAATTAAGTCATTGAGGCCAGTTGTAAATGGTGTAAACATCCAGATACTTATCAAAGCAAATACTGTAAAAATACAACACCAGAAATGTTCCTGCTGAATAAACAAAAATGTATCCAGACTGATAATAGATTTTTAATCATGAAGCCAATTAAGGCTCTTTCTAAACATTTTGATGAGCTACCAGGAAAATGAATGAGCAAATAAAGAAATAATGTGAGGTAAAGTATCTTTAATGAAAGGAACCATTAACACTGATTAAACAACGCAGGAGAAAAAAAAGACCCTTTTAGAAACTTTGAAAAAGACCCTGGTTTTATCAGTATGAACTTTAGATTAAATAAACAACTCAATTAAAATCCATCGAGGAAACATTATCCCAACTAACTTTGTTTTTGTTTAGTTTTTTTTGGCTTCGCTGTGAGATTTTTGGTCATTAAATATAAAAAAATTACTTCAAACGTGGCCCAAACCATGTTTTGAGTGAAGTTTGCCACATTATACATCTCAATGATTATCTTCCACCCTAACAGAGCAGAGGACATACAACCGAAATGTCCAATTTATGACTTACATTTTACACCCTTATTGAAGCCCTTGGAGGGGACTATTCATGGTTCCATGCAGAGGTCATGTTTCAGCCTTTATTGCCCAGGTAAAGAAAACACACTAAGGAATGTTTCAGGCCTGAATGATTGTCAGCTCTTACAGCGGCTTGAAGACAAAACAGGAAGGCCCCTGATGGTTTCTTATTAGCAGGAATCACTAACAGTGAAAGATATGTTCCCTTATAAAACAGTATACTGTATAACTGTATAAACCTGCTGAATCCTCTGGGCTGATTGGTTGGGGCGTTGTTATCACCAATCTTGTTCTCTGTGGTTTAATTCTTCACATGAATGGGGGCCCACGCTACTGTTCATATGGCATGGTGAGAGAGATTCTGATCATATCAGTAGTGTAGGACTCTGAGGTGATAGTTGATCCCCCGCTTTGAACTGGTAATAATTTTACCCGCATATGCTGCTGTTGGTTCTGGCAAAGTTTTTTCCAGTTTATTCCTCAGTGCAGGAAGCTGTCTGTTTAAGGTTGTTTGGATTAGACTCTATTGGTTTGCATGACAGGGCGCTGACACTCAACAAGGATGCTCATCTAGAAAACTCAACAAGGCAAACATGGGCAGCTGTCCCACACAGCTGAGGGGGACAGTGCTCTGTATTGACATGGTCCACAGCACAGGCTTGATGAGCGAACAGGAACATTTCAGAGATGTTCAAGCCCAGTGTTGGATATTAAATAGCCAGATTAGTGCCAGGTTGCCATTATGTCTCTACTTTCCATTCATTTTCCAGTGGTAAAGAAAATCAAGACTGAATAGGGGGTATTGAAAGGCTAATAGCTATGTCTGGAAGGCAAAGATTTAATGGTTCTCTGCGGCAGCATGAAAATCTGTTTTCAGAATGATTCCTTTTATAAATGTTTACTGTTAGTTGTATGCACTTCTTGTTTTAATGTACACAAGTTATTGACGTTGCCAAATTTCCAGTCGTGTGCAGCAAGAAAGTTGCAAAAGCAGACACATAAGTACAAAGACACACAACGTGTCTTGATCTTTGCGACGTCTTACTTAAAGCCAGATGTGTTTAATTCTAAAGAGAAGTGCAAAATCCCACGTTTCCTCTGATAAGTACTGTTACATCTGTCAAGCACTTGTCTGGAACAACAACAGAAATGTCTGAAAAAGTATGGAATTCATAGTGCAACATTAATCATATGATATGCTGATGTTTTAATTACTATTACTTCTATAATTCAAAGTGGGTAACATTACTCATCATGTATGAGGTATAGAGCTTTGACCGCTCTGCGACTGGTAAGCTACATAAAGATCATCATCTCTGCAGAGAGATTGATTTAAACGACATAAGCGCTATTTAATTTAATTTCATTCATTTGTTGAACTTTAACTTTGGGTATGTGGAAAGAAAATATTTAAAGTGATAACAGGTAGCCTGCTGTCTCTGCTCATTTTTCATCTCAGTTTCACCGGGGCTAGAGCCAAGACATACATCAACCAATGTGCCTGACTCAATAAGAAGAAAACTCAGACCTTCCAGCAGTGCTCTCTGCCCATAAATACCAGGATAATTTTAATGTAAAATTATTAACAGAGAACTTTTGGAGAAGCCTTAGTAATTGTTATTGATTGTCGTTTTTTTTTAACTCTGTTCAATTCCACTAAACATTTGTCTTATTTTGAAGGGGCCCAGACCTGTTGAAAGTAAATTCTGCCACTGTATCATATCATGTATGTGTTGTAAGTAAAATAACAAATGCTAGGAACACAAGATAGATCAAGGCCTACTTCCTAACACAATCCAACCAGAGAGCCATGAGTAGGTGGTGAAATCTCATGTTAGGAGGCAGGAGGTCATGCTTGTTATTTCTAAGAGATCAGTTCCAGTGATGCTGAGGCCTCGCTCTTGTCTTTTATATAGTGCAGACAGGTCCCCCTGGTTTTACAAGAGCCCCAAGCACCAAGACCGCAGTTGTCAGCTCAACCCCTCCAGAGCGGTGGGCCTCTGAGATGAGACAGGGATGGGCTTCAAAGGTCCCTGACATTTTGTTATATTATGTGTCTGCACTCAGTTTGAAGGTGCGGTGGACAGGGAGGAGATTAGCTTTTTGTCAAGGGTGTATGTCAGATACTCAGTCCTGTCTGTCTGCATGTGCCTAGCGCAATGTTGGTAGGAATTGTTTAATGGGGCACTGGTTGGCCTAGTGGATAGGCAGCGCCGCATGTATGGAGGCTATAGTCCTATAGTCAAGTGGGAGGCCTGGGTTCGAGTCCGATCTGTGGCTCCTTTCCTTTATGTCATTCCCCCACTGTCTCTTCCTAATTTCCAACTCTATCCACTGTCCTGTCAAATAAAGCCATTTTAAGCCCAAAAATATATATGAAAGATAAATTGTTTAATATCATTACAGGCTATGAGCGAAGCTTTAGTGCCTCTGTGTTGAAAAAGTGGGAGAAAGAAATCCTTTTACTCTCTTTAAACTGTTAAATACACTGTTTACTGTGAGTCTTTTAAAAGGAAAATGGAAATGAACGCATTACACGTTTGCTTGCTGTTCCTCACTTCATATAAGTAACATACATTCTAAATAGAAATGTATGCATGCTGGTCTCATTTGCCTTCATAGTTCATTTAAACATACAGTATGTAAAATCTGCCGCAAGGGGGCTCTCAATCAAAACAATAACAAAAGAGATGACGTCGTGGCTCGCGGGGTCTCATGGGATATCCCCCCCCCCCCCCCCCCCCCGGCAGAAAACGAACGAACTCCGTGTTGAATCAATACGAACGGGCAAAACCAACCTGAGAAAGACAATATGTGTACTGACGATGTATCCAAGTATAATTTACATGAAGTTTTTTATCACAGCAGCACAAACAGCGACAGAACGGCAGCTTTCAGTAGCAGCTAGCGGCTAGCTTATGCAGCGGTCTTTGACGTAACATCCGGTGTTTCCTTGACAACGATCAACATTTCGTGTCTGTCATGGCGGCTCATCATGGCAGCTGCCTACAAGACACGTACCGTTACAACTATAAAATTACGGATTTCTCTGGCTTTGATAACTTTTGGAAATATTTGAGGTGAGGTAAGTACTCAACTAAAAAATATATATAACATGGGTTTAGTCCATTTTTAATTGAAGTTAGATATTTTAATGTAAACATTAGCATGCAATCTTACATACTGTACCTTTAAAGACACGAGTGTTCATTTGAGGTTATTTTATGACTGGCTTAAAGTCCTCACAGAAAGTAGCAAAAGTTGCACCTTTTTCTAAAAGATGATTTATCTCCAAAAACGAAGAGACTGCTATGGAGAGACTTGCACAGATAGAGCTATCTCTATAATAGATTTAATGATGTAACCATCATGATTATTGTACCTACCTTTGCACGTCCCTTGCTAAGTAGTGTTGTATGGGTGGATCATTTGCAAGTTAGGAGGCAAGATATTTGATATCTGTCCGTGCAACCATTCACCAACACACCCAAACAGGCCATAATTATTACATGATAAAATCCTTCTTCAAAACATACCATTTTAAGCATACATGTTACTGGTGTGTTGTTGCAATAAATGTTACACACACATTGCAAAAGGGAAAGACAATGAAATCTGCATCTTATATTAGGCGTACATGCAAGGCCTACACCCTGTGGAGTCAGACTATAAAGTGCAGAGAGATGACTCATAACAGCGATGCAGCACACTTTATATTCACTGCTTACCAAACAAAAACTCCTATGAATGATCACTCAACCATCTCACAGTGATGGTGCTTAGCAACCTGGAACTGCCCTGAAACTGAAGCAGCTGAATGGAATTGTACCAATTATTTCACCTGTGTTACTTCACTGTCACGTCAAAATGTCATCTGTAGTGCCAGCGTCTTCTCTTGAAAAGGGACATCAGAAACAATCACTTCTTCACACACCTGCTTCTGACTGTTTCAGTGTCTATGTCATGATCATGTTTTTGGCAGTGGAAACAACACTGCAAGTCGACACCGCACAGTAAGCAGTTTATTATGGAGTTTCATACTATAAATGTCTCAAATTTGACTCCTAGTAACCTGAAATGTGGTCTAGTTACAGTAAATGTCAGTGCTGCAGTATGTTTTACCTTGTTATATTAACATGACTCAAAAGATAAACATAACATTTATTGAATGGAATGAATCACCTGCTTTAATCAAACAGGACACGTACAGCTGGAAGCAAAGCAAAAGAAAATAGAGCTGAAACGCTACCTCGTCTCAGTTCCAGGAATAAATCTGACAATCTGCCATTATACGCTTACTACTTTACATCTAAGCCAGTCTACTGCCAAGCTCTTGTCCTAGAGGAGGGGTTATGACTATGTTGACATCACTAATGACATCACAGTAGATTAACACAGTCAAATGCACTATTAAGATGCCTGGCTTGTCTTGCTCCGACCTATCACATGCTGGCATCAAGCTAAGACAGACTGCGTTCAACAGCCCCTTAAATCATCTTAATTATTGTTTCCCAGCCGCAATTTCCAGTTCGGCTCCTCTTCTTTAATTTCTCACAGCACATACCTGTCACCGCTACATAACAAACTCCAACAAGGAGAGATAAGATCATGTATATTCTGCAGCATCATTCGACTGCGCTTGATAATGTAACCAGAGGATGCGATGCTATCGTTTACTGTGGCGGAGACAACTCTATACTTTGGCAGAGGTTGAGAGGATCTGTGGTGTGCAGACAAGTAGCATTACCTGTCTCTCTCTCTCTCTCTCTCTCTCTCTCTCTGTCGCACACACACCTGCTCATCAGATATTTAATTCCCCTTAGTTTTTAAAAGAACCCATGACTGCATATGTGCTTTGCTATGCTATGCTATGCACAGACAGAAACACACACACACACACGCACACAAAATAAGTGTGTGGTTGATTACAGTGTGCTGGATGTGGCAGAGGTGGTAGTTGTCGGTCTTTGTCCTGCTTTTAAGTAGCGGCACTGTTGCAGTTGTGGGTGGGCTTGCAAGATTGTTGTGCTTGGCAGATGGTAATTTGGGGTTGAGTGTGTGGTTAGTATTGGGGTGAGGATATAAGTTATGACTGCTGTTGGTTTGAATGGGAGGAAGTCAGCAGCTCAGGCCATCTCTCTAACCGTCTACTGCAGATTAGAAAGCGATTCCTTCTCTCATCACTTTTTCCTGTATTCTTTAGTCCTGCTTTAAGTTTTTGTTTTTTTGGAGGAAATATGACGGACATAGAACAAATAATAGGGGATATTAAGAGAGGGACGGAGCGTAAGACAGAGCTTGAGAGGAGGCAAAAGGACGGGGCAGGATCCAGGGAGAGCCAGTGTTTGAAGTTAAACAAAACTGGTCCATATCCTGAGGAAGTGACTGTTGCCAAAGACAGGGATAAAGACGGGACTGTTCCTCATGGTCTGCCAGTGCACATGATTATATGTTTATTCATATGTGTCTGTTTTTTCTGTTTGATAATACCACCGTCCCACAACACAAGCCCATATTTCAGCATATTGCCATGGCTCATTTTTTACCTCTCATGCTTCCCCTCACTTGTCACATCCCATCATAATAAATAAGCTATCTTCAATAGGATTTGATGAGCTCTCTGTTAACTGGTTTCATGATTATCTCTCAGGGAGAACTCAAGCTGTTACTGCTGAAGGTATCAGATCAAGCTCTCTTGAAATTAGCAAAGGTGTCCCACAAGGGTCTATTTTAGGTCCACTTTTATTTTCTTTGTATTTAAATAACATGGTGCTCTCTTCCACACATTGTGATGTACATTTTTATGCAGACGACACAATCCTGTATGCCACCAGCTCCTCTCGTGAATTAGCTATTAAAACTTTGCAGTCAGCTTTTGATGCCTTTCAGATAGCTCTCATTAATCACAAGCTTATCTTAAATTCTGATAAAACAAAATGTGTTTTATTTTCAAGGTCCTATGTGAGCAATGATCCGATTTGTATTCACACGCTTCAGGGTTTCCAAATTGAGACGGTGGAATCCTATAAATACCTAGGGATCTGGCTGGACAATAGGCTCTCTTTCCGCACCCATGTGGAACAACTGTCTAAAAAGATAAGAATAAAAATGGGATTCTTATACAGAAACAAATCCTGCTTCTCCACTGCCAGTAGGAAAACCATTGTGCAATCTACAATTATGTCTGTTTTTGATTATGGTGACATTCTATATATGCATGCCTCTCCCACCACCTTGAAACCCCTTGATGCTGTGTATCATTGTGCATTGCGGTTTGTGACTGGCTGCAAAGCTCTGACACATCACTGTACCTTGTACACAAAGGCTGGTTGGCCCTCTCTGGCTGTGCGGAGGCACACCCATTGGCTCACATTTATTTATAAATCTATTCTTGGTCTACTCCCCTCCTATCTATGCACTCTAATTTCACGCAACATCGGTAGCTATAGCCTACGCTCGTCTGACCTGTTATTGCTATCTGTACCTAAGGTCCGCACAGAATTAGGTAAGATGGCCTTTGGGTACTCTGCCCCCTCTTCCTGGAACACACTACAGGCCGATTTGCGGCTGAGAGATCTGGTCACTCTAGTGGAATTTAAAGCTATGCTGAAAGACCACGAATCTAAATCAATCGGGAGTTGTGTATGTTAATAGCCTTGCATTGGACTCTTGACTTGACTTTTAATGTGCTTGTATGATATTGTTGTGTGTATTGGCCATACTTGTGTTTTGATGTCTGTTTTTCAATGTTTTTATTATTGCCACTGATGTACCCAGGTCTCTCTTGAAAAAGAGATTACAAAATCTCAATGAGACTACCTGGTAAAATAAAGGTAAAATAAAAAAAGAATAAAAAAAATAAAATAAAAAATCATGCCGTCTGCCCAGCCCTTCACTTAGCCCTGAAGGTAATGAATTAAGCTCTTTAAAGGTCTGCATTCACTCTGAAGCCCAGAGGGTGTTTTCCTTTTTTCTCTGCGTCCGTAAATGAGGAGTTGATTGGCTGCACTTTATGGATTTCAAATAACATCGCTGTGTCTGAGTTATATTAATTCAAGGTCTCCAGGGTCATATTAGCAAGCTGAATAGTTTGAAATGTGGTGTGTGCTAGTTCTCTTTTACTCCTATCCCTGTGAGGACCATTTATAGGTCATGAGAATGAGTCATTCTAAGATGTGAATCTTGTCTTCTTCAAAGAGCTGTTCAAAGGTTAAATATTGTTTTTGTTCAAGATTTTCGACGTCTCCGTCTTGGCAATACAGTCCGTCAGAAACGTCAAAATCATGTTCATGTGTCCGTCTGTAAACACTTCCGTTGCGGCCAACTTCCGTTGCAGACCGTTTGCATTCGTGCTGCGGCCCCTTTGCATTCGTGTTGTGGAGTTTGCAAAGCGTTTCTGTAAATGCATTTGCCTGACACCTCCCAGCCACTGTAGAATTGGATCAGGTAAAGGTAGAAGTTTTGGTAAAGGAAGCATTTGTGAGGTTATGTTAATGTGATGCAACAAGCTGTGGAAAATAAAAGTCCTCACAAGTATAGCATGTGTGTTGGTGAACCTGCATTGGTTTTATAGGGTCCTTCTGTTAAAGTATCCCTCTCCTCTGCATGCTAACAAGACGGATGACTTCAAATAGAAACATTTGTGGTTTGAGGTGTATATTCGCATGCATGTGTGAATGTATACAAATACTTACGATGAGACACTGAGCTTTTGCAGAGTGGTATAAGCTTTGCAGGAATGACACACTGATAGAATATCTCAGCTTCCCAGACAAAACTCTCCTGGTGTATTTGCTTGGGGCACAACACTCTCAGAGATAACAACATCAATACAAATGTGGTTGCAGGGTGTGTGTGCACTCCCACCTCAGTCTGCAGAAGTCTAGACTCTCTATCAGCAAAGTTGTGGAACGGCCAATCAACGTAGCAGATGAAGCGGTGGATAAATAAGAGGGGAAAGGGGGGGATTGAAGGTCAAACAGGGAGATTTAAGAATAAAAAAGACAACTCCAGAATGAAAGAAAGAGAGCTGTGGTGAGGCCAATGAGGCATGCAGCGACTGGCCACATTACGTATGTGCTAAAGATTATCTGTCTTGGAATGATTATCGACTTCCCTGTAGATATTCAAATAGGAATCAGTGTGGTTTGGGTATGATGTGAGTGGTGAAACCAGAGAGATAGCTATCCAACAGGACGCGCCTTTCAAGCATCAAGCAAAAGCATTTTACAACTGAATTAAAGGGCTTTGGTCCTCTCAGAGGATAGCGTGACGAATATACTGGAGGCCAGCTGCCAGTCACTACTGACTCCTCTCCCTATTGTTCTGAAAAGTTCTTTGTTTTGTGGGAGCTGTCAGACCGACTTCATGCAGGTTTGGAAAGCATTCAAACCTGGGACCACATGCCTGACCTGGATGAGAGGGAAAAGACTTTTAAAACCACATCTGATGCATATCTGTTTAATAGCAAGAATATTGCAACGGGCTTGTGTGTATGGATTCTATATGCATGAGAGTATTTTTCACTCTTTCTGCCTCTTTGTGACTGATGCAGAAACGCAAGTGCTATCCCGGGTTTAACCTTTCTCTCAACATATTTTCCTCACTTAAAAGGCTTTACCGCCTGCTGTAACTCAGACACTTGGAGAGGATGATGGATTCTGTCATTTGTGTGGAGTAATGACGCAGTCCAGCCTAACTGTTGCTCATTCATAGAAATGTTGCTTTCCGGCCCTCTTTTGGGTACATATTTGCAGGCAGAGACATTTTCTTTGGCACTGGATTGCAATGCTGTGATCTTTTTTTAGGTTGTGTGTGTGTGTGTGTGTGTGTGTGTGTGTGTGTGTGTGGTGTGGTGTGTGTGTGTGTGTGCGTGCGTGTGTGTGTGTGTGTGTGTGTGTGTGTGTGTGTGTGTGTGTGTGTGTGTGTGTGTGTGTGCGTGCGTGTGTGTTTTCAGGAAAAATAACTTTTCCCTCTCATTATCCCTCAGAGGTTCATCTGTTTGTAAGACAAAATATCTCCACTCATATCTCTGGCTCATACGCAGAGCTCAGTTGTTTAGAAGCTGAGCGTAAAACATCCCACCTGTTAAGGTGCATTCCTACTTATTTTTTGGGGATTAGTTAGTATAGCGACCGATGTACAATCGAAGGATTGACAGATGCCGAATCAACAGCATTAGTATTTTTGTTCTCTTCTTCCTGGCTTGAGCAGCGAGGCAGTCTGGTTTTGACTCTGTGTTTATGATTTTGGCTGTGTGGGTAGTGTGTTTGTGTCTGGACAACAGCAGGGCCTGGAGACTTTGAGCGTGATAGAGAGGTTAACCAAAAGCACAGCCAGAGGGCTGCAGTCTGGGTTTGTGGTCTGGAGTGTTGTGATGGTTTGTATTATCTGGACTTAGAGCCTGAAAGCTCACGAGACACAGCCATACCCTTTGAGGGGGGTAAGTGATGTTTGTGATGTGTCTGGGAGCCCTAGAAGAACATAAAAAAACATTAATGAATGTCATTCTGGAGCTGCAAAGACTGAGGTCTGTTTTCTCTTTACAATAAGCAGAAAAACAGAAGAAAAGTCATGCAGTGGTGTGAATGTGCTCAGGAAGGAAAGGGCATCACACTGTCTGAATTAACTGTGTAATGAGATTTGTGTGTGAACGTTCCAGGGAGAGTATTGGAACAGTTTGAGTCTGCAATCAGTGCATGCATGTGATTTTACTGGTTCACACATGGGTGCCGATGCTACGGAGAGGTCATGGCTGTATCTTGCTGAGGGAACACCTTTAGGCCATTAAAAGCCTTCGATTCTCCAGACAGTCCTGAGTCACTGCTGCTTCATTTCAAGGATAAAAGTAACTATTCATAATGAGTCAAACATATCTGGCATTGCTTGGGGTGAGACTTTTATCCATAGTCTGATGAAGTTGTTGGGAAAGTCCGTAAAAATGTGTGCTAGTTAAGCTTTTGATATGTGCCCTCATATGCATTCTATGTGATCCAGCTCTGTTTCATTGGCTTGATTATACATGTTCTGCTTTGTGATCAGGATCAGAGAACAGAGGGAGGGCGTGACTGAAACAACCGGCAGGGTGGATGAGAAGTGGGGACATCTGGTGTGGTTGTTTATTTACCCAGTGAGGAAGTGACAAAACAGTTTTCTTTCATCTGTTAGCTTTACTGGTTTATTTGTTCAATCAATACTTTAATTCCAGTCGTCTTTCTTTGAACCAATGTTTCCTTTTTTTCCTATTTCAGCGTATTTTTTGTGAGCACAGATGCTGTAACATCTGCAATTGTCAGTATATTTAACATGCTGTCCATTACACATCAGATAGTCTTTTGTAATCTGTATCTTATAATAAATCCTGTTTCCTAGAAGTTTCACTAGCACAGAATAATAAGAATTCAGTGTACATACAAAACGCAGGACTGTCAAACCTGAATCCTGGCTTTGGGGTTACATTTGGGAAACAAAACAGTTAAGGTTAGGAAAAGACTGTCTTTGTTGGGAGGTTTGTGTCTGTCAAATTTGCCTATTTTATTTTAACTTAAAGGCAGAATGTGCAACATTTTACACGTAGATACAACTCTCTCTGAGTCATGACTGTCTACAATGAGTGAGAAGTTTGATTTCGCCAGCTGTGCTGTTGTCGTGCCGTGTTTACATCCTGTTTACATTGATGGGACGGCCTTACGTATAAAGCTGTTTCAGTCAAGGACTAGAGAAAAAAGAATAACATAGCCTACTCGCTGCTTATTTGGATGTCACATAAGTGTAGTTAGATCTCCGTCATTCTGTGTCATTTTTGTGCAATGTGAAGCTGCGAGTTAACCAAAGTGTGCTAACATTAGCTTGCTAACACAACTAGCAGGCCACAGGCAATTGCAGCTCAAGTAAAGGACAATTTAGTCCGCTGCTAGCGCTTAATGGTGTTTAATTATGGTGTGTTCTAATTCATAACTCCTTCGTGTGAACGCGGGTGGAGAGGGGTTGGAGGTGAGTCACTGGAGGAGAGCGGAGGCTTCAGAATTTTAGAGGTGTCGCCAAACAGCAGTTTATTTTGGTTTAAAGCTGGTCGCACATTCTTACTTTAATACAAAGTCAGGATGTTCAGTATAAACTTGCAAGGTATCAAAACTCTATCTTTGGTTAGTGACAGTGTCTGTGCTGTTGTAAATTAGTTTTGTATCAAAAAGATTTCATCAGACAGGGCTGCTTAATGAATCTTTTCATGTTGGTGATGAGTCATGGACTTGAAACCTCACCTGAATTTATTTTGGTAAAGAGACATAATTATCAACCACAGGCTGACAGTCAAATATTGCGGTAAAGGTGTTTACAGTGAGTGATGGGTGTGCCTTTAGTTTTAATAACCTCTTTTCATTTGTCACATTAAACCATGTCAGCAAGTGAGAAAAGGTTTTCCTTACTCACTTGATATCATCTATTGTCTGTTTGCTAAGTATGGTGCTCGAGGCCGAAAACTCTTAGCTTAAACAGCTCACAATTCACAGACAGACCTATAAGTTAGGGGAAGTAGTAATACAAGGTTCAAAGGGCCCTGAAGTTGACATCAGACCTGATCTTTTAGACTCAAAGCCTCCAAATGGATGTGTACAACAGAACAGAAAGGACACACGTGTGCTACTATTGACGCAACATTGTATATCTTTGTAGGCAGACACGTCCACACACACATTTTGGGTTGTACAGAAATTGTAGACAAGCAATAATCAAACAAGTAATTGTTGATAAAAACATTTTCGGAGTAAAAATGATTAAGGTCCCTATAACGCTACACTGAGAAAAATATATAATAAAACACTTTGAAAAGTGAAATTGAGATCGACAGAGCTGTAAACTAAACTACAAGAACTTTAGAAATGATTGAAAAAGACTTCAGTGGGATGGATATGTCACACGCTACTGGATGGTTAAGGAACTCAAGCATTGTCTATCTTCTTTTCACATTGTCCTGATGAGTAAACCAAATGTAATAAATCAGCGGGCTAAGATTATTCATCTTAAACCACTTAATATCTTTTTTCTACTTGACAAAAACATGGAAATTGAATGTTGGCTTTGTTTGCTGGAGGCATTTTGAGTTGTGACAGTTAGGAAAGCACAGGTGGGCTTAATAACATAACTGATGGCTGTGTTGCAATGTCTTGTCCCAGTTCGTCATGTCAGTGAGCCAGCGATTAAACAAAGCCAGGGCCCTGACACTGACACACCCACACGAAGAACTGTCATTATTAATGTTACTTTTCACACACACCTGCTCTTTTCCTGCGATGGTTTTGTAAGGACGAGTGCTGTAAAATAAAAGGCATCAAGTCACATAATCCTGTTGTGGTGGGAAAACATGATGTTGGCATTATCTCTTCCTCACATGATATATGAGCTTCAGAGTTCATGCTCTCTCCGTAATGAGAGTGTTTGTGTTTCCTCACAGAATCATAAATCTAGTACAACAAATGAGACAAAGAGACAAGAGTAATTAGACTCTTCTGAATAGAGCGGTAATCCAAATCTTCTTTGCATGATATCAGCCCAGTGAAAAACGTGTGCAGCTGTTCCTCCGCCTGTTGATCTGTTTTTCTTTTTCTTTCTTTTTTCTTGCCTTGGTTCCACATATCTGAGCTGTAGCATGATCCCTGACAGTCCCCCGGCTCTCACAGCGACTGTTTAGATTTGACATAGAACTATTTGGCCTTCAGAATGCAGCCACACTCATGCAGGGCTATCCCCCTGCCGAATTCATTGAGAGATGTTTACCTTCACACTCTAACAGGCTGGGGTGGTCCCAGAGCACGGGGTTAATGGGCATGAGTTGCAAGTGCTCAGCTGTGTATATACGCTGATGTAAACTGGAAAACACAAAAGTGCACAGGCGTGATATCAAGTTCGTGCATCAACCGTACATGAGCCAAAGAAGTTTAAAAAAAAAAATGAAAGGTTAAATTGAAAATGACATGAATGATATTAGTGTGCCATTTTCTACATTTCTGTGCAGAGATAGTTGTATATCATATGGAAACTTTGGTATGTGATACAATATGTGTTACAGATGTTGGAGATATCCTTTTGAACATGAACAAAACCTTTTCTTATGTCTCACTGAGTGTTGGCTTGTATTCCTGTGAAGGTATGCAAGTCTGCTTCACTAAATATTTTGATGTACTTTCCCTTCTTACCGCACAGTCATTTCTATGCACGATGCACGACCAATAAGTGTATTTTTAATACATTATAGTCATGTATCTTGTATGTTGTTAGCATGTCTGCTCATTGTTTGTTAGTCACCTTGTTTGTTGTGCTAGTGATTGTCTTGGCAACGACAACTTTGAAAAACAAGATTTTGCAATCCTTATGAGCTTTTCCTAGTTTAAAGGTTGTATAAAGAAAACATGTTTAAAATCCACATATAATGATATCACGTATTGGTCTTATAATGTTGAAACTTTTTTTGTTCCTACACTTGAAAAACAGAATGCATTTCTAAAATCTTTAAACTTGCTTTCTTCTTCTTGTTTATGCTCATATCTAAAGCAAAACCAGATATGACCCTGCAGAGGTTCTGAGATGAACATTTTAATGAAGAGATAAACAGGAGACCAGCTGTAGCTTGGGAACATGGGAACTTTCCATATTGTGGTTAACGTAGGATACATGTATTTGAAATATTTTGGATAAATCTTTCTGATTTCTATTTCAGTCAAAATAATCTAAATCTAAATCTTTGATCGCACTCGCATGTCTAAGGCACATACCTTGTTGCTACTCAGTGGCACTGTTTTTTTTTTCTTCTTTTTTCATGTCTTATATAAAGTAGAGTTTTGCACACATTGCATGTCTGGCTTTGATTTTTTCCTAAAATCTGAATGTCTGCTCTGTTAGCATCAGGGACTTATGATGTGTCCTACATTAGTGAATGATGAGCTCTTTGTCGAGTCTCATTTGGGGTTGTTGTAGCCGTGTGAATCATGGGAACAAAGTGGTGATGCCCAATATTATTCAGCAGACACTGACAAAAAGGCAGTCTGTTCCCCTCTGCGGGGTTGCTGAGCTCACCTACACCCACCAATGACATGTGAAGTATTTAATGAATACCACGGACACAAACACACACACATGGCTGTTTAGAATAAGCAGTCTTGTAAGTTTCCACAGACACAACGCAAATCAGTCCATTACTCATGGTGCTCTCTCTGCTAACTCCTTTTGTTCTTTGGCTCTTTTTCTCTTATTCTCTTTAACTCTGTTCAGGTTGAGGCCACATGTGCTTTGGCGGAGCTTTGAACCTGTGTAGGATTAAGCGTGTCTGTCTGGCTGGATTCAACTGAAACAGGGCATTGTGCTCCTCGGGCATTTGACTGTCTTTGCTCTTTTGTCAATAGCCCTTTTTTTCCATTCAAAATGTCCAAGCAAACAAAAATGTATGCAGTTAAAACAAAACATGAATGGAGTCAAAACAATTTTATTACATTTGCAAACAAGTTTTGATCTACCAGAATGGAGAGCATTATATTATGGAAGGGTAAGGAGAGACTCCTGAAATATCTTCATGTTACAAAAGGCAGATGTGCTTGCACTCTTGATAAATGTACATACAATGTCTAACTTTAGTTCAACATGACATACAAATCAGATTTTATTCTAGTGCCTGGGACCAGAGACACTGTCAGGGATTTTGGGCCCCATGAATAAAAAAAATACTAGTGGACTCCACTTCATGCTATCCAACCCTGATTGATTTATAAACCTCACTTCCTGAACAGAAACGACCCAAGTCAACCTTTATATAACTGTACCTGGGATAATACTCAACGATATTTACTGACATGATGCATTTCAATACAACATTGTGAGGGCAATGGCTGTCTTTACCCTCTTTAGAAATGTGGTTAAGTCTAGCTGTAAGTGTCTGAAAATATAAAATGGCCTTGAAAGGAACATTGTCAAATTATAACAGAAAACTTTCATGGTCTTTTACCACTACGTCAAATAAATTAACATCTATGATATAAGCTCCACTGGACAATCACTACATGGAAAAGTTAACACTGTTTGGTTGCTCTTCATTTAATCATACTTAGTTTTTTTTCTTGTAAAGAAGAGATTTCTTTTAACACAATATTTCTTGCTCCTTCTTCCGATGGGAACAGGGCTGTTTCTCTGGTTGAGATCTATGGAGGCAGGGACAGAGCTGCTGAGTCTGATGCAGTAAGAACAGCTGATATAGTTTGAATGGCTAGCTTAAAATTCACATATTATGCAAAATAAACTTTACCATGCTTTCTGAACACTAATATGTGTCCCTAACCTGTTAACAAACCCCACCAATTATGAGAAATGTCCATCCTCTCCGTCTTTTGTCTGCTCAACTTTTCAGAAAATGTGTGCTCAAGCAGGTCATTTGGAGATTTTGCCTTTGTGACTTCACAAAGGTCAGTAACCCCTCCCCCAGGTGGGTGACACTCCCACAGCTACAGTAGGTGTTTGTTTTTCCCTCCGAGTCTGCCTTCTCATCATATACAGTTGGGCATGGTGCAAGAAAGCCAGAGCTACCCAAGCCCATCTGGAGAGGATGAATTTAAAGCTACAGACACAGAAACAGCCTGTTCTGAGCGGGGTTGGAATAGATGGGTTTATAGCATAGACTGTAAATATTACTGGACGAATCCTGAGTGACGTATCCCGTCTGTTATGGAGGCTTAAAATGAGTCTAATCGACGGCCGCATCCATATTGGAATTGTTGTCTCAACCTAACTTTGGATCAAAGCCGGATCAACCTAACAACAGCGTTAAGGCGGGACTAAAGTCCGCCGATTCTCGACCAGCTCGACGCTAGCTAGCAGTCCACTTCACAGCAAAGCTAACGTGTGCTTTACATCACCCCCTACGGCTTTCCTGCTCCCACTCGTCCAGAGATAACTCTATAAACAGTAAGTTAACATTAAACTTTTCTACAACACAGTTAAAACGAATTATCTTCAACCCAAATATATCATTTAAGTATTTAAACTACACTTTTTCTAAATAAACAATTATGGTCATTAGTTATTTGTCACAGTAGTTACTAGACCGGGTTAGCAGAGCAATACATTAGCATCGTTTTAACATACAATTTAAGAACTAATATGAGGCTAATCTTTACAAATAAATTCTTGTATTGTGTTACAAATCATTGCTTGGGTGTAATTACATATTAAAGGATAAGAAGTCCGTTTTAAAACGACAAAGACGGAGCTTTGTTGATGTTGATAAAACTACTGTTAGACCATAGACTGTAAATAAATGTGAGACATCCAGAAGAAATCAATATTACAATGCATACAGTTCATGGTTGTTACTGTTCTGACAAAAAGAGGAATGTCTGTGACTTATATTTACTGATGTCAACAGCGATGTGGGTGAACATGACACTGAAAGCTTTATATTTATCATAAGATATTTATTTTCTATAGAGCCCTGAAGTCATGGAGTCTGTGGCCAGTGATGACGAAGTGTCAGCTGCACACACCAAAAACTGTAGGTATTAGAAATATATTTCCAGACTGGCATCTGTTATTATGAGTTATGCCTACCTTGTTCAATATTATCCCTGCAGATGTGGCTAATAACAAAACACACCCTGAGCTGTCACGTGTAGTGAACTGTACATGTTGCCTTATCTGATGCATTCATTGAACATTTTTGTTTTTCTTCTATAGACAGTGTGGATTATTGGTGACAGCTATGTCCGTCCATGTGCCCAGAGAGCTGCAGAGACAGAAGAAGAAACCTAGGCCTCAACATCTGCATTTGTTGGTTCGGCTGGGGTGGACTTCGGTTGAAAGGCCTGCTTCCCTTCTTCAACAAGTCGCTGCGAGGCAGGTCTCCCCCGGATGGCCTGAGTGATGTAACCCACTTGTTCCTGCATCGATGGCGGTCTCCATGTTGGAAGTGCTCTCACCATAACTTTCAGTCAACCTAACGACAGGCTGAAAGCTGGAGCTGAGGCGGGTTTTAAGCCTCCTGACAAACTGTTACACCGAGCCCCTTATTGTGAATAACGCTTATCCTTCATCAAATGGTTTTTTGTACCAAGCCGTAAACATGTTAATTTCAGCTTTTTTGAATGTGGTTTTTCAGATTAAAAAAATATTTAAATGCACTCCTTTGTTTCTACTTCTGAGTATACATTTTAGATTTGAAATGACTAAAATGTGCATTAATGCTCAACTCAATAGCTAAGGGAAGGAAGTTTTTACTTTTACACAACTTTTGACCAAATACTAATGCAGTTCATTTCTGAAAATGGGATGGAACAGAGTCATTGCAAAAATATGCCCTTAGACACAGCCCTATTATTAAATCAAGATACATACAGAGTAAATACAATCAATAACTTGTGAATAAAAATACAGTTCAAAATGTCTTCCCAGATCAATATCACATAATATCAGCTTTCTCCCATCTAAGCTAGACAAAGGGTTTAAACATGTGAAGAAAAGGGTATGACTGCAAGTTGTTTGATGGAGATTTATTTTTATTGAACAGCTTCTTACACCACAATTGTTGTCAAGATGCAAACCTTCCTTCTCCTGAAGCTTGTGGAGCTCCTTGATGTACGGCCATCTTATCTGCTGGCCATCTTCTCTCCCCAGAACTTCGACTGATGAAAAGACTGAAGAAGCTTGAGCATGTGATATGGATCCAGGAGAGACTTTTAGAGCAGGGTCTCCAGGATGACAAAAAAAAGACAGAAAATAGCAGTTATTCATTAAATCAATTTGTGTGCATTTTCTGTTTTCATCTGTGTGTAAGAGTGCATTTATAAATTCAACCGTGTACTACCCAGACAACAAAGGTATGAAGGTAATCAACATGGAAATGATTCTTTCTATTCTAAGAGAAACCTTATTGTATTCAATCTACTTTCAGCTCTCTCACTCACTTGCAGAATGATATTCCACATACAGCCACAGATTTAGTGTAAGGAAACATTAAGGCATTTATTTCGTATAGTACTTCATCTTAACATGAAATAAATACTTCAATGATTTAAATAATTAACCGGTCCCAACTCTCTGTGACCATTACAGTCTATGGTTAACCACCGTGTTGGGCCTTTAGTTTATAACATCACACAAACTCTTTCTTTTCAACATCTTAACAACTAAAATGTATATTCTAACATTTCAGACTTAGTTTAACCCCCCAGTTTATTAGTCCTGGATAGCTATGTTTCCATTAGCATCTGTGTCTCTTGATCGGTTAAAGTTAAACCATTGACCGTAAATAATGGGCTACACTGAGGCCAGTCGTACATAGATACCGACACCTCCCGATGAGTATGCAGTACATTTAACAATATCACTATATCATTAATATTTACAGTCTATGTATATCACCAAGCTAACATTAAACAAGCTAGGACCGCAAAAATAGACACCGTAATATTTACAGTCTATGATACCGACACGAGTATGCAGTAAATATAACACTATTATATCACTTACTGAAAAATACTGAAGCATCACAGTCTTGGATGGTCTGTTAATCCAATTAAGCACACAGCAAGCCATATTTGTTGTCAGATATTTGCTAGACAAACACTCCACACGAAGAAAAAAAGACCGACGGATCAAGCTAGTGTGCTACTAGCCTTCTGACCTGACCTACTTCTGACCTGATACAGACAGCTGCAGCGCGCTGAGCTGTCAATCAAATCTGCTACAACCCTTATATGGGCATGACTGTTTTCCTTAATAACAAAAAATCAGAGGAGTTAGAAAAAAATTCACCCCCCCCCCCCACAGTGGGAGCACATGAGGCCACTAACTTATCAGATGTATTTCGTTTTTTGTACCAGGCTGTAAACGTGTTTATTTTTGTAGTGAAAACGGCCTTTTTTGGCTGGGGGCTTATGGAACTTCCGGTGCTTCTGGAGCCAGCCTCAAGCGGACACTCGATGAACTGCAGTTTTTTGTACTTCCGTATTGGTTTCATTTTTTTAGAACGGAGGTTGCCGCTTGGTTTATAGGCATGATAAAATACAGGAGCGGAGAGGATTTTTGGAGAGAAACTTCACAGACATGTTTTGGGGAGCTTTGAGACTTATTTAAACTTTTTAAAAAGGAGTATACAGTAGTATGTTGCCTTTGAAGTTAGGCTGGATTCAGTAAATTCAGCTTAAATAGGAACAAAATATAAACAGTCAGAATTGTATATGAAGATATTACACTACACCTGCACTCCTCACTCTAGTTTCACTGGGATTTAACAAACATTATTCCATGTCATGTAATTAGAGGTGTGTGAGCGGGACAACAGAAAGGCTCTTTGGATGTCCATGTTTTTTAAATACAAGAAAGAAGAGGAAAATGAACATATACAAAACAGTACTTTTATAGGTGATCATGAATAAATAATTTGAAATGACTTCATTGTGTTATTGTCATAGGTCCTCTTGAATCATCAGAACTTATCCAGTCCTTTCTGCCCCCTGCCTTTGGCAGAGTGCAGAGAGGGATAACCCATTAGAGGTCATTTTCCCTGTCTGTTCCTCTGCTCCATTAATAAAGCTCTGAGTCATCAAACCACTAATGCCTGGCACACTTCATCAGGGCCCATAGGGTTTGTGACACAGAATTATAGAGCTGAGTATCATCAGCGTAACAGTGACAATTGTTGCCATGTCTCCTGATGATATCCGGCACATTAAGAGTTACTGCGGTGCATACATTTGAATGCAATCTTTCGAAATATATTCCTTTTTTGTTCTTTATTACTAAACAAGTTGTCTACTGTTCTTTAAAATGTTTCTGATTTGTTTATTACAGCAGATGTGTGTATGCAAGTCAACTCATTTAGAGTGTTTTACTCACAGCGACCTAAATGTTTGCATTCATTTGAATGCTTCGGATGCTTCTGTTCAAACGATGTCTGGTCTGTTCAAACTTCATAGATGCAATTAGGTTAAAAGTCTGCATCATCTCCATTTGTCAGTTGTTTATGTGGTAATCCAACTTTTCTTTAACAGTGGTGCTGGGTTTAGCCACACAGAGCTGGAAATATAGTACAAATGCAGCCTCCTCTGTTAAATTCTTTCCAGGCGGTGAAAGAATGCATTTGTTGGTATTGATAAAGAATAAACAATCAACATCATGACGAAAGAAATACAACTGTAATAAAATCACTGTAGAGGAAGTTTAGACAATGTTCTCTCTTGATTTTTTTTATTCCCATCTGACTGAGGAAAACTACTCCAATATCAAAGGCAATCAAACAACAATATGGAGTTAGCAGAACAACCTCAGAAATACCCTGATTCCTTTTTCCAAAACCACAGATTGACATTTTATGAATTATATTTACTAAAATCTGCTCTCTTTTTTCTTTTAAGGTTCATATTCGTTTCACACGAAGGCTGACCAACAAATGACGCCCCCACCAGTAAGTATGACACACACCTGGGCTGATCCTTTTGT
The DNA here is from genome assembly GCA_020745685.1 of Tautogolabrus adspersus. Classification (NCBI taxonomy): domain Eukaryota; kingdom Metazoa; phylum Chordata; class Actinopteri; order Labriformes; family Labridae; genus Tautogolabrus; species Tautogolabrus adspersus. Next base: position 15,149,195 of record CM036539.1, read on the forward strand.
TTATAAATGCTGCTGACTCACAAAGAAACAATACAAACTATATGTCAAAGGGAGGAATAATGTGCCACAGCCTCATGTGGAATCACTTGGTTTATATTTGTTTATTCAGCAAGTATTGTTTTGAGATGCCCCAGAGTTTGGTATAAACATTACTCCCAGGGGTTAAAATGTGTCTGAATCTTCGTGTGTACCTCTCCCACACGTTAACGCCCGTCCCTGACCACGGCCAATAGGGGATAATGCATGGTTGACTCTTTGCCCCGCCCTGTCAGATGTAAATCTTGTTTTTCTCTGCTGACCACCACGCTCCCAGGAAAAGACAACATTCTTTCAAATGACACGGTTGTAGACTTCCGATTACAGCCTTGTCACTTACTCTACCGATGTGTAAACATGATGGAGAGACAGGGAGAGACAGTAGGAGAGAGAGAGAGAGAGAAAGAGGGACAGTAAGAGAGAGAGAGAGTTAGCCTGTCGTCCATGGGCTTCTTCAGTTTAAATGGCATGATGCCTTTAGTTAAGATGTCTTACTGCAAAAGCACTTGGGCTCTCAGGGGGATGAGCTGACATAAATCAACAAACAAAACTTGTGTCATTGTCAGGATGTGTTCTCCCTACTTTCTTTTTCCCCCCATAAAAGCAGCAGCAGCAGCAGCATCAAGTAAAACCCTGCAGCACATTTTTTTATAACAATCTTTAGACGTATTTACTGTAATATCTCCCTTTAATGATGTTCAAAAAGATTTTAAATGATACTTTTCTGAATTATAGCAATCCAAATGATCATTACAATAGTTAAAGCACTTCACAGCATCTTTGTGATCCTGTGGCCTGTGAAAAGACAGTCCCAGTGCTGGCTCCGTCTTGGCCTCCTGACCAAAAGTGTGATAATTTTAGACTCAAGTCTCTCACATGGTCTGGAGCAAGGACGGCATTTAGAAATAAACTTGGAATTTAGCTTAATTGCAGTTTACAGATTTAGGAGGGGCAGCGTTCTCTTCTTTATTTTCTTGCATAAATAGAGAGTGACTGCAGGCCAAAGACATGAGGTTTCAAAGCCACAAAAGAGGTTAAAGAACGTCAGAGGCAGCAAGGACACTTTTCAGCCGGGCTCCTCAGCTCTCAAGCTTCACAGTGCTCTAAGACCCTTCTTCCCCCACTCACCAAATCCATCAGATTTATTATTCCTCCCAGGCTGTTAGGGCTCCTCAGTAAAACTCGACAGTTAGTTTTTAACAGCTTTCTGCACAGCCAAGTTACAAGGTTTGCTTTTTTTCAGATGCTAATTTTTGTTGTAGGAGGTTTCGGCTGGGAATTTTCCCCCTTTTTGGTTAGCTCCATCTCTCAACAGCAAATAACTCTTCCTCTGAGGTCCTCCATCTTTGACAGCTTCTCTGCAAACGCTGAGTTCAGAGTTTTCCCATTACCTCATTTCTATAATGTCTAATTTCCCCTGGTCAGGTTTTGTTCATCTTGTATCTAATCTTTTCCATTTTACTAAAACTGACTCATGTACCTGATCTACTCCTTTTCCTGTTTGTTCATACCTGTCTGATGAAACAGTGAAAAATAAAATAACATTTGAGCATATGTTGAATGGTGTGACAGCATGATGGAATTTATAGCTTCTGAAAACAATATATTGGAATGGTTGCAGGGATTTAGCAAACAGGAGGAGGAGGAGGGAGATGTAATGGATGTGTTTCAGGTGGGGAATCAGGGGACAGGACATAAACTGTGAGCTGCTGCAGCGGATTCAAATCGCTCCCTCTCTTGCTGCGTGGTCTCTGGGTGTAAATGATTGAGTGTGTGGGCCTCCCTCATGGTCAAGGTTGCTGGTATGACAGAGATTAGAACCCGATAAATCTGACATTAAAACACACAATCCCCCCCAAAAAAAATCCTGACCTGACTGTTATAAACACACATACAGCAGTCCATATACACACTCACATGTTAGAGCATTTTGGAATGAATGCCTTTTGCAGCTAAGATAGATAAGCGGTTTTCTGGAGACATATGACAAGAAAAATGGCTGTTAATATTGTGCACAAAGTAGGCAATTCAAGCGGCACTGTGTCCACATTAGCCAGAAGCCACCGGACCTGTAAACACATTCACTTCAAAGAGAGGCTACTTCAAACTAAAGAAAACAAGATTCAGACATGCGGCATCTATCACTGCGGTGAGGCGGGTGTTTGATGAAGAGGCTCGTGGGGAAGAATAAGTCAGATTCAAAGAAACGGTTGTAGGTCTTGAGATAGGATGAGTGTGTAAGCTTTTAAATAGTCCCACAGGATAAGCGTAAGACGGTGTGCGATGTGGGGCTGAGTGATTCAGGGAGGAAATGGTGAGTGACTGGGGCCTGTGGAAAAATGTGTTTATTAAAAAAACAGGAAGGATGGAAAGAATGAAGAGTAGAAATTATTCATTTCGCTGCTGGCATTTTCAGGTCAGCTGATAAAATGTTGGCGTAAAAGTTCACAGTTGGATTTATTTGAATGCTTTGACTATACGTCTTGGTTGGTGTGAAAAGAATATTCTTCTACAAACTCAGGTGTGAATGAGTCATCATAACGTTTGTCTGTGTCAACATTTGCTCCTCATTTATAATTTTGATCATCTTCAGCCTACTGCTGCTCAAAATCACACTTAAAGGAGCAAAAGAGATTATTCCCCTCTTTATGAAACAACAATGGTTACAGTAAATGAAGAGATTTTCTTCAAAAGGAAAATGGACCAATCCATAACCACTCATTTCTCTTTGCAATCATATTTGAAAATATATTCTTTGTCATTAGAAAAACACATCATGAAGTTATACATTCATTAGCAATAGGTATCTCGTGCCTCAAATCAAGACTCCAGTTAACCACCGATCTATCGGTGCACCTTTTATTAATTGCCCATTATTAACCATCAGATGACAGCTAACGTAAGCACACAGCCACTACCTTGCTATCATTTATGTTTTACAATACAATAAAAAAGATGATCCTAAAACCCCTTGACCCTATGTAAGCTAGCCAAAAGTAGGATGTTTATAGTAGGGAACGGGACACGGAGGTCTTACTTCATGGAAGGAAGCCTCAATCAAGTTTCCCCTTTTGTCCCATTTTAAAAAAAAATCCTTTTGAACTTTGGTTTCTCATCGATTGTACCATTTTCACAGAGACTACACGCTGCTCAAACTTTTAACCCCTGGCCACAGGAATATGGCCACTGTGTTAATATGGGCCATAGGTGTGTTACCCAATTTCTTGGCCCTCTAAGTGTTATACTGTTTTTGTAGATGTTTTACTCTACAATACAAATATGAAAGATGGTTGCAGAACAGGGAAAGTAAGAGGATCGAAAAGTCAGAGGACCACGCTTTTTTCGAACACCATCCTTCCATAAGTGAATACTGTATGTTGATGGTGGCGGTGGACCATTAATCTAAACTCATCCTCCCAAGAGCCACACACATCTGTCTTAAAAAGAAGAAGAAAATAATTGAAACATTAATTAATTCAACCAGATTTTTTCAGGAAAAACAAATAATAGCTGATATGTTCAATTTGGACATTTCCAGTAGAATTCAAAATGAAAATGTTTTTAATTTTTGTTTTACAAATCGAATCCAGGTGCCTTTTTTTTTTTTACCCTTAAAGCTATCTTTTCAGTAATAGCTGAAGCTAATTTGTTAGAGGAATGCTACATTGCTCCTTGCTACCTGCACCTCTCATTAGGCCTTTGAAACACTTTGTTCTGGCAGCTAACATTCTTATCCTAACCCCGCCTTTGACATCTTTGACTGCAGTCTGAGCGTCTGTCAGTCCCACATTTCATCTGTGGTATTTAATGTTTACCATCCAGAGGTGGCTCTCTCTGGTGGAGTCTGTTTAAGCTGTCAATGTGAAAGGCTGGAGACGCTTGATGGTGTGAGTTTGTTTTGATACTGTGTTTGTTCTTCCTTCTCGCTAACCCTGTGTCCCTTCATAGCATGCTGTGTGATTGACAGCTGAGATTGAATCTGGGGGTCACGGGGCGTGCAGACCTGAGGGGTAGGACCATTTTCGTGACCGGACATGCAAGCTGACTCTTCGGTCTAATGTTTGCTGGTAACAGACAAGTGGTTTATTAGTGTAGAAAGGGTGTGTATCTGTGACCCAGATCAGATTGTGGATCTCATAAGAATTCATGACTAATCAATCAGTTTCACTTTTAATTTGTAAACTGTGGCACAGAGATAAATATCATATCTATTTCTCCATAAAACAAATCAGGGATTTGATTTAATAACCCGTATCTTCAAAATATCTCAGACTAATCCTGTTTCATGGGGATTGGATGAATTAATTTTATTTTATTCATTGTAGTTTGTTTTGTATCGACTTTTGCCCTGAGGTTTTTGTTCTGGTTAAAGCATGATTTTGCTGTTTCAACATTTCCAGTTACTTCAAATTCAACAAAATCCCTGCTTTCAGTTTTTCTTTAATAGTGCAATCACTCTGCAAACTGTGTTTCGTTCCCTCTTATCTAACAACTTGTTTAATCCAAAAGTAAGGCCTCTACTGTTATCTAAATATCCTCATTTTGACACTAAAGTTCCTCTTGCTGAAAGTTTTTTTTTTTTTTTACATGCATCTTTAAGATCTGACAATATGCTGACACAAGCAGGTCTCAACAGAGCATAGGCATCTAATCCATCCTACCAGGAGATTCATCAAGTCTCATTCAGGCATAAAACAGACAAGAGCTTTCTTGCTTTGCAGAAATCCTGCAGAAACACATTAGCATGGATAACAATGTCCAGGTGAATGTGCACACTGAATTATTCAACCTTAAAGAAACCAGGATGTTGGTTTTCATTTTATTCTTGAAATCTAACTTCATGAGGCTATTTTTTTTTTTGCTACATGTGGATAAAAATGCAGCTTTTTGGTTGTGTTTGTTGTAGCATCACAGCCAATGTTTATTCAAAAGGAAACCCAGCCCAGTTTTAAACACTGTTGTAGGTTAATTGAGGAGTGTGTAACCCAGAGATGACTTTGCCCTCACCCTCACCAAAATCCCAACAATTTTCAAAATACTAGTGATTCCTTACTCAGAGCAAAAGGTTAACTTGTGCATCGTTTTACACCAAGGGTTAACCTTTAGCTATAAACTTAAACAGGTAAATTATATGCCTCCAAAATGACTACCTTTACACAGCTCTGATTTTATGAACTGCAAGGTGACCACAGTGAGTAATGCAACAGAGAACTGTATGTAGCTCTGCATTCAAAGTTTAGTATATTTCAAGAGTAATTTCATGGCAATTTAAACATATATTATTCACCAGGTGGATATTGTTTTTGAGTATTTAAATGAATGTCATGTTGCCAATTCTGCAAGCCTAAGAAATTGGTCAGTTAAAGGCAGGGTTGGTAATTTTCTCCTGAAAAACTCTAAAGATGTTGGTTCAAATTGTCTTTAGGTCCTGACAGAAATTAATCATTCATGTGCTCTGAAATAGTAACGAAGAAAATCCGGCATCTGTAGCAGTTGTAAGCATATAAAACTTCAACTGATGTCTGCAACGAGGTACCAATTTAATGAACCAATCATGCCTCCCTGTCTCCCTGCTCGTTCTCTACCCCTTGAAGGCACTAGCCCACACTCAAAGTGCATCACCGATTACGGTGTTGTTGGCCGTTGTGAGTAGTAAAATGGTCAAGTTTTTTTTTACATGTGTTATGTTAATATTTCGTGTTAACTTACTGCTGAATGTGACATGAGACGACGTAGTGTCCACACAATGAAAGCGATAAGCTGAGGTCTGCTTCTGGAGCAACAGCTCTCATGCATGTACTGTAAGTGAGGGGCGTGGCCTTTGAGGGAGCATAGAGGGGAGGGGTGGGTGTAGTTGGAGAATGCTACTGTCAAAATCATGCTAGTTTTCAAAAATGACCAACCCTGCTTGTAAAGTCCATTATTTAAAGCGCCTATAGGACAGGGTCTTCAAAACCTCCTGAAGCACCTTGACCTTAACCCTTTATTGCAAACATTTACTCAATGACTCTAAGTCATTTCTGCCTACAGCAACCAGAAAGTAGAAATAAGTTCTGTAGGCTCACATTCTTTTATTATTGGTCATTTAAAGAACGTTTCATTGTTTATACATTTAGTCACATTTTCTTATTAATGATTCTAATATCAAGGTGTTTTAGACAGTAATCATATGAATGGCACTGTCATTTTTTTCTGTTCAATAAAGAACGTTCAGGATTTTATTTGAAGTAAAGTGAGTCATAAGGGGGGTAATTTCAAATGATTAATAATTAGTCTAATCATGCTTACACTCTTATCATACTGTAAATCCAAGGTATTGTTTTAACTATGCATTTCTTTTGGCTCTTTGGTAACTTATTTTTGTTTTACCTGATACCCCTCTTAAAGCCGTTGGTTTGTTTTTATTCTAAGTTCTCATATGTGGACGGGGACTTGCTCTCTATGTGTTTTTTATTGGTGACATATGATTAAAAACAATCTATAAATAAGGTATTTCCCCTTTCCATCACCACTTATACTATCAGTTACAATGAACTTTACAATGCTTAGTCAGGTAAGGTTAACCTTTTTCTTTTTTATCTCTTTCTTTTCTTTGCTGTCACTCATCTCCTCACATGACAGGATATCTATGATAGCATCAACTCCAGGCCAGGGCTTGCTTTGGTATCCCTCTGTAACACACAGCTTTACCCCAATCAATCCACAATATTTCTTTCAGGGAGAAGTGAGATCATCCCAACTTTCTGCACATGTCAGGGACACATGTGTAGACACACACAACCCCAGAAATGATACATGCGCACACACTTACAACCGCAGTTATTCACACTAGCCCATTGTACTTTCCACACCTCTCATACTGTGTGACTGAACTAAATTATGTGCTTACAGCAAAGGCCTAAGATCTGTCAAACAAAGCATTCATATGTCATGTCTCTCTAGCAACCTCTTCACAATTTCCCCTCAAGCGCTGCGTTGACAGTTCATCATTTATGAAGCTACAGATCGTTTTTTAAGGAAACCATGAAGAACCTGACTATAAAATCAAAAGAAAGAATCAAAATGTGATAATCCTACACATGTACATGAATAGGTTATTGGGTAACTAGCCCCATTTGCAGTGCTTGTATTGGCTAATTGTGTACTTAATTCAAAGTATCAGCTTGAACTAGCAACAAATTGAAAGTGCTTACTTCTAAACTGAAGACTACAGAATGTTTAGATATATTAACAGTAAAGTGTTATCTAATTGCTATGCACATTGAAGTGCTTCAAAACCATTAGGTAGTCAGTTGTTGAAGATCTTAAGTCCTGAAGTCTTGCATTCACTTACTTGACATACATTGTGTATTTGAATGGCGATAAGACCATCAGGTCCACAATTTACAATGGTTTGATGTTTAAGAAGAGCTCAATCTGCTGTGGTTCCATCATGATGTCACCCATGGACATCTTGTGACTGCTTTTATGAAGCCTTGAGTTCAGATTTTTGACAGCCACCATGTTGGTTTTTCTGGAACCAGAAGTTACCATATTTGAATAAGAGGAGGTGCTGGTGAGCCCAAAAGTGTTGGCAAAAAACAAGTTACCTACTGTATGTATAATGCCTAGTGACCATCAGGACAGACATTCATGGGAAGAACTCTGATGATTTTGAAATGCACATCAACTCCATGGAAGGGGAGTTCTGTGAGAGGACCTCTTCTCCATGGCCCAATTCTGACTGCCAGTTCTATGCCCCTTTGATGTCTCACCTTTAGGATGAATTTCACTGAGGCATAATGGTGGGACAAAGTGATCCCACCTTTGTGCCGCTATCGGAGGTAGTAAAAGAGGCTTCGCATAGCAAGATGGGATTGGCGGAGCCAGCAGGGGAGAACAGCGCTGTGTGTGTTGTTTACACGTTGGGCTTCAACGACGCCATAATGCAATGTGAAATCACAGACTGTGACACCAATATTGCCCCTTTGTGGAATCAATGTGAAAGAACAGACATATTGAGACTCATTTACGTACCCAGAGAGTTTTCATTGTTGACAAAATGGACAACTCCCTAATACTACAAGTATTAGGCAAGCCTCGTAAATGACCAGCGGGTGTTTCACACAAACCAAGTTTAAGTCATTTCTTTATTCTTTTTAGGGTTTTATATGTCCACATTATTATTCTTGAACTCAGTATCATTATATAATCCCAGATGGTTCTCTGGCGCCTCTGCTCATCTGTAAAATGTTCATGGGTCCAGCCGGCATACGCACCAGAGCATGCCGACAGTCCTTTGATCTTTCTCCCATACGGCTCCTCCAAAGGTTTTAGCCTCCTCGAGCTTGTCCAGCCTGGATCTACAGATTTAATTCACTGCATCTATGCAAACAATATGTCCCTTCATGAATAAGTTGTGGCACTCTTTGAGCTGAGCTTCAAGCACCCATGAGTACTTGTGTGCTGCAGGTCCAGATATTGTCTACCTTTGTAAGCCCCCAGTCTTAGGGAATGCGGTCTGGCTCCTGTAATCTCCACTCCAAAGGCAGAGTAGGACTTATATCTGTGCCTAAGTTAGCCTCTGGAAAGTAAATGCTGAGCAATGTGTAGTGTTAGTTTTATATTTGAATATGGCCTTCATGATTTGTAAGATGCATTTAGCTGTGGATGCATCAAATAGCTGCCACGTGGTATACTAGGGGTAGAATATGTTTTTATTTTATTTAAGGCCAGTTCACTTAAATTTGTAATAATACAAACTCACAAAAAATGAAAGGGCGTGATCATACATTTGTGTCTGTTTATAGCTGTGTGTATACATGTGTTTATGAACAAATATAAAAAAAAACATTCATTTTATGTGTTTGTGTGCATATTTTCCCAGATCCGTTTATGTGATCCAGGGGGTAAAGGGCAGTAAAAGATCACATTGGCTTTACTCTGTTGGGCTCCTGTTGTGAGTCTCAGTGAGAGGAGGTTGGCTTGACTCTCTTGTTTTGGATAATTGTACACTGCCGAGGTCTGTGGTCCCCTTCTCTGTCTCCCTGTGGCCTCGGCTGCAAGAGCCATATTTAGGTTGCACGTCCTCCTCATCCTATCCTGTCTCATCCCCATCCTGCCCGTCACACCCCCACATCGCAGTAGGGGGCAGATAATGTAACAGCAAGTGGTGAGACTGTAGATGCTGTATAAAACTGTCCTAAGTTACTACTAGGCTTGTTTTGACTTCTCAGGTCCAGAATCTCTGTTTTGAGCCTGTTTTGTGGACATATAGTTCCAGACTTTGGTTACATAAATGTTTTTTAGGGAATTTATGCAACCAAAAATATTTGAAACTATGCTGTAGCTGTACTCTTGTGATTTTATTTTTGCAGGTTCTTTGTGACTTTTCTGTGGGATTGTAGGGCAGTGTGTTCATGAAATGAGAGCAAGTCAGATTTTAGTTGGTGCAATTTTATCGCAACTTACAATACAGTATGATGGATGACTGGATGAAAACAATAATACTATGTCAAAATGATCTCAAAAAACATCTGAATGAAGGAAACTGTGGGGCTTTTGTTTGGCTTTATTCTTACTCATCAAAGCCTGATTGTTAGAAACAAAGGAGTCCCATCCTATCCTATCCTTCTTTCTGCATCTTATCCCATCTCCCCCTATCCCATTTCCAAGCCCAGCGCAGTTTAGCAGATGTCTGTTCCGTCATGAGCCCGGATCTGCTGAAGATTTCTGACCGTTAAAGGGAGTTTTTTCTTGCCACGCTATGACGGATTAAGCTGGGTCCTTGTAATATAGCAGTAAGTAAGGTCTTTTACCTGCTTTTTGTAACATAACAATGAACATGGTCTTTTTACCTGCTCTTTTGTAATATTAATAAACAAAGAGTAAGGTCCTTTACCTGCTTTTTGTAAAGTGTCTTGAGGTAACACTTGTTATGAATTGACGCTATACAAATAAAGATTGATTACAACATGTTGGCGAAATACCTTCAAAATCAGAAGGTAAAAGTGTTCGAAACGTGTGAACGAGTGAGTGAAAATGAAAAACATGATAATTGTTCATATATTTGGACTGACTGACCACTGTGGTGTTCATTTTGTTGCAGTCTTTATTACTACCACAGCCATTGAAGTGTTCCTGAGTTACACAACAGTGGCTGCTCAAACCAAGGGTGATGCAGCATGGAAATCTCAATGAATGACTGTTTCCCACCCGATTCCTGTACCTCCTCACTCCATCCTTCCACTTCTTACCTACAGTAACACTTGATTTTGCTCACCACTTTTGACTTTTCAAGGCAGTGGTGTGCTTTCTGAGACAGCTTACAGCTTGTGTTAAAGCAGAGATGTTGCCTCAGAGAGGATGGACCCACTGTACCCAATGCTAAATTGCTGCAACAAGATGTGAACCTTGTTTCACTATGCCCTAAAGTTAGTGCCCCACTTGTGTTTACAAAAAGAAGGGGGGAAGGGGGAGATGCATCACATCATTTGCGACCATGAGTAGTACACAAATCTATGGGCTTTCCTGTTTTTATAAGGTTTTTTAATATAACAAACTGTGCTCCATGTCTTCCATAAAAACGTATGACGTATATATTTTTTTTTTATATCTAGAGAGCTCTTGCTATAGAGCATGTTTGTAAAGGAAGACCTGTTTATACCATAGATTGTAAAAAAATAATAATACCTCTAATATTTTTCTGAAGGTACTCTATACTCTTCTGTTTTCATAGCTCATTTTTTAGTCATATTGATGTATATTGAATTCAACCTTTAGTCAAGTGCTGTCATGGATGAGGTGCGAGGATTAGACTCTGAATCTAAGAGTGGCATACAGCAGGTTCTTGCTGGTTTACGTTGAGCTGAGTACTGAAGTTTGATAATGCGAGGTTCACAAGCAGCTACCTGCAACAACTCGCCTGTCTCCTGCGGCGAGCCATAGTAGGAGCAGGTGTTATTGCGAACAAAGACTCATGGGAGAATTCTGTCTCGATCCCTCTTTCCCTGTGCTCTTGCTTGCTCTCGTATTCTTTCTCTTATTCTGAACTCTCACACTAAAACAATCCTTCACCTTCTCTTTGCCTTTCAGTTTAGTCACCCAGCAAAGAATTTATCTCCGCTGGGCTTGGATTCCAATCATTATCTGCTGAAATCACCCATGTAACGCATATGCATGTTTTATAGCCAGAGGGCTGCATTTCTATTTTTCTTTACCTATAGACCTTTATTCAATGAAAACATTTAGTAAGTTATCATTCTGTGCCTCCTTTATTTTCCTTTATTTAGGTGAGCCATGTGACCCTGTTGCTGCAGAATATTTTGACCTAGCAGTCATCAAACAATATCCATACCTGTTTTGACACCATCGCAAAAGAAATAGAAGTTCTAGACACCAAATATTGGGCCATTTCTTATTTTTAATTATCAAAAATTGCAGCAAACTTCTGCACACTGTCTTAATTGTACAAATATGTTGGCAACATTTGGATAGGAGGGAGGAGTTGCAGAGGGGCGAGGGTTTATGAACCTGTGTGAACTGATATGTTTCAATGGATCACTGTTATTTTATTTATTTATTTATTTTACATACTTTATTATTCCCGGGGGAAAATTCTGGTTTACATTCTGGTATTGAGAGACCTGCTTCTCACACACATAGGTCTGAAATACTCACATGCACAAACAGGACCTGTGGACATGCCCCACTCTGACATCTCTCCAGAGTGGGGCATGTTAGCAGCTAAACACTGGTGCGCAGGAAGCTCGCCATAGCTGTTGGAGGTTCTGCACCTTGGCAGTACTCAGGAAGTGCCCTGGCACCTCTCCAGCTACAAGACCAACTTCTATATTTTGGTCTGCACTGAGAATTAAACTGGCAACCCTCTAGTTCCCAACCCAAGTCCCTACAGACTGAGCTACTGCTGCCCCATATAGACAACTTCTTTGAGTTATTCTCACACTGAAGAATGGTAAAGCTTGTATAGCACTTTTCTAGTTTACTGACTACTCAAAGCACTTTTACATCGCAGGTCACACCTACCTATTCATACACTGATGGATAAGGCTGCTATGTAAAGTGTCTATCAGTATCAACTAATTAATACAATTTCACACACTGCTGACTCAGCACCAGGAGCGATTTAGGTAGCTGGGGATCAAACCCCAACACTCTTCCACTGAGCCGCAGTCACCCAAGAATGACAGAACAGGTGTCCAATAGATTTAGACTAGAGGAGTTGTTTCCAGGCAATCACATGAAAGATCTGAAAGTTGTTTGGGGTTTTGAGGTTTGGCAGATGACTACCAAAGAGAGAGTTGGAGAATCTTGAAAAGAAGCTAAAAAAAATGCAAGTTTTTTCATTAAAGATGTTGTAATAGCTTTTCAGGGAACAAATATTTCCAAATATTTTACTCTTACAGGAATGTATTCATGCTTACATTTACTGGTGATGACGAGTAAATGATTCAAGTTAATGTGAATGTTTCCAAACCTCAACTCCACGAAATACAAACCCCCCATTTCCTTCTTTTTCCAATCCCAGTCATCCCTGTTTTCCTTTGTCATGCCCCCTGAAGATGCTCGTAAGCACCACTGTTAACTGGAATTGGGATACAGAGTTTCCAGTGACTGTGTACTTAGGTTTGTGTGTGTGTGTGTGTGTGTGTGTGTGTGTGTGTGTGTGTGTGCGCGTGTGTGTGTGTGTGTGTGTGTGTGTGTGTGGGTGTGGGTGTGTGTGTGTGGTGTGTGTGTGTGGTGTGTGTTCGTTTGCGTGTGTATAGGGGGGACCTATCCTACATCATGGTACTAACTCTGGGGTCCCAACCAGTAGAGTATAAATATATAAATAAAAGGTCCCCTGACGGTCCAAGTTAGAACTCCCCTTCCTGCCTTAAGAAGAGGATTTGCATTTATGCTGAGACAGAAATATCCCACAAACTGTCAAGTTTAATCATGCTGACACTTATTGCACTGTGGACATCCACAGTGGAGACTTTCCTGACCTTTCCTCTGGTGTACCCATGAGGCTGATGAGACAAATGTTTCTACTATTGAGTTTTCTGAACCTAATGAATTTGTTGACCCTCTGACCTTCTATTAAGGCAAAGCTCACAATACAGGAGGATCAAGCCTGTTTTATAACCCATTTTCCCCTCTTGACTATCAGGAAGGAATCAGATTTGGGCCCTCGATATAGGTGCTGATGTTTGGCCCAGATCATCCAATTTGAGGGTTTTACTGATCCAATCTCAAAACTCCAAAACAGCTTGCTGACTTGTTAGAGCCCTCGCAATAGTGTTAAACATTTTTGATATTTAGGATAAAAAAGTCAATGACTACTTTATCTTTTCTAACGGAACCACAGTAGCTAATGATTGTTAATATTTATGTTTGGAGGGCTTTTTATGCCTTTATCACAGAGACAGGACAGGATGATAGAGAAGGAAATCAGGGGAGAGAGTGTGAAATGCCGTGTGGGAGAGCTGATCCACAGGCTGGATTCTAACTTGCGTACATGGGGCATGACCACTAGGCCACCGGTTTCCAACACAGTATAGCTAATGAGAGAGACAGAATGACATGTAGCTGCTTACAGTGTTATTAACGAAAAATGAACAGGTTCAAACTTAACCCATTCTCTTGCTGAAGAATAGAAAACCTAAGATGACCTTGTCACAGTCACTGATAAAAAATGCAAAGGCCCATGGGCACAGATCTTGGAGGCCCCACCCTACACACAGTCACACCCACATAATGTACTCACATGAACTGTACAGTATGTGATGTTACTGTTTTTGCATAGACTGCAATCTGTTGGAAAGACCTGATGTTTATACAGAATTTATACACAGAAGTTGTGATCATAGGCTATGGTTGAAATTAGGGTTGCAAATTTCAGTCATTTTTCTTAACCGATAGTTGAACATCTTAAGGATCAATTATAGATTAGCCATTTACTCCGTTTATGTTTTATTGAAACCATTACAGCAGCAAAATCGTTACTTGAAACATGAATTCATTAAATACAAACTGTTTGAACTAATAAAACAACGAGGCTCTCGCTGGAAAACAGTGCTCTTTTAAACGTGACTGTTCTTATTCAACAGCGTTGCTAACAAAACAATGCCAATCGGGCGCTACTGCCGTTTCTAGACTTACAAGGCTGACCGAATGAAACTCCTTTTTAAAATCAACATATAGGTCTGTATAAAAGTGAGAGAAAAAAACAATACACTTAATTCTTCTGCTTTGTAGGCAAATTAACATATCTACCTGTTTAGGAGTGAGTTGTGAGCACATAAAATACTCTACTCACCAAAATATATGTACGGTCTAGTGTTTTTTTTTTAGAAAAATGAGCACATCTAAGTGGGGGGTAAGGGGGTAAGTCTCTCCCCTTCCTGCTGGAGACTTACAATCAACGCTGTGCTTGCAAGGCCTCCAGCATCATTACGGACTCCTATCACCCATCTCACAAACTGTTTTACCTCCTTCCATCAGTGTAAAAGCTATTGGTAAATGCTAAATAAAGCAGAATGCTCAACAGTTTCTTTCCACAGGCTTTCAGGATAATTAACAAACTCCGCCCCCCTCCTCTGTCACACTAATTTCAGTGCCAGTATCAGAGGGGCATGTGCTGCACATGCACTTTAAAATCCACTGAACTTTAGACACGGATTGAATGACTGTGGTGCTAACTCTATGTTGCCTGTGTTATTTCTTGTATTTAGTTTTTTTCTACTCTATATTATCTGTGGTATTCTTATTGTAATTGTTTTACCGTACTTTTAGAACTGATTTTATCCCATAGTAGACTTTGAGGTACATTTATATCTATATGTTACATGTTTTTCTTTCTGTAGGGAGAACAGCATTTCGTCTTTTTTTTGTATGCAGATACATGAAAAAAATGATAAATTAAAACCGCAAGCGGTGATGAAGGGCCCGAAGCACTTCGTGCATGTCGGGGTGTGTTGCGACCGCGGGAGTGCAACTGCGAGACGTGACCAAGCAGCAGGCCTTACAGTTTGATTGGTGTAAAAGTGAAAGTTTGAAAATACACTGAGGCCACGCCCTTTTGTGTAGAATCATGCTGAGCACAACGGGATATCTTAAACATGTCTAGAACACACTGACACTGAGTTGGCAATGATTGCATGAACATGGTCTCAGGGAAGTATGTTAAAATAGGAAGACTGAAAATGCAAAATTTGGTCATTATTTATACATTCAAAAAATGATGGTGGACTTCCTTTTGGGTTTTGACAATGGGCACTATGGCATTTTATGTAAGTCCTGACATGGTTAATATGCAGAAAAAATGTCATGCATGTCGGGGAAAAAACCTCCTGGGGGGGGCCTTTTGAAAGAATTTCATGGGAGTGCACGAGACATCAAAGTTTGACAGTACACCATGGCCACGCCCTTTCATGTAGAATCTTGGTTTCACATAACTTTGGATCTTTAACATGTCTAGAACACACTGACACTAATTTCTTAATGATCGGAAAAATGGTGGCTCGGGGAAATACGTTCAAATAGGTAGCCTGTGAAATGCAAAATTAAGGCATTTTTTTAAACACAAAAAAAAATATGGCGGACTTCCTGTAATGTTTTGACTATGGGTGTAGGAGGAGTTTATGTAGGTCCTGACATTGTTAATGGGCATAAAAATTTTCATGCATGTAGGACAAAAAAACATCAATGGGGAGGCCTTTTTGAAAATTTCAAGGGGGCGCCACTGAGCCATTTAGCCACGCCCACTTACTATACCCACATGACAAGTTTAACTTTCCTACTGAGATCATGTGTATGACGTTTGGTGACTCTACGACTATATTAAGCCCTTCAACAAACTACTTCCTGTTTGTGGCGAACGACGCGTCTGTATGGTGAGAGCGTTTGACGCAGACATTTGAGCTTGAAAAGGTAGTATGGCCAAGGTCTTAGGACGGTCCACAACCCTTTTGAAGAGGATATGATCAACTGTGTAGCAATGGCTAGTGCTAATTTACAAGCAGTAACTTCCTGTTGACAACAGGTGGCGCTGTAAGTAATACAAACATTTTAAGCATGGATGTGTTCAGGGCAGGACCTTTATCATGCATGACACATTTGGTGATGATTTACCTCTGCATGGCAGACATATAGGCATTTTGTGGTTAAAAAATGGATTAAAAAAAACATGCAAATTTGACCGCACGCCAGGGCCACGCCCTTTTATGTAGAATCTTGGTTCCACATAACTTTGGATCTTTAACATGTCTAGAACACACTGACACTAATTTCGTAATGATCTGATAAATGGTGGCTCGAGGAAATACGTTCAAATAGGTAGCCTGTGAAATGCAAAATTGAGGCATTTTTTTACACAAAAAAAAAATGATGGCGGAATACCTGTTAGTTTTTGAATATGGGTGCCAGAGGTTTTTATGTAGGTCCTGACATGGTTAATGTGCTTGAAAATTGTTATGCATGTACGTGAAAAAAATTCTATGGAGAGGCCTTTTGGAAAGGTTAAAAGTGGCGCGACGAGACATCAAAGTTTGACCGCACGCCACGGACACGCCCTTTGAGTTTTGGAAGAGTAGAGCACAATTTAATATGTTGAACATGTCTAGAACACAGTAACACTGAGTTTTCATCAATCGGATGAGCGCTTTCGAACAAGTTACTTCAAATAGGTGTCCTGTAAACGATCGAAAATCGCGTTTTTTTGACTTTCAAAAAATCCTACTGGACTTCCTGTTGGATTTCGAGCATGGGTGCAAGAGGGTTTTTTGTTGGTCTTGGCAAGATGGATATGCATAGAAAACTTCAGAATTGTAGGTTCAACGTGCCGCTGGGGCTGAGTGTTTGAAATATTATAGGGGGCGCCACTGAGCCATTAAGCCACGCCCACTCATTTTAATAATACAAAAAGTTTGACTTCACCACCAGGATTATATGTATGACGTTTCGGGAGTGTAGGACAATGTTAAGCCTGTGAAAAAACTACCTCCTGTTTGATGGCGAACGATACGTCCGTAGAATGACAGCGTTGGACGTAGGCGTTTGAGCTTGAAAGTCTTGTATGGCCAAGGTGTTAGCATGGTCCACAACAATTTTGAGGGGGAATTGAGCTACTGTGCAGCAATGGCTAGTGGTAATTGAAAAGTAGTGACTTCCTGTTGTCAACAGGTGGTGCTGTGACTTTTCAAAAAATTTCAATCATGGATATGTTCAGGGCAGGCTATATATCATGCATGATTTTTTTGGTGATGATTGATGACTCCCCATTAGAGTTATAAGCATTTCATTTTTTGCCAATGTGCCAAAACGCACGTTAAACTTTGAACGCACGCCACGGCCACGCCCTTTAAGTTTTGGAAGAGTTGAGCACAATTTAATATGTTGAACATGTCTAGAACACAGTAACACTGAGTTTTCGTCGATGGGATGAACGCTTTCGAACAAGTTAATTCAAAAAGGTCACCTGTGAAACACCGATTTGAGCCATTTTGAGCCATTTTTTTAAAATTCAAAAAAATATGGCCGACTTCCTGTAATGTTTTGACTATGGGTGTAAGAGGATTTTATGTAGGTCCTGACATGGTTAATGTGCATACAAATTGTCATGCATGTACGACAAAAAAACATCTATGGGGAGGCCTTTTTGAAAATTACAAGAGGGCGCCACTGAGCCATTTTGCGAACTTATTTTACGAAAATGCGAAAATATCAAATTTTTCGCCAGACCTGATGACCTTGCACATTTTGGTGAGTTTTCATTCACGTTCAGGCCCTCAAAAGTGGCTGCAAAGAGGAGGAACAATAAGAAGGAAAAGAATAATTAAAACCGCAAGCGGTGATGAAGGGCCCGAAGCACTTCGTGCATGTCGGGGTGTGTCGCGACCGCGGGAGTGCAACGGCGAGACGTGACCAAGCAGCAGGCCTTACAGTTTGATTTGTGTAAAACTGAAAGTTTGACAGTACACAGAGGCCATGCCCTTTTATGTAAAATCATGCGGAGTACAACGATAGATCTTAAACATGTCTATACACACTGACACTGACTTCGCAATGATTGCATGAACAGGGTCTCAGGGAAGTATGTTAAAATAGGAAGACTGAAAATGCAAAATTTGGTCATTATTTATACATTCAAAAAATGATGGCGGACTTCCTTTTGGGTTTTGACAATGGGCACTGCGGCATTTTATGTAAGTCCTGACATGGTTAATATGCAGAAAAAATGTCATGCATGTCAGGGAAAAAACCTCTGGGGGGGGGCCTTTTGAAAGAATTTCATGGGAGTGCACGAGACATCAAAGTTTGACAGTACACCATGGCCACGCCCTTTTATGTAGAATCTTGGTTTCACATAACTTTGGATCTTTACCATGTCTAGAACACACTGACACTAATTTCGTAATGATCTGATAAATGGTGGCTCGGGGAAATACCTTCAAATAGGTAGCCTGTGAAATGCAAAATTAAGGCATTTTTTTTACACACAAAAAAAATTATGGCGGACTTCCTGTAATGTTTTGACTATGGGTGTAAGAGGATTTTATGTAGGTCCTGACATGGTTAATGGGCATAAAAATTGTTACGCATGTAGGAGAAAAAAATGTCTATGGGGGGGCCTTTTGGAAAGGTTAAAAGTGGCGTGACGAGACATCAAAGTTTGACCGCACGCCACGGCCACGCCCTTTGACGAAATAACGTACAGAGCACAACGGGAGATCTTCAACATGTGTAGAACACAGTGACACTGAGTTTGCATCAATGGGATGAACGCTTTCGAAGGAGTTCGTTCAAATAGGTAACCTGTGAAATGCGAATTTCAGCCATTTTTGTTGCATTCAAAAAAATATGGGGGACTTCCTGTAATGTTTTGACTATGGGTGTAACAGGATTTTATGTAGGTCCTGACATGGTTAATGTGCATAAAAATTGTTACGTATGTAGGAGAAAAAAATGTCTATGGGGGGGCCTTTTGGAAAGGTTAAAAGTGGCGTGACGAGACATCAAAGTTTGACCGCATGCCACTGCCACGCCCTTTGACGAAATAACGTACAGAGCACAACGGGAGATCTTCAACATGTGTAGAATACAGTGACACTGAGTTTGCATCAATGGGATTAACGCTTTCGAAGGAGTTCGTTCAAATAGGTAACCTGTGAAATGCGAATTTCAGCCATTTTTGTTGCATTCAAAATAATATTGCGGACTTCCTGTAATGTTTTGACTATGGGTGTAAGAGGATTTTATGTAGGTCCTGACATGGTTAATGGGCATAAAAATGTTCATGCATGTAAGACAAAAAAACATCTATGGGGAGGCCTTTTTGAAAATTTTAAGGGGGCGCCACTGAGCCATTTAGCCACGCCCACTTACTATACCCACATGACAAGTTTTACTTTCCTACTGAGATCATGTGTATGACGTTTGGTGACTCTACGACTATATTAAGCCCCTCAACAAACTACTTCCTGTTTGTGGCGAACGACGCGTCTGTATGGTGAGAGCGTTTGACGCAGACATTTGAGCTCGAAAAGGTAGTATGGCCATGGTCTTAGGACGGTCCACAATCCTTTTGAAGGGGATATGATCAACTGTGTATCAATGGCTAGTGCTAATTTACAAGCAGTAACTTCCTGTTGTCAACAGGTGGCGCTGTAAGTAATACAAACATTTTAAGCATGGATGTGTTCAGGGCAGGACCTTTATCATGCATGACACATTTGGTGATGATTGACCTCTGCATGGCAGACATATAGGCATTTTGTGGTTAAAAAATGGATTAAAAAAAAATGCAAATTTGACCGCACGCCAGGGCCACGCCCTTTGACGAAATAACGTGCAGAGCACAACGGGAGATCTTCAACATGTGTAGAACACACTGACACTGAGTTTGCGTCAATCGGATGAACGCTTACGTAGGAGTTCGTTCAAATAGGTGACCTGTGAAACGCCAATTTGAGCCATTTTGAGCCATTTTTTGTAAATTCAAAAAAATATGGCCGACTTCCTGTAATGTTTTGACTATGGGTGTAAGAGGATTTTATGTAGGTCCTGACATGGTTAATGTGCATAAAAATTGTCATGCATGTAGGACAAAAAAATCTCTATGGGGAGGCCTTTTTGAAAATTTCAAGGGGGCGCCCTTGAGCCATTTCACAAACTTTTTTTACGAAATTGCAAAAATATCAAATTTTTCGCCAGACCTGATGACCTTGCACATTTTGGTGAGTTTTCGTTCAGGTTCAGGCCCTCAAAAGTGGCTTCAAAGAGGAGGAAGAATAATAATAATTAAAACCGCAAGCGGTGATGAAGGGCCCGAAGCACTTTGTGCATGTCGGGGTGTGTCGCGACCGCGGGAGTGCAACGGCGAGACGTGACCAAGTAGCAGGCCTTACAGTTTGATTGGTGTAAAAGTGAAAGTTTGACAATACACAGAGGCCACGCCCTTTTGTGTAGAATCATGCTGAGCACAACGGGATATCTTAAACATGTCTAGAACACACTGACACTGAGTTCGCAATGATTGCATGAACATGGTCTCAGGGAAGTATGTTAAAATAGGAAGACTGAAAATGCAAAATTTGGTCATTATTTATACATTCAAAAAATGATGGTGGACTTCCTTTTGGGTTTTGACAATGGGCACTGTGGCATTTTATGTAAGTCCTGACATGGTTAATATGCAGAAAAAATGTCATGCATGTCGGGGAAAAAACCTCCTGGGGGGGGGCCTTTTGAAAGAATTTCATGGGAGTGCACGAGACATCAAAGTTTGACAGTACACCATGGCCACGCCCTTTTATGTAGAATCTTGGTTTCACATGACTTTGCATCTTTGACATGTCTAGAACACACTGACACTAATTTCTTAATGATCGGAAAAATGGTGGCTCGGGGAAATACGTTCAAATAGGTAGCCTGTGAAATGCAAAATTAAAGCATTTTTTTAAACACAAAAAAAAATATGGCGGACTTCCTGTAATGTTTTGACTATGGGTGTAAGAGGATTTTATGTAGGTCCTGACATTGTTAATGGGCATAAAAATGTTCATGCATGTAGGACAAAAAAACATCAATGGGGAGGCCTTTTTGAAAATTTCAAGGGGGCGCCACTGAGCCATTTAGCCACGCCCACTTACTATACCCACATGACAAGTTTAACTTTCCTACTGAGATCATGTGTATGACGTTTGGTGACTCTACGACTATATTAAGCCCTTCAACAAACTACTTCCTGTTTGTGGCGAACGACGCGTCTGTATGGTGAGAGCGTTTGACGCAGACATTTGAGCTTGAAAAGGTAGTATGGCCAAGGTCTTAGGACGGTCCACAACCCTTTTGAAGAGGATATGATCAACTGTGTAGCAATGGCTAGTGCTAATTTACAAGCAGTAACTTCCTGTTGTCAACAGGTGGCGCTGTAAGTAATACAAACATTTTAAGCATGGATGTGTTCAGGGCAGGACCTTTATCATGCATGACACATTTGGTGATGATTGACCTCTGCATGGCAGACATATAGGCATTTTGTGGTTAAAAAATGGATTAAAAAAAACATGCAAATTTGACCGCACGCCAGGGCCACGCCCTTTTATGTAGAATCTTGGTTCCACATAACTTTGGATCTTTAACATGTCTAGAACACACTGACACTAATTTCGTAATGATCTGATAAATGGTGGCTCGAGGAAATACGTTCAAATAGGTAGCCTGTGAAATGCAAAATTGAGGCATTTTTTTACACACAAAAAAAATGATGGCGGACTACCTGTTAGTTTTTGAATATGGGTGCCAGAGGATTTTATGTAGGTCCTGACATGATTAATGTGCTTGAAAATTGTTATGCATGTACGTGAAAAAATTTCTATGGAGAGGCCTTTTGGAAAGGTTAAAAGTGGCGCGACGAGACATCAAAGTTTGACCGCACGCCACGGACACGCCCTTTGAGTTTTGGAAGAGTAGAGCACAATTTAATATGTTGAACATGTCTAGAACACAGTAACACTGAGTTTTCATCAATCGGATGAGCGCTTTCGAACAAGTTACTTCAAATAGGTGTCCTGTAAACGATCGAAAATCGCGTTTTTTTGACTTTCAAAAAATCCTACTGGACTTCCTGTTGGATTTCGAGCATGGGTGCAAGAGGGTTTTTTGTTGGTCTTGGCAAGATGGATATGCATAGAAATTCCCAGAATTGTAGGTTCAACGTGCCGCCGGGGCTGAGTGTTTGAAATATTATAGGGGGCGCCACTGAGCCATTAAGCCACGCCCACTCATTTAAATGATATCAAATCTTTAGCTTTACCACCAGGATTATATGTATGACGTTTCGGGAGTGTAGGACAATGTTAAGCCTGTGAAAAAACTACTTCCTGTTTGATGGCGAACGATACGTCCGTAGAATGACAGCGTTGGACGTAGGCATTTGAGCTTGAAAGTCTTGTATGGCCAAGGTGTTAGCATGGTCCACAACAATTTTGAGGGGGAATTGAGCTACTGTGCAGCAATGGCTAGTGGTAATTGAAAAGTAGTGACTTCCTGTTGTCAACAGGTGGTGCTGTGACTTTTCAAAAAATTTCAATCATGGATATGTTCAGGGCAGGCTATATATCATGCATGATTTTTTTGGTGATGATTGATGACTCCCCATTAGAGTTATAAGCATTTCATTTTTTGGCAATGTGCCAAAACGCACGTTAAACTTTGAACGCACGCCACGGCCACGCCCTTTAAGTTTTGGAAGAGTTGAGCACAATTTAATATGTTGAACATGTCTAGAACACAGTAACACTGAGTTTTCGTCGATGGGATGAACGCTTTCGAACAAGTTAATTCAAATAGGTGACCTGTGAAACACCGATTTGAGCCATTTTGAGCCATTTTTTTAAAATTCAAAAAAATATGGTTGACTTCCTGTAATGTTTTGACTATGGGTGTAAGAGGATTTTATGTAGGTCCTGACATGGTTAATGTGCATACAAATTTTCATGCATGTACGATAAAAAAACATCTATGGGGAGGCCTTTTTGAAAATTTCAAGGGGGCGCCACTGAGCCATTTCGCGAACTTATTTTACGAAAAGGCGAAAATATCAAATTTTTCGCCAGACCTGATGACCTTGCACATTTTGGTGAGTTTTCATTCATGTTCAGGCCCTCAAAAGTGGCTTCAAAGAGGAGGAAGAAAAAGAACGATAATAATAATAAAAATAATTTTTTTTTTTAAGGGTTTCAATAGGGTCCTACGCACTTGTCAGTGCTTCGGGCCCTAATAATTAAAACCGCAAGCGGTGATGAAGGGCCCGAAGCACTTCGTGCATGTCGGGGTGTGTTGCGACCGCGGGAGTGCAACGGCGAGACGTGACCAAGCAGCACGCCTTACAGTTTGATTTGTGTAAAAGTGAAAGTTTGACAATACACCGAGGCCACGCCCTTTTGTGTAGAATCATGCTGAGCACAAAGGGATATCTTAAACATGTCTAGAACACACTGACACTGAGTTGGCAATGATTGCATGAACAGGGTCTCCGGGAAGTATGTTAAAATAGGAAGACTGAAAATGCAAAATTTGGTCATTATTTATACATTCAAAAAATGAATGCATACTTACTTTTGGTTTGACTATGGGTGCAGGGGGATTTTTTTTAGGTCCTGACATGGTTAACTCACATAAAAATTGTCATTCACGTCGGAGAAAAAAACCTCTATGGGGAGGCCTTTTGGAAAAGTTAAAAAGGGTGCGCCGAGACATCAAAGTTTGATGGTACGCCGTGGTCACACCCTTTTATGTAGCATCGTGCGGAGGACAACAGGAGATCTTCAACATGTCTTGAACACACTGACACTGAGTTTGCGATGATCGGATGAAAGCCATCGGGCAATTTCGTTCAAATACGTAGCCTGTGAAACGCGAAATTGAGCCATTTTTTTACATAAACAAAAAATTATGGCGGACTACCTGTTGGGTTTTGAATATGGGTGCCAGAGTATTTTATGTAGGTCCTGACATGGTTAATGTGCATTGAAATTGTTACCCATGTAGGAGAAAAAAACATCTATAGGGGGGCCTTTTGGAAAGGTTAAAAGTGGCGCGACGAGACATCAAAGTTTGACCGCATGCCATGGCCACGCCCTTTGACGAAATAACGTGCAGAGCACAACGAAAGATCTTCAACATGTGTAGAACACACTGACACTGAGTTTGCGTCAATTGGATGAACACTTTTGAAGGAGTTTGTTCAAATAAGTAACCTGTGAAATGCGAATTTCAGCCATTTTTGTTGCATTCAAAAAAATATTGCGGACTTCCTGTAATGTTTTGACTATGGGTGTAAGAGGATTTTATGTAGGTCCTGACATGGTTAATGGGCATAAAAATGTTCATGCATGTAGATCAAAAAAACATCAATGGGGAGGCCTTTTTGAAAATTTCAAGGGGGCGCCACTGAGCCATTTAGCCACGCCCACTTACTATACCCACATGACAAGTTTTACTTTCCTACTGAGATCATGTGTATGACGTTTGGTGACTCTACAACTTTATTAAGCCCCTCAACAAACTACTTCCTGTTTGTGGCGAACGACGCGTCTGTATGGTGAGAGCGTTTGACGCAGACATTTGAGCTTGAAAAGGTAGTATGGCCAAGGTCTTAGGACGGTCCACAACCCTTTTGAAGGGGATATGATCAACTGTGTAGCAATGGCTAGTGCTAATTTACAAGCAGTAACTTCCTGTTGTCAACAGGTGGCGCTGTAAGTAATACAAACATTTTAAGCATGGCTGTGTTCAGGGCAGGACCTTTATCATGCATGACACATTTGGTGATGATTGACCTCTGCATGGCAGACATATAGGCATTTTGTGGTTAAAAAATGGATTAAAAAAAACATGCAAATTTGACCGCACACCAGGGCCACGCCCTTTGACGAAATAACGTGCAGAGCACAACGGGAGATCTTCAACATGTGTAGAACACACTGACACTGAGTTTGCGTCAATCGGATGAACGCTTACGTAGGAGTTCGTTCAAATAGGTGACCTGTGAAACGCCAATTTGAGCCATTTTAAGCCATTTTTTGTAAATTCAAAAAAATATGGCGGACTTCCTGTAATGTTTTGACTATGGGTGTAAGAGGATTTTATGTAGGTACTGACATGGTTAATGCGCATAAAAATTGTCATGCATGTAGGACAAAGAAACCTCTATGGGGAGGCCTTTTTGAAAATTACAAGAGGGCGCCACTGAGCCATTTTGCAAATTTTTTTTACGAAAATGTGAAAATATCAAATTTTTCGCCAGACCTAATGACCTTGCACATTTTGGTGAGTTTTCATTCACGTTCAGGCCCTCAAAAGTGGCTTTGAAGTGGCGGAAGAATAAAAAAAAGAAAAAAAAAAAAAAAAAGAAAAATAATCATTTGGGTTCCAATAGGGTCCTACGCACTTGTCAGTGCTTCGGGCCCTAATGAAAAAAAATAAAAATAATCCTAAGGGTTTCAATAGGGTCCTACGCACTTGTCAGTGCTTCGGGCCCTAATTAAAACCGCAAGCGGTGATGAAGGGCCCGAAGCACTTCGTGCATGTCGGGGTGTGTCGCGACCGCGGGAGTGCAACAGCGAGACGTGACCAAGCAGCAGGCCTTACAGTTTGATTTGTGTAAAAGTGAAAGTTTGACAGTACACCGAGGCCACGCCCTTTTATGTAAAATCATGCGGAGTACAACGATAGAGCTTAAACATGTGTAGAACACACTGACACTGAGTTCGCAATGATTGCATGAACACGGTGTCAGGGAAGTACATTCAAATAGGAAGACTGAAAATGCAAAATTTGGTCATTATTTATACATTCAAAAAATGATGGTGGACTTCCTTTTGGGTTTTGACAATGGTCACTGTAGCATTTTAAGTAAGTCCTGACATGGTTAATATGCAGAAAAAATTCCATGCATGTCAGGGAAAAAACCTCTGGGGGGGGGGGCCTTTTGAAAGAATTTCATGGGAGTGCACGAGACATCAAAGTTTTACAGTACACCATGGCCACGCCCTTTTATGTAGAATCTTGGTTTCACATAACTTTGGATCTTTAACATGTCTAGAACACACTGACACTAATTTCGTAATGATCGGATAAATGGTGGCTCGGGGAAATACGTTCAAATATGTAGCCTGTGACATGCAAAATTAAGGCATTTTTTTACACACAAAACAAATTATGGCGGACTTCCTGTAATGTTTTGACTATGGGTGTAACAGGATTTTATGTAGGTCCTGACATGGTTAATGTGCACAAAAATTGTTACGCATGTAGGAGAAAAAAATGTCTAAGGAGGGGCCTTTTGGAAAGGTTAAAAGTGGTGTGACGAGACATCAAAGTTTGACTGCACGCCACGGCCACGCCCTTTGACGAAATAACGTACAGAGCACAACGGGAGATCTTCAACATGTGTAGAATACAGTAACACTGAGTTTGCATCAATGGGATGAACGCTTTCGAAGGAGTTCGTTCAAATATGTAACCTGTGAAATGCGAATTTCAGCCATTTTTGTTGCATTCAAAAAAATATGGCAGACTTCCTGTAATGTTTTGACTATGGGTGTAAGAGGATTTTATGTAGGTCCTGACGTGGTTAATGGGCATAAAAATGTTCATGCATGTAGGACAAAAAAACATCTATGGGGAGGCCTTTTTGAAAATTTCAAGGGGGCGCCACTGAGCCATTTAGCCACGCCCACTTACTATACCCACATGACAAGTTTAACTTTCCTACTGAGATCATGTGTATGATGTTTGGTGACTCTACTACTATATTAAGCCCCTCAACAAACTACTTCCTGTTTGTGGCGAACGACGCGTCTGTATGGTGAGAGTGTTTGACGCAGACATTTGAGCTTGAAAAGGTAGTATGGCCAAGGTCTTAGGACGGTCCACAACCCTTTTGAAGAGGATATGATCAACTGTGTAGCAATGGCTAGTGCTAATTTACAAGCAGTAACTTCCTGTTGTCAACAGGTGGCGCTGTAAGTAATACAAACATTTTAAGCATGGATGTGTTCAGGGCAGGACCTTTATCATGCATGACACATTTGGTGATGATTGACCTCTGCATGGCAGACATATAGGCATTTTGTGGTTAAAAAATGGATTAAAATAAACATGCAAATTTGACCGCACGCCAGGGCCACGCCCTTTTATGTAGAATCTTGGTTTCACATAACTTTGGATCTTTAACATGTCTAGAACACACTAACACTAATTTCGTAATGATCTGATAAATGGTGGCTCGAGTAAATACGTTCAAATAGGTAGCCTGTGAAATGCAAAATTGAGGCATTTTTTTACACACAAAAAAAAAAGATGGCGGACTACCTGTTAGTTTTTGAATATGGGTGCCAGAGGATTTTATGTAGGTCCTGACATGGTTAATGTGCTTGAAAATTGTAATGCATGTACGTGAAAAAATTTCTATGGAGAGGCCTTTTGGAAAGGTTAAAAGTGGCACGACGAGACATCAAAGTTTGACCGCACGCCACGGCCACGCCCTTTAAGTTTTGGAAGAGTAGAGCACAATTTAATATGTTGAACATGTCTAGAACACAGTAACACTGAGTTTTCATCAATCGGATGAGCGCTTTCGAACAAGTTAATTCAAATAGGTGTCCTGTAAACGATCGAAAATCGCGTTATTTTGACTTTCAAAAAATCCTAGTGGACTTCCTGTTGGATTTCGAGCATGGGTGCAAGAGGGTTTTTTGTTGGTCCTGGCAAGATGGATATGCATAGAAAAATTCAGAATTGTAGGTTCAACGTGCCGCCGGGGCTGAGTGTTTGAAATATTTTAGGGGGCGCCACTGAGCCATTAAGCCACGCCCACTCATTTTAATAATACAAAAAGTTTGACTTCACCACCAGGATTATATGTATGACGTTTCGGGAGTGTAGGACAATGTTAAGCCTGTGAAAAAAGTACTTCCTGTTTGATGGCGAACGATACGTCCGTAGAACGACAGCGTTGGACGTAGCCGTTTGAGCTTGAATGTCTTGTATGGCCAAGGTGTTAGCATGGTCCACAACAATTTTGAGGGGGAATTGAGCTACTGTGCAGCAATGGCTAGTGGTAATTGAAAAGTAGTGACTTCCTGTTGTCAACAGGTGGCGCTGTGACTTATCAAAAAATTTCAATCATGGATATGTTCAGGGCATGCTATATATCATGCATGATTTTTTTGGTGATGATTGATGACTCCCCATTAGAGTTATAAGCATTTAAGTTTTTGGCAATGTGCCAAAACGCACGTTAAACTTTGAACGCACGCCACGGCCACGCCCTTTAAGTTTTGGAAGAGTTGAGCACAATTTAATATGTTAAACATGTCTAGAACACAGTAACACTGAGTTTTCATCAATCGGATGAACGCTTTCGAACAAGTTAATTCAAATAGGTGACCTGTGAAACGCCAATTTGAGCCATTTTGAGCCATTTTTTGAAAATTCAAAAAAATATGGCCGACTTCCTGTAATGTTTTGACTATGGGTGTAAGAGGATTTTATGTAGGTCCTGACATGATTAATGTGCATACAAATTTTCATGCATGTACGACAAAAAAACATCTATGGGGAGGCCTTTTTGAAAATTTCAAGGGGGCGCCACTGAGCCATTTTGCGAACTTTCTTTCCGAAAATGCGAAAATATCAAATTTTTCGCCAGACCTGATGACCTTGTACATTTTGGTGAGTTTTCATTAACGTTCAGGCCCTCAAAAGTAGCTTCAAAGAGGAGGAACAATAAGGATAAAAATAATCACAAGGGATCCAAGAGGGTCCTACGCACTTGTCAGTGCTTCGGGCCCTAAAAATTAAAACCGCAAGCGGTGATGAAGGGCCCGAAGCACTTTGTGCATGTCGGGGTGTGTCGCGACCGCGGGAGTGCAACGGCGAGACGTGACCAAGCAGCAGGCCTTACAGTTTGATTTGTGTAAAAGTGAAAGTTTGACAGTACACTGAGGCCACGCCCTTTTATGTAAAATCATGCGGAGTACAACGAAAGATCTTAAACATGTCTAGAACACACTGATACTGAGTTCGCAATGATTGCATGAACAGGGTCTCAGGGAAGTATGTTAAAATAGGAAGACTGAAAATGCAAAATTTGGTCATTATTTATACATTCAAAAAATGATGGTGGACATCCTTTTGGGTTTTGACAATGGGCACTGCGGCATTTTATGTAAGTCCTGACATGGTTAATATGCAGAAAAAATGTCATGCATGTCAGGGAAAAAACCTCTGGGGGGGGCCTTTTGAAAGAATTTCATGGGAGTGCACGAGACATCAAAGTTTGACAGTACACCATGGCCACGCCCTTTTATGTAGAATCTTGATTTCACATAACTTTGGATCTTTAACATGTCTAGAACACACTGACATTAATTTCGTAATGATCGGATAAATGGTGGCTTGGGGAAATACCTTCAAATAGGTAGCCTGTGAAATGCAAAATTAAGGCATTTTTTTACACACAAAAAAAAATATGGCGGACTTCCTGTAATGTTTTGACTATGGGTGTAAGAGGATTTTATGTAGGTCCTGACATGGTCAATATGCATAAAAATTGTCATGCATGTAGGACAAAAAAACATCTATGTGGAGGCCTTTTTGAAAATTTCAAGGGGGCGCCACTGAGCCATTTAGCCACGCCCACTTACTATACCCACATGACAAGTTTAACTTTCCTACTGAGATCATGTGTATGACGTTTGGTGACTCTACGACTATATTAAGCCCCTCAACAAACTACTTCCTGTTTGTGGCGAACGACGCGTCTGTATGGTGAGAGCGTTTGACGCAGACATTTGAGCTTGAAAAGGTAGTATGGCCAAGGTCTTAGGACGGTCCACAACCCTTTTGAAGAGGATATGATCAACTGTGTAGCAATGGCTAGTGCTAATTTACAAGCAGTAACTTCCTGTTGTCAACAGGTGGCGCTGTAAGTAATACAAATATTTTAAGCAGGGATGTGTTCAGGGCGGGACCTTTATCATGCATGACACATTTGGTGATGATTGACCTCTGCATGGCAGACATATAGGCATTTTGTGGTTAAAAAATGGATTAAAAAAAACATGCAAATTTGACCGCACGCCAGGGCCACGCCCTTTTATGTAGAATCTTGGTTTGACATAACTTTGGATCTTTAACATGTCTAGAACACACTGACACTAATTTCGTAATGATCTGATAAATGATGGCTCGAGGAAATACGTTCAAATAGGTAGCCTGTGAAATGCAAAATTGAGGCATTTTATTACACACAAAAAAAAAGATGGCGGACTACCTGTTAGTTTTTGAATATGGGTGCCAGAGGATTTTATGTAGGTCCTGACATGGTTAATGTGCTTGAAAATTGTTATGCATGTACGTGAAAAAATTTCTATGGAGAGGCCTTTTGGAAAGGTTAAAAGTGGCACGACGAGACATCAAAGTTTGACCGCACGCCACGGCCACGCCCTTTAAGTTTTGGAAGAGTAGAGCACAATTTAATATGTTGAACATGTCTAGAACACAGTAACACTGAGTTTTCATCAATCGGATGAGCGCTTTGGAACAAGTTAATTCAAATAGGTGTCCTGTAAACGATCGAAAATCGCGTTTTTTTTACTTTCAAAGAATCCTACTGGACTTCCTGTTGGATTTCGAGCATGGGTGCAAGAGGGTTTTTTGTTGGTCTTGGCAAGATTGATATGCATAGAAAAATTCAGAATTGTAGGTTCTACGTGCCGCTGGGGCTGAGTGTTTGAAAGATTATAGGGGGCGCCACTGAGCCATTAAGCCACGCCCACTCATTTTAATAATACAAAAAGTTTGACTTCACCACCAGAATTATATGTATGACGTTTCGGGAGTGTAGGACAATGTTAAGCCTGTGAAAAAACTACTTCCTGTTTGATGGCGAACGATAAGTCCGTAGAACGACAGCGTTGGACGTAGGCGTTTGAGCTTGAAAGTCTTGTATGGCCAAGGTGTTAGCATGGTCCACAACAATTTTGAGGGGGAATTGAGCTACTGTGCAGCAATGGCTAGTGGTAATTGAAAAGTAGTGACTTCCTGTTGTCAACAGGTGGCGCTGTGACTTATCAAAAAATTTCAATCATGGATATGTTCAGGGCAGGCTATATATCATGCATGATTTTTTTGGTGATGATTGATGACTCCCCATTAGAGTTATAAGCATTTGATTTTTTGGCAATGTGCCAAAACGCACGTTAAACTTTGAACGCACGCCACGGCCACGCCCTTTGAGTTTTGGAAGAGTAGAGCACAATTTAATATGTTGAACATGTCTAGAACACAGTAACACTGAGTTTTCGTCAATCGGATGAACGCTTTCGAACAAGTTAATTGAAATAGGTGACCTGTGAAACGCCAATTTGAGCCATTTTGAGCCATTTTTTTAAAATTCAAAAAAATATGGCTTACTTCCTGTAATGTTTTGACTATGGGTGTAAGAGGATTTTATGTAGCTCCTGACATGGTTAATGTGCATACAAATTTTCATGCATGTACGACAAAAAAAACATCTATGGGGAGGCCTTTTTGAAAATTTCAAGGGGGCGCCCTTGAGCCATTTTGCGAATTTTTTTTACGAAAAGGCGAAAATATGAAATTTTTCGCCAGACCTGATGACCTTGCACATTTTGGTGAGTTTTCATTCACGTTCAGGCCCTCAAAAATGGCTGCAAAGAGGAGGAACAATAAGGATAAGAAAAATAATCGCAAGGGTTCCAATAGGGTCCTACGCACTTGTCAGTGCTTCGGGCCCTAATAAAAATAATTTTTTTTTTTAAGGGTTTCAATAGGGTCCTACGCACTTGTCAGTGCTTCGGGCCCTAATAATCCTAAGGGTTTCAAGAGGGTCCTACGCACTTGTCAGTGCTTCGGGCCCTAATAAATGGAATCTTGAATCTTGAAATCTTGACCAGGGCTGAGTCGTGTGCACAGTCTATTCACAATAAGTCCAACTGCAGAAAACAGAAAACACTCTCCGCTGACCGCTTCATTTTCTCTTCACTTTTCTCAGTGCGGCTTCCTCCTTTAGTAATAATAACAGTCGTTTTTTGAGTTGCAAAGGTGATGGACGCCCTCTTTGGTCTAAAATGGTATTACATATGACTGCCAGTGAAATTGTAAACAGATTGTCGGTTAATACTTTTTTAATCAGTTAAATTCTTAACAGCGATATATCGATGAACGATTAATCATTAACATCCCTAGTTGAAATAGATACTTAAAACTGTCAGGATTTAAGCAAAAGAAAAGTTCTGGAGCTGCTGAACTTGTTTTGCTACCAGCCAACAGGTTTCCATCATCAGCTTAGGTGTCTGGCTCTTCCTCTGCGTATGTTTTAGGCTCAACAAATGAGTCTGAGAAAAAACGCCAAAATTGTGGATACATTTTTTAGCCTATCATCATGATTGGCGATCTTATGCAGATAGAAGGGGGGAAAAATGCTAACTTAGTCTGCAGAAATCTTCCATGTATGGGAAACACAGTATTTGATATGTCATTATCCTTTTTTTAAATAATTGCTTATTTGGCCGTTGACATTTTTCTGCCGGACAACTGCACGTGATTTCGGCTTGACGTAGGTAAATAACGGCTAACCTGAACACTGGACTCATTGTCATCATTACACAGGCAAAGCAACAAACAATCATCAAACTTTTCTTATTTGCAAATAAAGTAACTCTGCATATATATATTATTTATTTTTATTACAGATTTCCTTACAAGCAGATTTTTTATTTTTATTTTTTTTAAGCAAAATGCTAAATTTGGTGAGGTTTTGGAGGCCCCCCAGCGGCTGGAGGCCCCTAGCACCAGCCCAATCTGTCCAGAGGTTAATCTGTGCTTGTAGTCTGGTGAAACATTTTCTAATTATCTGCTTGACCAATACACACAGACTTTATTAAAGACACTCATGATTCTCAGAAGATGTATCATAATGACTTCTCCAGTAGTGTCACCATGAGGTTGACATTTTTTGCTCAGAGTAAAATTACATAAAAATAATTGGATTAATTCGTTTGGGATTTAAAACAGATCTTAAGTGATTTTTTTCTTTTTAGCAATTTTTTGGAATGCTAACATTCATAAATAAGACGCTAAAAGTTTTACTAATTATGACACCGATGATAATTAAACTGTTCAGACACCTTTGTAACTTACAATGAATACTTCATGCTTAAATTCACATCAAATAAAATTCAAATAAAATAAATCTTTGCTGAACCACCTTCTAACACAATCCTCACACAAATACACTTATACTGCCACAGAAAAATGTCTTAACCAGAGAATGGCCCAGTTCATCCAAATTTTACTCTGTTAACCGTTAAGCAAAGACATTTTTGTCAGTTAATCAGGTAATTTTGTTAATATTTAACTGGAGTGGAACGTTAATGTTAACCTGTATCATCACAAAACAACAAAAACATCAGCTTTTTGCACTGTCAATAGATAGCAGGTGGTGACATATAAAACTCCAAATTACACTTTGAAAATCTACAAATTATTGAAACTTTTTTCATAAATCACCTCCTCTGTTGACCCGCCCGCCACTGAGCTGCAAGTGTGTTTTCTCATTATCATTTAAACAACTGCTGTTCTGTATCACTCATGCTATACATCATTAGAAAGCTATGATTCTTGTGATTCCGACCATGTAAATTCATTTCAAGATCCAACTAACACAGCAGCCACTATCTACGCATCTGTCAGACCACAGACAAACAAACAACTCTTTCTCATTATTTTTTCTTATTGTCTAAAGGTCTACTGTAGGCTAGGCTACTCCTACGGTCATAATATTCTCACAAAAACGGTACTGCTGCATCAGCAACGCTCCCCAGGATCCAAATCCAGCAAAAGATGTAATCCAAAGCCGTTTTCACATATGCACTCAGGAGATTCTCCCGACCTAGCTGTTCACATATGCTCCTCACAGCTGGAGACTATCCCTGTCAGCAGGGAGGGGGGGCGGGGGGTCTCCTGAGGTAAGACATGACGTAAAAAAACAATGCGGAAGAAGTGGACAAAGCAATAGAGTCCCCTTCAGAAAACATAATGTAGCCGTTTAATTACATGCACGGAGATCGTAGTGGTCATGTGCAGACACTCTGTGCACCGTGCAGCAGTAACAGTATAGAAACGTCACTCCCCCTCCTATTGGCTCGAGCTGAATTCTCCAGAGAATATCCTGCTGTGTTCTCACATCAGCCCAATCGGACTTGCTGCAGAAAAAATACTAGGGGTCTGGCAGGAGAAACTCCGGGTGAAGTCCGAGCGAAGAATTCGGCTGTTTGCGTTCATATATACAGCTCCTCCGGGAAATATCCTGAGTTTTTCAGGAGATTTCTGCTAGTGTGAAAATGATACAACACATTACATCCACACGGGTTTGGGCGGTTGTGGCTCAGTGGTAGAGCTGATCTTCTCTCAACTGGAAGGTCTGAGATTCAATCCCCATCTCCTGCAGCTATACAGGAGACACTTTACCCCAAGTTGCTCCCCCTGCTTCGTGTGTGGCGTGTGAATGTGTATGAAGTGGATTAGTTAATACTGATAGACACTTTACATAGCAACCTATGCCCTCAGGGTGTGAATGGGTGTGACCTGCGGTGTAATAGGGCTTTTTGAGTAGTCAGACTAGAAAAGCCCTATACAAGCTCAAGATTAACCACGGATTGCTTAGGAAGACCTAGCATTGCCATAAAATCTGACTTTCTTGCGGATAAGTGGGGCAAGAGAAAAACTTCCAGTATCATAAATCTCAGTAACTAATATCGAAAGAACACCAAACACATCTGTTTTTAATTAAGTAGTAGAGGGCCAAAAATAGCTGACAGGCTAGTTTTATTTGCTTGGGCCTTTTGAGGCGACCATAATTCAGATTTTTGTTGGATATGACCCTAATTTGGCTCATATCTTGAAATACCTGCACAGGAGCTTTCAGCATCATAGGTTTGTAAGCACCCTACAAAACGCTATAAACATTCTTATTGATATAAAATTGGCATGGAGATGCAAGCAAACATTTGCTATCACACAAAACATGGAGGCTGACTGACAGAACCACATATTGTATATTAAGACTTATGGGATATTAACCTAAATATGTGAACAGTTGTTTGGTCTTAGCACATTGGGATCAATGACAGAGCTGAACCCCTCTTTTAAACTTCTGCTGTGAGGGAGAGAGAAATTAAAATGTGTTAGACATTCGGGAATCTCACAGGCTTGTGGGGGATTGAGGGATGACCAACAGGGAGAGGAAGCTCAGCCAGATTCCCAAAGTCTTCTCAATGACTCATAGGTCAAAGCCCCAGTGCCTGTAAACAAGATTTTTCTCATAATTTGAGCGCTGAATCACAGACTGCACTCATACACCCTGCTCTGCTTTTCTTCTGTAATCTCCATCACTTTGATTCAAGTAGTAGTAAGCTCTCCGGGAGAGATTGGCAGAGACTCAGAAATGGGGCAAGGAAAAATGTTCATGTAATAAGTAGAGTCAGGAGGGGTGGGGTGGGAGGGGGGTACATGTGAACAAAGTACGGCATGTTAAGGAGTTCTCTGATGACCTTTTGAAGCTATCTGGATAACTGATAATGTGAAGATCACCTTGATGACTCTCATCCTGACGTTACTGCTATCTGTTTTTACAGAGCAGGTCTCTAAACTCTCACAGGGCCTGAATGTGTTGTGAAAGCTTTGTGTCAAGGTCATGGTTATGGTGTCAGTACTGCTCTGGTTTATCTCTTGATCAGGCTTCAAGATGACCAAAGAGCTGGACTGGATAAACTCTCATCCTCTTGACCCTGTCAATTGTTACCGTTCAAGTTCAAGTTAAGACTACAAGCACTAACAAAGCCAATGAGAGTGCAACCTTGCAAATAGTACAGGGATTTGTTGGCCTTTTTGGTTCAGTCTGACAGCTTGCCTTGAACAGTCAACATGACATTTAGCCACATTTCTTTTCTTTTCTTTGCATTCTTCCTTTCCTTCAACGAGGTCATGACCCATGAGGAGACTCCCAGCAGGTTTGCCTTTTGACGGACACGCTCGCCGCCCAATAAGCGCAGTGCATTCCTCACATTCTGGAAAGAGAGTGTCACGGTGTAAAAACCTCAAAGTGAAAGGTGTGCATGTGTTGCAGCTGGAAGGACATATTACACAATGTCACATGCAGCGGTCAGGCATCCATTAGCCGACCTGTGTCTTCTATTAAATACCTGCAGTAGATTTAGTGCCTCACTTTAACAGTTCCTGAAACCAGGCTTCAGTTGAAACAGTATGGACAGTGAACTTTTTTCCTTTTTTTAGCCTTACTAAGAGCTCCCTAACACACACACAGACACTCATACATATTCTTTAATAATAGCAGGTGTGTCTCCCTCATCACACACACAGCTGCACACCAGAGCCTAAGAGTAAGGTAGAGATATGATAGAGAGACACAAGTGTAAGCAAAGTGTGTGTTTATGTGTGTGTGTGTGTGTGTGTGTGTGTGTGTGTGTGTTTATGTGTGTGTGTGTGTGTGTGTGTGTGTGTGTGTGTGTGTGTGTGTGTGTGTGTGTGTGTGTGTGCGTGTGCGTGCGTGTGTTTATGTGTGTGTGTGTGTGTGTGTGTGTGTGTGTGTGTGTGTCTGGGACACAGGTAGAGGATTCAGGACAAACTTAAATTAAAAAGAAACAAACAAAAAGCAGGCAGTGACGGAAATAAGAAAGTTTGCACATTGAAGGCAAAAGTAGACAGCAAGCAAGGATTTTTTTTTTTTAAGAGAGCGGTTTGGTTTGCTGATTGGCACAACTTTAGAAAGCAAAAAGTGGTTTTTAGTAAAACTTTAAAAGCTGTGGGGGAAAGATGAATAGAAAAGAAAAATAAATCAGTGGAAACAGCACAGTGGTGAGTACTTTTAAATTTTAGTGGAGCAAAATGTTCTAATCTTTTCTCTCCTGAGGGCGTTTTTGGAAGCCTCTCTCATCAGTCTGGGCAGGACTCGGTTGTCCCTCTTTCCCTCCCTCCTTCTCCCCTACGTTCTCCCTCTAGCCTCACTCAGTTCAATGCAGTAGAGCGTAACTAGAGCCACACGATGACTACAGGTTGAGAAGTGAGTGAGAGAAAAAGGGAGACAGAGAGGAGAGACTAACACACACCTCACACTTTGGAGTTTGGAGTCACTGTGCAGCCCACAAAGGTGAGGAGGGGGAAGAATATCTTACCGGTTTGTGAGCTTTCCCTTGGCTTGAGTGTGCATAGTTGTGCCTGTATATTTGTGTGTCTTTATGTAAACACTTCTGTAGGTGAGAGTGTTACCATGATTAGGGCTGAATTAGAGCATTGAGCAAGCGGCTGCATGCAGTGGATCTGTTTGAGCAGAGGCTTTTTCTTTGAATTTCCCAAATGAAGGCTGCTATTCATGTATGCGTGTGTGTGTGTGTGTGTGTGTGTGTGTGTGTGTGTGCGTGCGTGCGTGCGTGCGTGCGTGTGTGCGTGTGCGTGTGCGTGTGCGTGTGTTAACTATCCTCATGTCAGAGATCAGACCTTGAAGGGTGTGTGACAGGTTTGCCTTTCCGAGATCACAGTTTGCTGTGTGCATGAATCACTCTGTGATGCGGAGAAAAAGACTGTACACAGGTGCACATGTATGTTCCTGCACATGTGTTTGTTTCTTTTTGATTTAGCTGTGATGTAGGTTGCTGAGAGATCCCTGAACAACAAAGGAATTGTTAAGCTTTGTCAGCAGTGGACACCTAGTGAAAGACAGACAGACCGTACAGCGTCAAGAACTCATCTGGCCACAATATGGGCCGCCTGCACATTTTGCTGTCACATTTAAAAGTGCTGGATTCCTTTGGTAACAGATCTGTATTTGCAACAGACATCAGATGTTTTGACAGTGATGAGAAGCAGAAAACAGATGTCATCAATTGTTGCAAGAGTGTGTATTTAGAATCAGCACGCATGCATGCATTAATATATACTGTCTAATGCCAAGAGATTCTGTCAGAGGTGGTTTTGTCCTGCCCACACCTGCATGCTGTAATTTTGTTTACACTAAGTACATGCTCTTTCAATGGGTTCACACCTCAGAGTCCCCCCCCCCCCCCCTTTTGTTTCTAATTCACTGTCACTGTGATTCATCAGTGCAGTGTGCTTATCTTTCTTTGCTTCCAGCCCACCGCTAACAGCTCCCAGCCAAGAGCTTCCAGGGTGTGGCTGAGGGACCTCAGGGTGGGGCTCAGGTAGAGCAGACAGCTAGGTCACTGAGAAATGTTTCAGATTCCTCTGCAGCGCTGCAGCCCTATGCAGTGAATAAACCCAGCTCCCCCAACCAACCAGAGTGCACCTACCAATCTCCCTGCTCCCCCAATGTCCCCCTCCTCCTTCCCTTCCTCCCCACACCCACTTCATCCTCTCGACCCTGCAAGTGGAACCTGCTCAGTCATGCCAGTCTGCCTCCTTGTGCCAGCCTAACTACCACACACATTTAAAGGGTGGAAAATCATCCTCATGGCTGCCAGGTGTGGCATTCCCCCTGCGAGTGTAATGGTGTACTTTGCCAGGTGTGCCATCAGCATGTCTGGGTGCAAGAGACAACAATATAACAGCAGGAGAGCACGACGTCTGAATGAATCTCTGCTTAAGTGATTAATAACACAAATTAAACAGCTGTCAGTACTGTTATCTCTGTTATATCCTTCTTGTAACATCTATACTGATTTCTGTCATTGTTTGAGAAATTTAACTCAGATTACTTTTCAACTGTGCAAGGTAGCACAAGTACATCACAGAAATTAAAAATTGAAAGACATTGCCAGAATTGTCAGTCAGTCAGCGATCAGTCAGCGATAAGACTCCCTTGCCCATTATCAAAGGAAAAAACAGGTATTCCCTTCCAAACTTTATAGTTGAACTGATTGATTTATGACATTGGAGGCGGCAGTGAGGTCAGGCATCCAGGTGTATGATGTTGTGAGCTAAACGTGCCTGATGCAGGTTCCCTTAGGAAGCCAAAAGACTGGTAGGGGGATGTGTGACCTAAAGCAAAGGCGAGAGAATATGTTGCTGTATGACAGTAGTGTTTGCATGATGCAAAAAGCTCTTTAAAGTTGCTGTAAATACTGCTGGAATGAAAAACATACCAGCGCTGTACATGTTTTACCTCACATTACCTCTACCCTCTACCTCCCGCCCCTCTGTACTTCCTGCTTCCAGGCTCAGTGGGTCTGCTCTGGCAACTGTATGGTTTTCATTAGTCAATTACAGCCTCTGAAGCTTTTCTGAAACACCCCTCTTTCCTATTTGTGCTCCTTTTTTTCCCTTCCTTTCCCTCTGCTCTCACTTCCTGTATGTTACAGTATAATCTCAGCTGACATTTCATCTATATTTCAGCAGTCACTATGACGACCTTTTGTCAAACTGCCAATTAAAGTGTGATGTGTTTTTAACTTAAAAGTCAAGTCAATTTCAGGGAATATATGATAACTCTAGCATGTGTGTGTGCATGTACAGGTGTATGCGCAGGGTAAGATGCAAAGTGCAATTTCACAAGTAGGCAAAGCCAACATGCACAAGCACTCACTCGCTCGCCTGCATTTATCAGTGCATGCAACACAAGGATATCTCGATATGCCTGCAGGGATTAAAACTGTCAAACACTGAATAAAACCTCTGCTAGAAATATGGTAACCTTAAAACATTTCCTAAACACATCTAGGGTGTTTATCAAAGATTCCTGAAGGATTTATTCTGCAGTAATTAGACCATGCCCATTGGTTTCACTCAAATATGACAAATGTGCAAATATCTGCCCCGTGGCATCAGAAAACGCCCCCCAAAAAAAGTCTAATTTTTAGCTAGTACTAGTTTCTAATTACCAGCTATTATAAAATGCGAAGCATACTATTATACATGTTGGCACAGGCCGTTTACAATGTAAATAATTTAACACACTAATAAATAATAATAAAATATTAGCAGCCCTAAGATCCCCCTGCTAATAGGTCAGACTGCACCATGTGTGTCCCTGTACCAAAACATTTAACCACAACAACATGCAGACTGTGCAGTGCAGCCACAGTTTTGCAGGATAAACAGCTGAAGGCAATTTGGCTTGTTGGGTGTAAAGCACAGGGCACAGGGCGGCGGGGTTCTGTGTGCGCTGTGGTGCTGTACGCAACAAATGAGATGTTGGAAGACCCTCAGACGTTGCATGTTTGTTCCCGTTTCCCTCACTGATGGGCATCAGAGCATCAGGCCCCAGTCAAACAAATAAAGTGCTAATCTAGTAAATTACAGGAAATAAGAAACAAATGGCACCAGGGCCTGCAGACATAGCTGCAGTGCTGCAGAATTTGCACTAAACACCTCAAACTCTCACACAGAGCCTGGCTAAGCATTTCCTCCCAGATAAGTGTTTCCTCTGCTCAACTAGAGAAACAATTCAAGATTATTTACTCTTCTAAGAAGTTTCTATCCCTCTTTTACTCAGCCTTAAATCAATCTTCAGCTGTAATCTCTGTTTTGAGTTGCCGCACTATTGAGTATATCACCGTTAATACTGGAGGAGGGATACACAGTTCCTGTCCTTTTATGTTCCGGCTTCTAAATACAGCTAGGGATGATTTAAACCTGTTGGGTAACAGTTGAGCATGTAATGAAAAAGGTCATCCTCCATGACGGAAAATGCCTTTCTAATGTCAGGGTTGCTTTTATGTGTTCTGCCCAGGTCCTTGCAAGTCCAAAGCATAAATAACTATTTGATTTTTATGTTTTCACATGCTCAAATTTGGAATCATGTATTTTTCTTAACAAATGGATACAGCTTTATCATTTGTAAGGAATTTACAATATAATGTGTTTAAAAGGATGTTATACGCTATACAGTGTAAGTATTCAAGCACCTCAACTTTCAAGCCTGAGGCATCAGACTATCAGTTGTTGCCCGTGACCCCGTGAGCCCTCTCAGCACTTTCTCAGAGATGTTCACGGAGCACCAGGGGCGTGGGCGTGGATGTAATCATCTCCTGACAACAGCACATAGTTCAGTTAACAAACCAAAAAACTCCTTCTCCACTGTTTTAGCCAGTCCA
Source organism: Tautogolabrus adspersus (assembly GCA_020745685.1). NCBI lineage: Eukaryota > Metazoa > Chordata > Actinopteri > Labriformes > Labridae > Tautogolabrus > Tautogolabrus adspersus. The sequence continues at coordinate 15,190,372 of CM036539.1, forward strand.
GCTCTTGTATCAGTTTGTGTTTATTATTTTTGATGCTTAAAGTACACAATGCCTCCCAGTTCAGTGTGAAGAACAGTCATACACAGGCTGGGCTCCAGATTGTATCCACCACCTCACCTGATTTAGATGCAATCCCACTGAGATCATAAAAACTCCCAGAGGGGAGGGTTAGCATGGATGCCAAGAGGGGATAATGTCAGATTTAAGACACACACAGAGTGCAGACACATAATCACTTAGTGTACATATGCACAGGCACACACAGGCACATGTGTACAATCTCAGGCCCACATTTTTCAAACAAAAATGAGACGGGATATCTCACTGATTTTCCAGATGAGGTTAAAAAAACCTTTTTTTATTACCACTTCTGGAGGAATTTTGTGTCCTTACTGAACAGATTATTTATGTGTAACAGAACATCTTGTCACCTTTTATCATCTGCCAATGTTATTGAATGAGATGCAGGTTGTACGTCCAATCCTGGACTCCACTTGTGTCCTTGAGAAAGAATAAAACCCCAAACATTGTGCATCTATGTGAGTAGGAAATGTGGGTAACATCTCATTTGATACTAAGCCAAAAGGAAATGTATCAAAGAGTAAACTGAGTGCAGTGAAGTCAGAATTGTGAGTGTGCTTACCAGTCAAACATTTTCAGCAAGAGGGATGAGAAGGAAAACAACAACTCTGATCTTCAGGCCAATGTCAAAGTATTTTTAATCTTTCCCAGAATAAACTAAAGATTAGAGGGAAATTCAGCACAACTTTACATCCTCTTGTTTACATACAATAATAAATAAAAGGTAGAGAAAGACCTAAAAAAGCATCCATTGTGATTCAGGTTAGCCTCTGTTGTGACTAATATGACCAGAGTTTCCTTCCGTGTGTGTATGAGTACACGTGTAAATGTCTGGGTGTGAGTGGGTTTGTGGTTGCTCGGCTGTGTCTGTGTGTCTGTGTGTGCTTGTCACAATAGTAAAAGTCTTTAACTCCATGTGGTCGCAGCTCTGTGGTCTCATGTACTAGTTGAACTCCAAACGTCACACACACCCACACCTCGAGGTGACTCTCCAATGGCAGGGTGCCCAGTGTGTCACAAAACCACACAGCTGTACATTCCCAGACTCTGACAGTGGGATTAGATTAGCTAAGTGGAACATTTGCATCTGTAGGCAATGGCTGTGTGTTTGTCTGATTGCATGTGTGTGTTTATCTGTGTCTGTACATAAATATGCTCTGTCTGAGTGTGCTCAAGGTGTGTGGGAAGAAACAATCAGCAGTGGCTGCATTTTATAAGATTGTGTGAACGTTCTGCAGTCAGCTCCCATACAGTAGGTCTGCACTTTATGGCTGTGTTAATGGCTATGTGTCCCACGTGCCCATTTTAGCTGATATATAATTTAATTTCTTTACACTGAATGGCTCCCTAGACTTGCAGTAAATTAGGTACAGTCTGTCTCAGTGCTATAGCTTTATGGCCTCTGAATAGACATTTACATAGTTATTTTTCTAAAATGTCATCAGACTTTGAAATATTAAAATCAAATTACATTTAAATGTTTGTATTTTGTTGGAGAAATAAACTTTAAAAGATGTTCAGCTCCTAAGTCACACCTGAGCTGTATTGGAGCGTTTTCATATCTTCTCTACTGTATCAGAAGCGAGTGCCAGATTTTTGTTCTTTGGCATCTGATGTAAAAGCTAAATCAGAGGCAGCAGGCTCACTTTCATTCTTCAGCACCGTCTTGCTTATGTGAGGATTTTGACAAAAGGGCTAAACTGTCATCACAGGCACTGCTCGGTATCAATTTGTCCCATAAGGTGCTTGTCAAACACAGTCAGCAGTAGCTGCACTGATGATGCTGCAGATTAAGAAATTACACCACAATTGCTTCCAGTGGCATCAAGATTACTGCCATTGTGACTGTGGCTGACAGGCATCCTAATGGGAGCCAATATCTCCCACAGCTTCAGGCAGAGCTTCTGAGTGCAGAAGAGTGCAACACAAAGTATGTCTATGAAACCCCATATCATTAAAACAATTATCATTTGAAACATATAGACAGCTAAGAAGTGGATTATCATGTTTGAGAAGTTCTTTGAACATTTTGACATTTTATTCCAAGCCTACAGGAGATACATGTTTGAAGGAGAGACAATGACTGGCAGCAAGGTCAAGAGCCTCTGCGTGAGTGTGTACCTGTTTGTGTGTTAAGCTTTTGTGTGGTGATAGAGGGCCTCAAAGCCCCTGAAGGCAGTGTCACTGTGTTGTTTTAGTTAAGATTGTGTTGAGTGTCCATTTAAGTGGTGCTGAATTGATAGAGGGGTGGGTGGTGACAGTGGGCATATTGTGGGGATAATGGTGTTGATAACCCAACTCCTCAACAGCAGCTGGTAGCTACGACTGACCACGAGTGCTGAGTTCAAGTCCGGAGCAATGAAGGGACGGAGAGCACATGGTGGCAGATTCAAATGAGGGAAGGATCAGCAGATCAGAGCGCGTTGTGGAGATTGAGTAAGCAGCGATGTGCAGAGGGAGGAAAAAGATGTGCCACCATCTGTTAGCCACATGCACACCCCACAGCAGTCACATAAATCTAAGCCGAGCTCAGCAATGCAAGCTGCATTCCGTCAGGCTAAACGTGCACTGGCTAGCTACCTCACAGAAATGTGAAGCCCATGCAACGTACAGATCTGAGTTTTACATTCAGCACATACGTATACTGCAGCTAAAGGGGTGATGATGAAATGAATTTTAACGGACCAGGACGCCGGGATAAGCTGTGAGAAGTGTGGCAAGGTGTTTGGAAAACCATTCCATTGTAGGATGATGATATTGATGGGTTGCTGTGAAAGTAATTATACAACTTACCAGCATGTGAGAATTAAGTAAGACTTTGTAGAACAGTTACACAATCTTTTTAAATGATGCTACTGTCACAGTAGATCTATGAATTATTGCTCCTCACTATTGGCAAGAAATCTGTTGGAGAAAAAACACTGCAGCGAGGCAGTGGTTGATTTTAAAATGTGTTTATAAAGGCAAAGTTCTTCTGTTCTCCTGGTGTGGTCTCTTGGCCCTGCACGACACTAAGAACAGTTGTGTGTGTGCAAACCCACACAAACGCACACAGTCACAGGTCAGCAGGGTTAAAGTCAAGCTCAAGCAGGAGAATGTGTGGATAAGTTCCTGTGCAGGACAGATGGACTGGAGACCTGCAAAGTCCATTTCTCCAACCAGCTTTGTTTCCTTACAGTTGCTATGCTGTGATGTCATATGTAATGAAATGTGTCCCTCTGAATTAAATGTGAATAATTTTAGTCCACAGCCTTTGGAGATTTGCTGTATGGATATTATAAACTCGTTTTTCTAAAAACATTGCCATGGTGACCTCAAAAGCCTCGTTCAACTTGTAGCCGCCTGAACTTTGAGCTAAACCTGTTCTAAAGGTTCAACATTCAAACAAATATTGTTCCCCTCTTCCAAAAACGAGTCGTGCTGTTGAAAAGATAGTATTTTCCACAATATTTTTCACTTTTTCAATAACTCTTCCTTGTCATGTCCCCTTGACACCTCAAATTAAAAATTACAGTGTTGTGGAAATATTGTCTTTGAGGAGTGGAAGGTTAATAACTTTTGGTTGCAATTTAAAGAGGCATGAAAAATATTTAATGTTTTTCAGTCTTAGATCTTTTTCACCCTCTTAAAAGTCTCTTAGCTCTAGGTTGTGAAAGACAAATGATCATAAAAAAACTTTTCCATCTTTTGGATACACACACATATTTTTGGCTTTTTTGTCTGATTTCATGGAACTTTAGATTGATTGAAATTATCGTTGGTGAAGAAAAGATATAATAACATAGCGGCCTGAGATGAGTCACCACTAATTTCATGTTTCCTTTCCGCTGTTCAATTGTGCCGTTCTAGCACTGCGGGTGAATGGAGCCCAGCCAATGAGAAGGCCAGCTCATGAAATCACAGTCATGCAGAGCGGCAGATGGATGAGGAAGAACAATCCAGAAACAAAAACAATCAAAAAGTGGATGAAGCAGAAGTTAAACTCTTGGTTCATTAGCTGACCAGCATTCATCAGCAGAATTGATTCAAGGTCAGCACTCAACCGCAGGTCATGCTTTCAAGGCAGGAATACAGGGACACTTGGTTACTTTAGGATAAGGAAACCATAAAATAATCACAGGCCTGCAGACTGCCATTGCTGTACATCCATCATCAGTCCTTCATCAGCATGCTTTTGCTATGAGGTTTACGAGGAGCACAGCCAAAGTGGCTGCTTGGCTTATCCTCTGTATATGAAGAAAATGACGGAACGTCCTTCCGAATAAAATTTGAAGACTATTGGGAACTCTGCACAGGAACTATGGATCTGAGCTATTGTTCCAGAAACTTTTGGAAGACAGCTGATTAATCTTCACTTTTCCAAATACATTAGCAAAATAGCCAGCTGACGAAAGCCCCGGCATGCAGGGTTTCTATTGGTCCAGCTGGCTCTGATCCAACAAAAAACTCAAGCAGCTGCTCCGTCACCAATACTCTGCAGTATTAGTTTCTTCATGCTAACTTAAATCTGGTTGAACGTTATCAGAGCATGTATCAGAAGTGCAGCTTCTCTCTCTCAATACGGCAGAGATTTATAACCTTGCTTATCATCAGTTTGGGCTGATTATGCAGCCAGTCACAATTTTATGCAGCAGCTGCAGGACAGGGACAGCTGTCACTTCCTGAATCCCAACTACCAAAAGTGCTTCCAAAGTCATACTAATCACAGCCGGAGCAACCTCATTTCAATATAAAATGGTGCAGCTTACATTAACTTCTTGAGAAACCCAGACACATTTGATGACCCGGAAAATGGTTGAAAAATGAAGTGCTCAAGGCGGCATATAGCATCTTTTTACAAGTAATGCACAAATGTTAGAATCTGTTCCAGGTCTTTTTTAGGAGTGCATATTGCAACCAAGGAATACTGAGGGGTTTATTTAACTTATTTGACATAAATTTGATGACTGGATGAGTAAGAGTGTGAAAATCAATCTTTGTTTAAATAATGAAACTAACCCCTAATGAAGGAAAGGAAGGAGAACAAGCATACTTGTAACCAATAAGCTAATTAATGAAATGACACAATCAGGTGTTTTTGAAATGATCAAACGATTCGTAATGGAAGACTCACTCATGTCAAAGTGCTTCTGTTTATTCTGTGTCTGCCTCACACTGCATAAAACTTGTTCATCCTCCTTCTCTGTATGTCTTTTTTTTTCACTGATGTACTCCTTCCTTTCATCCTCGGCCAGACTTTTTTGGACATATAAGATGTTGAAAAAATGCAGGAAGGAGGAGAAGAAAGAAAGGACAGTTCTGAAGGAATATGGCTCGTATTAATCTGGAAATACTGCTTCACCTCATCTGAACTAAATTACTGGTCTGAACTCGCTGTCCTCACAGAGCAGGCCCGCGGAGAGCCACCGGCAGCCCAGATGGGCAAGGAGTGGTCGGCAGATCTGTCACCGTGACCACGGCAGGCATATGAACCCCCAGTCTGTTCGAGCTCTGTAGCTGCCCTTTTATACAGCGGATCAAAAGTGTTTCTTTGTTATTGTTGGGCTCAGGTTTTATACTCAGGGGCAGCATCTGAAGAAGGGAATTCAGAGATTTTGAAACCCTTTTTCTTTCTGTATTTGCTGTTTCCTGCTCCGTTTGTGTGCGTGCGTGCGTGCGTGCATGTGCGCGTGCGTGTGCGTCTGCCGTGCGTGTCTAAGTGTCTGTTTGTGTGTGTGTGTGTGTGTGTGTGTGTGTGTGTGTGTGTATTGTTAAGGGAGCAGAAGATTATCTAAACTGAGATGTGAAGATAATACGAGCTGATCTGTTATTATAAAATATTGCATTTCCTTCTCTTTTATGACAGTATTTGAACAATTCTATGGATGATTTAAGGACACTGTCGTGCTTTTGCCTGGTTGTTATGTGAGATCTGAGCGCTCGTTGCTGGAGGCCATGAAATCTAAAGTTAGATGAGTGTAGCTGGCTTATGGTGTGACTAAAGCTTGCCAAGGCTTGTGGTTTGTGCTGTTTAGGAGCAGAGGCAGGCACAAGTGGCTGCAGCGTCTCTCACTGCTACTCCCAGGAATTTAAAGGTGTGATTGCACACGCTCCGGGTAAACACTGGCCCATCTGCTCTCCCTCTCTCTCACCCAGAACTGAACACAGCTGACATATAAAAATGTCACTGTGTTTGAAAGTCAGATAGGAGCCTCATGCAGGCAAGATATATGACGTAACATCAATGGCCAGTGGGTCAAGCAGTGCTTGTTACTTGGCCCAAAATTCAACCTTTCAGAGATACAGGACACTCTGTTTTTATTGAAAAGATGAAGAATGTGAAAGACTGTACAAATGACGTGCGCACATCAGATAAAAGTCCGTATTGCATCACTTTACGGACCTCAGGCATGTATGAAGGCTGTGCTCCATGGATGCGGAGAGGCTATTGTCAATGTGTCAGTTGGTCACAAGGAAGCACTCAGCTTAGGAGGAGGAGGAGGGGATGTGTTTTTGTTCTGCCATCAACTCAAGTTCACCTTTAAAAACTTTACAAGACAGAAAAAAGATTTGATTTATCTCCAACAACGATCTGTCCAGAGAGAAATCATAAATTAGCACACAGATGTCCTTGACAAGAGTCGAAACAGACAACAGCAGGAATGTTACGGGCGGCCCATTTGAGTGACAACAAGTGAACAGGCAAACGGTTCAGCCACACCTCAAACTGCTAAGGACAAACAGTGTTCATACCACCCTGTGCACCTGTACTTAATTCATAGAAGTGGGTCCTTGAGGCCAACAAAAGATTGTAAAAATAATAGTATTGTGTATTTGTATTAACTTATTATCTTGAGGATTAGTAATATGTTAGACTTCCGCAAATCAAATACAAGTCCTAGTTTCTTTATATTGAGTTTTTTTCATTCAGTAGTCTGATCTGATATCAATATTCCTAATATTATGCAGGTGTACAGTGCATGCGTAGCCTAAGGTTGACAGTAAGTACAGCGATTTGTTTGACAGCTGAGAAGCTCTGCATTTTGACAGGATAACCTGCAACACAGTTTTCTTTTGATGGTTTCTCACACCCGTAATCTTTAATGGTTTGTACCACATGTATAAAGAGTTTCTGTGTTTTGATCTGTTGTTACTGGAAGGTTTGGATACGATTAAGACAGCAAGATCAAAATATTCAGGTTCAAATGCAATGTATGCTAACAGCAGCTTTAATGAGGCATGACAGACTTGAGAAATATCCCTGAGATACCAAATAAACCCTAACAAACAGAAGCATGTTAACTGTTTGAAGTGCAATGAGATCTGTGTATAGTCATAATGATCAGATAAAGTTTACATGTGCTTTTAAACAGAATAGGATATCTGTGTTTCTAGACCAGTTGTAAGTGTTATTTTGGGCAGAATCAGGTCACAACCGGTGAATAAAAACAAACAAACATAGGAATTTAAAATTCCAGCCTGCTTTCATTTTTTCTCTTGCTCCTCATTACAAGTTCTTTAAATTGATATCAGACAACACCGTTCCAGCTACAGACTAACATCTACCTGCACAGGCAAAACACTGACGACCCTCAAAATCTGTCAGCAATTTTGACCAGCTGGCCTGTTGTCAGGACAACCTGAGATAAACACAAGTGTGTGGTCTACAAAGAGCACTGATCTTAGATTAAGGGCATCATATGAAACTATCAAACATTTTATCCCCTTTTTTATTCCCTCCAACCATTCTGTCCGGTGTTAATGCTTCAACACTTACACACCTTTACTTCCCATATCAGTACAGCAACAGCAAACACAGATCCAATGTGAAGCCATAATTGTTTAAAGCAGTTTATTTAACTCCAACAACAGTCCAGTTTTACAAGATAAAAACATTTGAACATCCTCTCTTCTGAAAAGAGGTGGATTCTGGTCAGTGACTCCTGTGTTTATGTCTCACCTGCCTTGCATATAGTTGACCTCTGACCTCAGGTTACACATCCCTATGGGAGAGGGAAACGTGCCTGTGAGAAGCCCACTCGTGGGCGGGGGAGTGGTTTTATACACAGACTGGCATTATCTGCATCTCCTGCTCCACTCAAAGGGACAGGGCCACTAAGTATACCCTGTGAGGCCTTCCCAGGCTCCTCTGGGTTGAGGAGATGCGGCCGCTACTTGGGCCATAGGCCAATGACATAGCTGCCGACCTCCACGGAAAGTATTTTTAAGGTCAATTACAGGGTACAGGGCCTTTAGATGGCCGACTGGTGCTGAGGAGGCCTCATATTAAAGGTTTATGTGGAGGAGAACCAGAGAGGTCTGCCTTAGCTCACCCCAGCTCCCATTGTTACCACACAGCCACAGAGACAGTGCACTTTGACCAATCCATTGGGGGATGCATGCGGCGTGTGTGCATGGGTGTCTTCGGAGACACTGAGTGACATTAAGAGTTTAAAAAATGTCAGAAGTCTTTCAAAGTTGGATGTATGTAGCAATTAAAAATAAATTATTGAGATACGTGAGTTACTGGACGTCTACATTAAATCATATTTTGTTCAAATATGTATTTCTTTAAGAAAATGTATGTATTTTTAAATGTAAAAGTCAGTATATGACAATTCTGCTCTCATTTAGGGTTACGTTGAGGTAAACCAACCACTGACACATAAGGGGAATACAAGCAGCGTCATTGCAACTATTTATAAGGGACGCTTTACTGAAACACATTTAACTCTGGTCTCAAATTAGATGAGTCACAAGGATTTACTTAAAATCTGTGACCTTATTCTCCTTCAGATATGGCTTCTGAGAGCTTAACATTGCATAAAGCCTACATTGCTTGTAATTAAAGGAAGGGGCTCACATTTTTCAAAGTCGTTCTTAAAACAACACGCAAAAGTTGATTGAATATATAAAAGAGTTTGAAATAGTTATTGGACACTGTGATGATTCATCTTGTCCCTTCTGGCCATGAAGATACCTTACTAACATGAAGAAGATTGAGCACTCAGTCTTTCTGAGCCAAATGTCATTCTTGCAGTTAAGCTGAAACTTTTAAAATCTTAACTAATGAAGTTATGATTTTTCAAAGTAACAGTAACACTTCAGTGAAAAGTGCTTCTATCGCTCCAGAACAGCTCAGTAGAAGATTGTCTGTGTCAGATGTGCTCTCACAAAGTGAATAGGTCAGTTTTGTTTAGGAGAGGGGGAGGCTGGTCAGAGCGTGCAGGAGGAGAAGGAGGAGTCTGTTATAATGATGCCTGTTTTTTTCTGTTTATATCACTACAACATGTATGAGGATGTTTCCACAACACAACAGAATCAGTAGAAAATAAATACTGGCAACTGAGCTGTGAAGAGTCTAAATCAGTGGAACCCTGTTCAATTTGAACAACTTGATCGCTTCGCCCACCCTGCCTTCACGCACACTTTAAGGGGGTTAACAGAAAACAAGTCGAGGTTAACAGATTTGTAAATTTTTTGCTAATATACATGCCCCCCCCCCCCCCCTCGTGGATGCATGCCCAATGTGATGCTTGAAAATGTTCAGGAGTGCAATGCCTGTGTGAAGGAATAAGACATGATTAATACATTTGTAAGATGCCCATTTGCAAATGCCGTGTGGCTAGTTCCACTTCTTATACATGGCTGTATGAACAGATGTCTTCATATTTTTTGTGAAATTATTGAATGATTACATCAATCAGTAACTTTTACAGCAACCATACACTTATGGGCATATGAGCAATGTGTGTTCAAGATAGACTTAAAAAGTGTGAATTCCTATTTTAATACCAGAACTGATTAGTCTAGGTTATATTGTGCAAAAAAGCAGGCTTCGTGATGGCTAGTGTTTTTTATCCACACAGACACAGACAGATGATACACACACACACTTTGTAGCTCATTAGAGGGCTGGACTCCCACACATTCACTCACACTATCACATAAGCCCCATTCTCTCCACATAGACCACACACACAGACCCACACAGCTGACCAACTCTCAATATAAATGAACATCCAGTGAGATGATTTTGGTCCTTTTCATGATTCATTCCAGCACGACTCAGGCCAGCCATAAATACAGGCCTGTCAAACTGCGTCTTACCCCACAGCGTGGGGAGAGTGCACGGTACAGTAGACACCATTCACCTCTCTGTGTGTTTGGATGGGGGCAGAGGGAAGGTTGGAGTTGGTGGCTTTGGTCTTCGTGAAGAGTGAAGTATTGATGGGACAAAAGTGTGGCGGAGGATTGAAAGGCCTGTTTGTGCAGATGAGGGCTCTGTGTTTGGTTTGCTGTGGCTCGGCTACACTTCAACGGCAGCTCTATATCCAGCCTGCACTATTTCAACCCAGACGCTTTAATCAGACAAAATAAAGGCACCGGAAGATGGTTCCCAAAGAGGAAACATTGATATGTGTTTTAGTATTTAACTCTATCACTTTATCACAGTGATCCAGACATAAATTACATTTTGAGTCAGTAACCCTTCAATTAGCTTCAGTACAGCCTGAGACACCAGTCTGCTAAGGCGCAGCATAGTGATTATATTGTTTTCTCTTTGTGAACATGATTAGCAAATAGGTAGTTTTGAAAGTGTCCTAGGAACAAAGTCTATATGATGCCCTCCTCTATGTTGAGTTAATGTGGAAACATTTCACAAAACGAAGAAATATGAAGAGGATTTTATCGATACTCTTCAATAGTTCATGTTCAAACTTTGTGTGCAACTGTGCAGAAAAACAGCTCTAACCTTGATAATTATTGTTCTTTGTACACGGCAATTAATAGGAAAACCTATTTGCAAGTGAATATACATTTAATAAAATGTTGTCATGTCATTTTTGTAAATGTGTTCTTGTGACCAAAGCTGCACTCCTTGTAATGACATCCGTTTAGTGAGCCCAATTTAAGACAAGGCAGAAAGCTCAATCAGAGTACTGGATGGGCACGAGTTATGGCTTACTTTCAGAATCGGGTTTTATTGTGGATGCAAGGGACTAGAGTGCAGCTCCAATCACAGACTTGGAGGCAGTCAGTGCGCGTTAGAGTTCAAGTATATATTTTTGCAACACATACACTTAGGGTTAACAAGGTTATAACTGGCCTCCAAGAGATTCCTAAGCATCCAGGTCCCAAAAAGCTTTCCCCCTTTCCCCCCCTAATGCCTAGAGATACACCTATCTGGGCATGTACTGACCTTTTTAAGCAGACTGGGTATTAGTGAGGCTATGACATATGCACATTTAATACATTATATAATAACACACAACACATACCATTATAAAATTCAGCATTAGTCAGACACTAATTTAGTCTCAATCCACTGCCAAACCAAACAGTGAGACACAAGAAGAGCATTGTAATGTAGCTTGCTGAACAACCCAAGCTTAGGTATTAGGCGTCAGTATCATGAAAGAGAAAGTTAAGTTGATGCATCCCTACACATAACCACAGTCTGTCTCCGGAGTGTGCCAGCAGCACCCCTCCGCTCTGCTCCGTTTTAAAGACACACCAAGTCTATTTTTGACAGAGCCCATTGCAAGCACGTGTCAAGCTGAATAGAATATATCGATCCAGACAGGAAGTCAGACAAGGAAAATCACAGATAAACCGGTCAATTTCAAAATAAAACACAATATGCAAATACCCGATCGTATATTCCATCACTTTAACAACATTACATCAAAACAGGCACCAAATCAACTGCAAATCATCCTTAGAAAGACAAAGCAACATGTTGTTTGCACATTTTTCTCTTTATTCCTGCCTGATCTTGTAGTACTGCGATCTTGTGAACCCGTATGTACAGCTGCTCATAGCTGCGCTCATGCTCCAGAAACGGACCGGGGGGGCAGGGCCTGCGTCGTCGGACAGAGTGATACAGAGGGAATTGACTATGTGGAATTTGCGGGTAAACACAAATCCTAATCGTACCTCGGCCATACTTTTGTTTTCTTAATTCAAATATTTGTCTTACCTTCATCTTACCTTTGTTGCCTGTTGTAAATATTGTAAAAACCAATACTTATGAACATATTCTCACAGCACATTGTTTTTAGCACAGAATAAGCAGAGCTTAACTACCTTTCTAGCTTAAAATTAAGCCTTCTCATGCTCATCTGAGAAGACGAAGAACTAATGCTGATCCCCTTTTTTCAACTCTTCCTCTTTCCCCTCTAACCCCCCGGGTCCGAACCTCACCTCTTTCCCACCAAACCCCCCACTCCATGTCCTGTCTCCCTGGGAACATCATCACTCCTGGTCCACATGGCGGGGCGAGTACACATCGCCCAGCCGCTAAGTCTACACTGGCTGGGGTGCCCTGTGTTTGCCCTGGGGGAGAGCATGTGTTCCTGGTAGATGGGCTCTCTGGGTCAGAAATGGCACACCAGGGTGTGATGGGCTGTGCTCTACTGGTCATGACCATTGTAGGTGTGAAATTCCCAGTGTTCAGACTGGACACTCAGCCCGGCAGCACCAGAGTCCAGAAGCTGCACAGACAGAGGGATGGATGTGATAGACCTTTCGGTTAGCCACCATCACCAGTGTCTGACCTGAAACCCACTGTCTCATTTTTGTGGGGCACCTTCTTGTCTGAGTGCACAAACACACATTTATTCATACAACTGGTCTTTGTTTGTCTAAAATATTGTACTCTCTGTGCTCTTGTGTCATAGAGCTTCAGTATATTTATTTTTTACCTCAGTTGTCTTATCTGAGAGGTGCAGGAGGAAGAGTGCATTGGGGCAGCAACATGGCCCTGAATGGCCCTACCACCATGAACCCTCATTTTTACAGCGTATCATTACACAACTTGGAAGGAAACAGTGTTCTTATTGTATTTTACAGGCTCTAATACCATGGAGCTACATGCATGTCAAGCTGTCAAAATGAATGTATAAAAGACAGACCTAAGGCTTGATGTGCTCTTTAGCTATATGATCATAATGTTCAAGTCGTTTTCAAGTAGCAGCATTGTACTGTGGCACACAGCCAGGCTTTAACTTCTTTTAAAGTCAAAAATTAGAGACATGCTTCAGCAAGAACATTAATATCAGTATCCCCCCCCCCCCCCCTTGTTGCTATATTCAGCTTTATGGGATTATATTTTATAATAAATGTAGTGTGTCACTGAATGTCTTCCTGCACATTGCCTCCAATAAGTCTCAGTTTAATTAGTTTTTGGCCCAGGTGTTACTTCCCGAGGGGAGGTTAAAGTACTCTAATGTCATTAAAACACTTTATATGTTTACAATCGGTGTTTCATACGATTTCTTCCTCCACAGGGAGCGAGACAAAATTGAGAGTCCTTAGACATTTAGCAGAATGAGCATATGTGTTTGGGGCTAAAGTATAAAACTGTTATTTTAGCCCTATATGAACTAAAAATACTTGTTTAGACTGGTACAATACAAGCCATTGGTGTCCTGATATGCACAGGCCCCTGGGCTGCATTCAAACAATGTCCATATTCATCCTGGATATGTTGAAGAGTTGATCTCGGGCCCGCTCACTTTGATACATCTCACAAAGGTTTTCTGTGTTAACAACACAGAGAGTCCCCTCTCTTTCCATCTGCCTCCACTCTGTTTTCAATTCAGGTCGTTAAGAGTGAAATTTCAATTTCAAAACAATCTCTGATTGAATCCTGTACATAAACTGAAATCATGTATGTTCTTGTTCCATTTATTCACTTCTGTTGACTTGCACATGTGATCTTACCAAAAACTATTCTTTGAGTTATTGACGCTAAGACATTCTGTACTACAATACAGTTCTGCCCTTTGGCGCATCCTGCATTAGTTGTTTTGCCAAATGTGTGTGCTGCCTGACAGTCAGACCTTTTCCTGTGGCTTTTGAAATCCAATCATAGACGCAGCCTGTTTTAGCTTTTCTGTAATTTGAAGTTTCTGTGAGACGGTGTTGTTCTTCCTCCTGAACTGCTCTGTATAAAAAGGTGTTTTTGAGAAAGTTGTGTTCAGATATTCAACTCTTAACTTGACATTCAGTGTTGTACTGTTAACAAGAGTGTCATATTGGCGCTTTAATTCGTAATCAAGTAGACATTTGAAGGTTTTTTGGCATTATATAACCCTTTTTTAAACCTGGAAACCTTCTATTGAAATCTGTTGTTAGTGTTAAGACATTTGTATGCTCCAAGCAGACAGCATAAGGTATTGTCACTACACATTTAGCTTGTGTTAAGCTGTTTAACACTGTATGTTTTCCACTCGATTAAAACAAATGCTTGAAATAACTGTGGGAGGGATTTCTCTTGAAAAAAAGAACCAACCTAAAAATAAAAATAATACAGTAACCTGGGGATTGAATCCAGGAGGCACAAAAGTTCATCCAAAACAGAGACAAGGAGCAAAATGAAGGAGAAGCTTGGTGCCAAACTTTGCTCTATCCCTCTCAGTAAATCCACTGTAAGTACATCACAGCTCAACTCGGTCCCTAGTGGCTGGACGGAGTATTGTAATCATTTCAAAGGCACTCCTTAATCCCAGTTTAAATTGCTGAACTTCAATCACATCTTTTTAGCTGTGAAGTGTGACTAAAAGCCTATCATTACTGTTTTAATTTCCCCTATTTTATGGTCACTTGGAGCCATTTTGCCATCTACTTACTATTGTTAACATAATGACAATACTTGATGACATAACAGACAGTAAACAAACAACAGCTTTCAGATGTTGGATTAGTCTTTTCTTTGTCTGTAAAGCCCTGGATTAAAGACATGAACCAGCAGAGAGGAGCTGCCCGTGTCTCTGGTTTCGGAGGATTACTGTTTCTTTGCAGCGAAGTGCAAAGAAATTAAGTTTGTCTCCTCTTTTTCACTGTCATCCCTTGACAAAGCCGGCTCCTGCAGTCTGAAAACCCAACCCTAGGCCTGCACTTTCACAACCTGCAATGAAGGCAGCCCATAACTTTAAGTACTGTTTTGTGGACCTGTTTAAATTTGACACTATTTTGCCACAGAGAGGGTAGGTGTTAATGCTAGTGTGGGAGAATGCCAGAGATCACTATGAGCCCTGCTTACCTCATCACGTGCTGCCAAAATACTTGCTGCCTCTTTCACTAAACCTTGAGCACTATTTCTTATTTTCTGTGATCTTTTAATCTCTTAAATTGTTTTTTCAAGTTTAAGGATACAGTGTTTGTGGGTCTCCCTGATCTTCTTTTGCAACTTCCTGTTGAGAATGAAGAAGGTTCTGATTGAATCAAGGCTATTTTTTTGTTAGAGCTCTTTCCTGTGAAAGTATCTTCAACATGGCAGTATATGCCTGAATAATGGTCCTGGTGGATGTAGAAAAGTACTTTTGTGGAATCTCTTTCTAGTTTTCAACAGGATCACGGCTCTAACTGCTTTGACCTTCTTTTGTTGCTGTTTAAGTCAAAGAACTGTCCTTTTAATTTAACAGTTGTTTAGAAATTACTCTGCAGTTTTTTCACAAGTTTAGTGAATTCCCCTTTGCCAACACGTTTTTGTTAATCACAACTTCAAATCCAACTTCTCTTTATTTACTCTTCTTTTGTTTTACTTTGCACCTCTCTCTGTCTTTGCTTTGGCCCAGTTTTTAACTGTCAGACTCAGTAGTTAGGTTTGTGTATGTGTGGTGGCACTGGAGAAA
Source organism: Tautogolabrus adspersus (assembly GCA_020745685.1). NCBI lineage: Eukaryota > Metazoa > Chordata > Actinopteri > Labriformes > Labridae > Tautogolabrus > Tautogolabrus adspersus. The sequence goes on from CM036539.1 coordinate 15,206,073, forward strand.
GGGTGCAGAGCTTGCTTGCTTGAGTTGAGTGTACCCAGCCCCTCATAATTACAGACAGTAAACAGCTAGTGCTTTTAGGACTATTTTCCCCGTCTAATGGGGGAGAGAGTTCACTTTGGCAGAAGAAGAAAAGGCAGAGAGGATGACCAGGAAGGGGAAACACAGTCTGAGGATGGATGAAAAGTGTCATCATTATTTTAGATGCTGTTATTGAAGAGTTGTTGAGACTTAGAGACACATTTATAGAGACTCAAACACAGAGAAAGACATTACCCTCATCCACATAACCCAACACACATAGTCATAGTCCTCTTCTTTTTCAGCTTTTGATGTAATCTTTCTTACAGTAAGTCTTAATGAAATGTTCAAAGAAAAAACTATTGAATATGTCTCTTTTCTTTTGCTCTCTAAAACTGTCAAATTGATCACCCGTCTTGCTCTATGTCTCTCCAGGCGCATGTCTGTGTTTTTTTTTCCGACTGCCTGCCTGGCTTCATCCCCCCTCTCCCTCTCTCTCTCTCTCTCTGCTACCTCACACTCTTCACTTGGTCCAAATTTAATTCTCATGCTGCTGCTTTTCTTCTTTGTTTTGTTTCATACTCATTTAACCCCCCACTAACCCACACACACACACACACACACACACACACACACACACGCGTGCTCTTTATTCTTCCTTGTTACAGTTTCATGTGCTTTTTTTGCAAATTTGTTCAGATGAAACAAATGCAAGGCAGTGTACTCAATGCAAATCTTCAAAACAAACAAATAACAATTTCTAAAACTGAATCCATATGCTCATATACTATCGTCTTCTCCTTCCTCATCTCTCTCTCTCTCTCTCTCTCTCTCTCTCTTTTTGCACTGCACACCGCTGGCAGGCGCTTGGATAGGAGGTTTTCTTTGGCAGTCTGCTCCCCCTATTTTGGCCGGGACGGGCTCATGCTACTGGCTGGGTGTGTGGAAGTGAAGCAGGGAGGTAGTGAAGTGGGAGTGGGAGGGAGGGAGGGAGGGGAGGGCGGAGGGAGACTGGAGGGGTGGAGGCGTGGTCTACAGCTGGTAATGAAGTCTTCTCTTTTCATCCTCAGAAGGCAGAGTGTGAGCGGACGGGCCTGGGGTCTGCGAGGCTCCGCTGCTTTCTCAGCCTGTAAAGTGTGTCGAGCTGAGCTGTGCTGTGCTGCCTGTGTCTGTGTGTCTTAGAGCCCGACTCACACAGCTGACAGATACAAAGAGGGAGGAAAAAAGAGAAAGAACGCTACAGTCATGAGGCTTTCCTTTCTATCGGCTCCACAGCATTACTCCTGAGGTAAGACTTCACACTGTCTCACTCTCACTGCTCTACTTTACTGTCTGTCTGTCTGTCTGTCTGTGTTAATTGTTGTGGTGGGGGGGGGGGTAGATGGTGGAGATAGTTGGGGGAGGGCCTCCAGTTTAAGTCCCTCCCACTTTAAATGCGTGCAATGATAGGTAGGTGTGCATATGTGCATGTGTGAGCATGCACATGTGAATATACTTATGTTTATGTGTGTGTTTTAGGCACATTTCCTGCCAGTTTACATGTGATGCAAACTGAGTCAGCATACAGTTAAAGGTCAATGTTAATGGTGACAAATGGTCCTGCTGGTGAGACGAGGAAGAGGGTCAGACGGAGGCTGAAGGAGGAAGATGGGACACCAGTTATGGGATGGAAACTTTAGAAACAGTTCCATGGATAGAGATATACTTTAGAGATCCCCCTGTTTTTTAATGTGACCCTTTTGACTTTTATTGCAGGTCTGGGTTTTGCTTTTGTAATACAGCTATGGAGTGAGACTTAAATGAGCTGTTTAAAGCTGCACAGGGCAGACTTACTGCATCTGAGTGTGTGCGTTTGGCCACGTGTGGAGATGTTTATTTGCTCAGTGGCAGATGGATGCAGCAGGCTATTGGGGCTCATCTCTGTAAATAAAAAAGGAACAGGAGACAGTCTGTGCTCATCTGCAGCCCAGTGACACCAGGCTTTGAAGTGATTTCAGTAGATCTGTCCTCCTCCCCGCTGGGCAATTCAGATCCGGCCTGCAACCCGCTCACTTTCATCCACATTCCCTTGGAAATCCATCCATCTGTATTCCTTCACTCACCTCCTTCCTGCTTTCATTTGCCCTATGAGTTTTTGCACCCTGGTACCCCTCAGTGAGGCCTTCATCTCCCATCAACACCTCCTGTATTCTCACAGTCAGTATTCCTATATGGTTTTAATCTCCATCTACACTAGTAGGACTTCTTCTTCTTCTGGGGAACGGGTCTTTCCGATACCTCTCCCGGAAAAAAGCCTAAGTGACTTTCCATTAGTTTTCTGCTGGGCCATGAGAAATATGGTTTCCCAAATGAATAGTGTACAGGAGCCGGACTTAATTGAAAAAACATAAGCTATGGTCTGCCATGGAGGAGACGGTCCTTGTGTCACTGTTGAACTGTGCGAATGTACTTTCCAGAGCTGGCGAGGGGGAGAGAAGGAGAGAAGGAGAGAGAGAGAGAGAGAGAGAGAGGAAAATACAAGAAGAGGAATGAGATAGAGGACAGACAGAAGACTGAGGGAAATATTGTCAAGAAATGAAAGTGTGGAAAATGAAACTCAAGGATTGAAAACACTGTTGACTTTACACATGTAAAGTGTGTGTGTAAAGAGAAATGAAAGGACTAAAAAATAGTGTCACGGTGGTATTCCCGTTTGGCTTCAGCTGGTCTGTCAGTCATGACAGTGGGTTTATGAAAGAGGTATTTTTTAACAGGGACAGAGAGGCAGAAGAGGCCATCATGAGACTGTTTGCTGGTCATTAAGCTCCAAAGGGCACCAATAGAAGCCACAGTTAAACCGGCATGATTGCAATCCAGCTAACAGCAGCAACTCTCCCATGATTCTCCCAACAGGGAGTCATCATAACATTTAACCTTGCTGAAGCAGTCTGCTCAGCTGTGAGTGTGTCTGTACTGTAAACAGACCACCAGAGAGACTGTGGGGAAGTTTGTTCCCATAGAAACATGACTGGATGTATCCTATCAATAAATGTCTCATCATCTTTTATTGTGTCTGCTGTCTCTGCTGCCTCCCCCTTCTCCATCTCTCCCATCCCCTCTGTGTGTTTATGTGACATGTTTGTGTTGCAACCCCCATATGGTGATGATTGAGACCCTGTTATTGGTTTCATTGGTTCACATGGCACATTTGTCACACACATGTTTGCCAGCCACTGCTGTTGCCAGGGGTCTCACAAGGCTGCAGGGAGGTTGGGGGGGGGGGGGGGGGGGGGGTGTATCTCTTGTTGACTTCCTCACTGGGTGGCTCATTTGTTTGTCAGAGCACTGTGACCCCTGACCCCGCCATCACCTCCTGCCGTGCACAACACCCGTTAATGTTACTCTAGACTCCCTGAGAACCCACAGCTCTTCCTCCAAGACGCTCATGCATGATTACTGTAGAGAGAAGTATGAAGAGATCAACCCTTGAAACAGTAGGTCTTAGTTAAAAGAAGTCTTCACAGAGAAAACCCACAGGGATGCTGGGATAAAAATGCAGGCGGGATGACTTCACTGTAACCGGAAAGAGTGTGTGGACGGAAAGACCTCGGGAAAGTCTGATTCAGCACCCCCAGGGAGAGAAACTTTTCTTTTTTATGATTAATACACATTTGCATTTTCATCTTAACCTATTTAAAACCGTTAGTCATAAGCCCCCAGCCAGATCCTTTGAGTATCAATGCTAAATACTGAGTCTAGTTCAGTGTCTAAAAGGAATGATAATGCCTATAACACGGTTTATTATCAGCTCAGCAGGAACACTGCAGACCAGTCACTAAGGTTACATCATACCAGGGAGGCTTTTCATTCAGTATTCCCCACATTGAGTGACATGGTCATGCCCTCTAACCTTCCTGCTTTACTCCTGACAGGCCTGAGCTGACTTTCATTAGGTTTCAATAGTGAAAGCTGAACAGTGAGCTCCTCAATGCTCATGTCAGTAGTTTTGTGCTCTTCTTTACCTGTGTCAGGGTGTGGAACTAACTGGCTGTGCGTATATAGATGGTTGATGAGTAAATGCATCTCATTAGTTTAGTGATTTGCTGTATGGTAGTTCTCCAGCAACCATAAGGAACAGCTTATCTTGGATGTCAAATGTCATATTTAATGCACAAAACTTGGGAGCAGTCACCACATAAGGTCGGAGTGAGCTAGACACAAATGATTCAATCAATCAATATTTATGTATTTATTTATTAGCACCAATTGAAAGAAACTACACAAAACTTCCTTTTAGTGGGCAGAAACCTCGTGCAGAACGAGACTCGTGTTGAACAGCATTTGCTGAGACTGTGTTTGGCTTGTAAAGTGGGATAGCAGGAGATGCACAGAGTAAGACATGAATATAGACAAACAAACAGAGCAGCAGCAACATCAACAACAACAGCTAATATAGTCGTATGGCTACACGGCTAATGATAATTGTAAATGTGTAATATTAGCAAGAACGGCAAAGTAATGATTCCACTTGAATTCTCATGTAATTGAATGATGTGGTGTTAAAATCTAGTCAACCTCGTTTTCATTTACCAGAGAGGCTGCATCTTTAGTCAATTGACTGATTGGCTTTTGAAATTTCTAAGGAACTAAGTATGTGACTAAACTGAACTAAGAAGTGTTGCGCTCAAAATGTTAGTTACAGCTGATATAACACTACTGTATATTTTCCTCTGGGAAACACAAACATCTGCGTTCATTCATCATGCGTCACTACAAAAAGATACGTGATGTGTCCCCTGGGGAGGGCGCGCCTGTCTTTAAAACCTATAAATAAGAAAAGGAATTTACTTTAATCTAAAAACAGCATCACCAGAGGTAAATGAAAAGAGGGATATTCTTCTTACTTAAGGTTACCTGAACGGCACGTGTTTTAAATCTGATATATATTAGATGAATCAGGCTCCGCTGAATTACTCAGAGTCACTTAAACTTTGAGAATAGTAGAGTTGGTGGTAAAACTTTCATTTTTTAACTGTACTTTTAGTTATGATAAGATACAGGTTTAGATTTTGAGTCATCTCTTCATTTCTCTATCTTACATACAAAATGTCATGGTTAGACATATTGGGATTTGGCTTTCTGGAGTGTTCCTTTTTGTAACATACTTCTGTGACACTGCCATGTGTGGCAAAAGTTTTTTATGCAGTTCGAAGACGCAGATAACATGCTTTTCTGTGTTTAATGTTTGGGTATTACAGTATAGTTGCATGCTTTTCTGACTCAACTCCAACAGATGTCTCAATAAAGGAGTAGATAAACTAGTAGCAGAACGTTGTAATAAACATAAAACTTTCTTTTTAAATGTTCTACAATAGGTTCTGTCCCAAAGGCCTGATGTAACATAAGGAGTTTTTCTGAGTTGAACTGCTTGAGCTGCTGACCTCTGTCTTCATCTCTTTCTCAGATAAGCTCGCCTGAGCCCAGCCAGGCAGCTACCTAAGCACCTCTTTGCTTTCAGTTTGGACAATCTCATCTGACTTTTAAGGGCTTTTAAAGTAAGACGGCGCATCAGGCTTATCCTTAACTTTATCCTCCGTCTCTCTGTGGTGCCCTCTCCAGTTTGTGGCACTCTTTCTGATCATCCAGTTAGCCCACGCCAAGAGGCTGGTCAAAGCCAAGAGGCTTCTAAAGCTGAGCAGACTCAGCACAGTATGAAACGAATAACTCACAGGAGAGGAGATTCCATCAGGATTCATCACTTCTGCTCTTTCCCCGCCTCCTTCCTCTCCTCCTATTCCTCCTTATCTGAGTTCTTCTCTTCAAACAGGACACATTCAGCATACTTTCCATCCTACCGTACGTCTCCATTTGTCAGGTCACACCTTCAGTCTAAAGAGCTCCCTGAGCTCCCACACAAATCCACTCACAGATTGATGTCTGTGTGTGCATTGTTCATGTACATTTATGTGTTTTTGTATTGTTGCATTCATTTTACACATTCTTGACCGTGAGTCCAAGTATCTCTGTCAGATTGTAGGCGGTTTACTACGTGTCCACTGACAAATAACTGTGATCAGCCATCATGTGTTTATTAGACATTCTATCCAACAGGCAGAAAATTGGCCTGAATATTTGCCTGCTCGTCTGCTGTGTGAATGCAGACCCAGCAGCTCTGATTGCTTCTGACAGTGACAACAAGAACAGGCTGCCCGAGAAGACTTTGTGAAGACCTCCTCCTGCATCTGCACAGACAAGTCAAAAGTATGAGCCAAATCAAACAAGGAATAGCTCTTCTCTCTGAACTTCTTTGCAAACTTTTTTCGCACTTAAAGGTTATTCTGTTGAAGCTTACACAATCATTGTTGGCGGTTGTCTGCAGGAGTTTAATATTGTGATACACAGGTATTATATTAGGAAAGGCAGAAGTGTTTCCAATTTAATTCTGTTAAAATGTTGGGGTCTGCTGTAATGACATAAGGTCTTTTTCGGGGGAGGGAAGCAAGGGGAATCACCAATAATTTATAGCTCAGGCACATCCCCAGACATTTTGGCTGGGGTCCTAGAGCTAAACAGCTTAAGGACCGCTTTCCCTTTTGTAACCCCTACATTCCTGCTCTTCCCCTACTCACTCCTGCGTTTCGCTCCAGATGTGGCATTGTTTGGATACATTTGTTTTGAGCTTGGGCCGGTAGACCTGCGTGGAGTCTGATGTCATGCTCTATTTAAAGGGAAAGCCATGAGAACTGGGTGGAAAGGAGAGCACTGTGGTCTCACTTCAAAGCTTGAGCCTAGGATTCCTGATGACTGTCATCCGTGGCACAGCAATCTGTGTCATGGACAGATGACCACATTCATTTTAAAGCGTTGACAGACATGTCATTTTGAAATGGTTCAAAGAGGAGCCACCACATTTTACAATAGCCAGAAAGTTGGAATTTATGTTTTTGGTTTTATCTTACGTCTCCTACTGGATATTCTGAAGTTTTCTTCTTATGTAGAAAAAAAACTGCCACTGTGTGCAAAAACAATGCTGGGGTTTATTTGAAGCTTGCACTGAACCTGTTTACAGTACAACTGAAAGAAACTTAAAACCAAAGTTGGATGGAGTAAATGATGATGTCCTCATTTGAACCAACAAACATGTTGGATTTTTTATGGGTCAGAGGAGTCACATGCTGTCCAAACTTCCATGCCTCTCTAATTAGCTCTGCCAGTTAGTAGACCTGGCACCTCGTGCCATTGAAGAATGGGATAATGAATCTTTCTGTCTATCTCTCACTGTTAGGGGTATGTGAACGTAAAGTATGCATATAGTATGTTACACCACCCTAATACTAAAAAGATCTGTCTTTTTCAGCTATAGAAGTGTAGGGAATAGCTCCTTTTCTTTACCAGTGAATATTTTCCTCGATGACTGAGCTTATTGTGTCTTCATATTTGAACTGTTAGCACAGTGGAGCATCAGCAGCAGCTGACTATCAGGCTCTACTGTCAGATTCCCCATGGGAGCTCTGAACTTCGGCACTGTTTGGCCGTCAAACACACATCTATTTGCCAGGTCCTCTCTAGTGTCCTGGTTCAAACAGCTAGAAGCTCGAACCCTGTTGAATATTTCCGGTTCAAACGGGCATGTTTGCTGTATCTTCATCCCTCACTGTTCGCTTCTCCTCGATCTTTCCACAGTGTTTGCACAGGGAGTTCACAGTGGCTTCTTGACCCTTTAGGAGTTGAAAGCTGGAATGACATGAAGTGCTCGCAGACGATGGACATATTTCCATTCAGTCATTTCCACACACACACACACACACACACACACACACACACACACACACACACACACACACACACACACACACACACACACACACACACACACACACGTGCAGACGCAGAGAAAGGGAGAGCAAGTTGGGGATAGTATCCATCAGACAGTCTCTCTACATATGTCCTCCCAATGACCTACATCACACTGCAACAGGCCCATATCCTTACAATACTTAGAACTCTCAGCTTGTTGCATTGTTGAGTGTTTTAAAGGTAGAGATCCTACAGGTTTAAGGTGAATCTGTCATCTTATGAAAACAGGTTTCTGGGTGTTTTCAAAAGCATTGCTTCACTCACCTGTGTGGAATGATGGCCTTGAAACTCCAGATTTGTTCTCTCCGGTGTTTAACCAAAGCTTTAGTTTTTGTACTTTATTTATTTAAGGGGATCTTATATAGACAAGTTGGCGTTAGAGATTGAACTGTCCAACTTTTGCAGCACATTTATTTCTGTTGTCATATTTCTAGAGTTGTTATTTCTAAATGCAGATGTTTGAATATCGAAATGTGGGTCTCTCTCTCTCTCTCTCTCTCTCTCTCTCTCTCTCTCTCTCTCTCTCTCTCTCTCTCTCTCTCAGATTAAAGTTCCTTACACTGCAGTGCCACTGTGGTCAACTTCAAAGACTTGGACACAGACATGTTTACACTCCAGCATGCGCAGACATGCAAACAGACTTTTGTATAATTTATGATTACTCTCATATGAGAACATATGTTGTAAACCAAAAGATGGAATCAGAAAAAAATCTCTGGAAGTGTGTCCTGACCTATAAAAGCTTACACACACACGCACACACACACACACACACACACACACACACACACACACACACACACACACACACACACACACACACACACAGACACACACACACACACACACACACACACACACACACACACACACATACACACACACACACACACACACACACACAGTTTCTCTGGCCTTGTTCTAGTAAAGCACTCAGTGTTACCTCTAGCTGTATGGACTGATATGACACACAGTGAAAGCATAACGGTTCATCCCTCGGGTCATAGGGTCAAGCACATCTAGGTTATCAGTGCTTCCGCTCCAGATTCTGTTTATGACTCTGTGTATACACACCATGCAGCCTGTCAGACAATTGCATACACCCCACACCCAGCCTCTAGCTCACACAGCTGGCTAAGCCAAACATTCACAGAGTTTGTTTGAGGGGAGGGGGAAGGTGTGTGTGTGTGTGTGTGTGTAGGGGTGGGAGCTTTGTTACTTTTAAGAATTCTCAACTACCTACACACTAAAACACCTACATTTAAAAAGTTGTGCACTGATTGACATGTAAGATCACAATGTGTGGGAAAGTAAGTTTGTTAAATTAATTCAGCAAACAATTCAACCAGATTGGATTAGATTTATTTATTTTTGCCAAAAAAAAACATTGATTGCCTAATATTTCTACAACCAGTGCCAGAAGATCCCTTCCTGCTATGTTGATCTTGAACAGCCTGAACCTCTTCAGAAACCTCTTGACTGTCTACATTTCCCTCACATTCATCTATTTCCTCTCAAAGAAGAATGGATTTGGATGTCTTTGCATGAAACATAGAAAGCGCTGCAGATCTGAGTCACACAGTGGGGAAGAGATGCAATTTGTGAAAAACACTCACTTTTCAAGGGTTATACTATTACATGTTTTATGGGGCTAAAACAGGTGGCTGGACTGTCGAAATGTTAGGTGAAGTGACGGGGTGGAGTAATGACAAACTTCAGTATGAATTAAAGTTAAACATTGTCATTTGAGGGGAGTGTCAGACTAGTCGAAATCTACTTTTAATTTGCTAGATTTTTTCCGTTTTGCAGTTCATATCCAACAATGTCCTCTTGCTTTTACCTTTTGGAAAGTTGTCAGCCTGAAGGAATCTAAAAAGAAAAAATCATAAATCAGGTTATTTCTGTAAAAGCACCACTTTCCTTCAGCAGACGGTCACATTTGCCAAGCTGTAAATAAATATCGCTGATTTCCTAAACATGAAATGTAACTCTCCTAGGAAAAGTCTCATTTGAGCATAAAAACAGCCCCAGAGGCAAATGTTGGCTGCATGTCACTGTGGTAGCAATCCTCCTTCATGTAGCATCTTGAACACATTGACTTTAAGGACCTTACAGATTGGTAACCTCTATCAACACAGCTAACTGACTGTATGTGTGAGAGCATTTAAAGTTGTTTGTGAGTAGGTTTGTTTGTGTGCGTGCAACCTTGCATACACACACACACACACACACACACACACACACATATATATATGCCTACACAAACACACACACCTACATGTGTTTTTTGTTAAAATGGCCCCACGTGGTTTCTCATGGCTATCTCTTGGTTATACCTCTGCTTCAAAAAGTCGATGCTCACCCCTCATGATCGAGCCTCAGCACAGTAGTGTATATCTCATTTCCGTGTTTGCTCGTATAGCCTTAAACTGCCGAGGAGAAGAAAAGGGATTTGTTATGTGAACCATGTGTGACGGATGACGCAGATGGGAGATGTTAGAGCAGCGGGGAACTCCAGGAGTGCGGCTTCATCTGCCAATCTCTTTCAGTCTCCATCTGATCTCAGACGTGAGATTGACAGTGTGAGATGCTATCAGCTCTGAGACAGCTACTGAGGCTGAAAATGACCACTGATAGTAGAGATAGTAAAGATAAGTCTGTTTTAAATTTGGATTAGCCCTATAGGTTACCCTTAAGGCCAGGTGAGCAAATGAATATTTTATTAAACAGTTTTAAACCTAGTGGCGTACATCTTTTCATGCCAAGTCGTACCAATTTGCTCAGTTAGTTGTATGAGATCTAACTTTTTTAGTATGCCTTTCAAAGGCTTCTTCTTTATCCAGATCTGTTGAGTGGGCTTGTGCAGCTGTGCTATACTAACAGAGCTTCTCCCCATGAGCCTCAGTGGTTTTACAAGTAAATACAACAAACACAGATAGTGCAGCGTGGAGGCAGATGTATTCACAGATTATGGCAGTTATCCTAGCGCAGAGGGCTAACAATGGCCTCATGAGTGTGAGGTGCAGTGCTGTGCTGGGTTTTGTCCTGTTTGTTTAGCCTTGGGAAGGCTGCTCTGCTTCATGTTAACACAGTATTAAATCATTTCATGCCAACAACATTATCATAAGGATGTTGACTCTGGACGGCTGCGTATGGATCAGATTCTTTCTGAAGTGTCATTGTACCATAGTTGTGTATGTTAACTTTATAAGTCTGTCTGTTTTGTGCAGACATTTTCTCTCCCCGCAGGCATAAAAAGTACTTGAACCTTGCAAGTTTACACTGTATAGCTTTACTTCTAATGCATAATTGTGGTAAAGCAGCTTAGGTAAACAATGCAGGATTTCAGAATGATCTTTTGTTAGAATGGAGTTGGATTAAACAGATTAAAAGATTTATATTGTGTTTTTGTCACATATGCTGAGCAGCACTTTCTAAAGGGACAAACTACCTAAGACCATTAACATTGGGGAATCAAGCAGATCAAATTATCAGTCATTGTAGGTGGCAGCCAAGCTCACTGAAGAAAAACTCTGCCTATAATTCCCACAGACCCCAGGCTAAACGTGAATGTTTTCCTCAGGAGGCACAGCTCCAGGTATGCTAACAACATAAATGCTCTGTAGCCCTGGAGCAGAAAGGTTTTTCCTGTTGCCCGTCTGAAAAAGGAAACCTTGGGCTTTTGGATTTCTTCTAACAATACAAATCCTAATAGGCAGGTCATCGCCTGGATCACAAATGCCTCTCTCTCTCTCTCAGCTACTTTTTATTTGAGAAGCTTAGACACAATAAGGAGCTTAGCTGTTTTGTAGACACAGGCGTACACAGGGGAGAGAGGTGAGGGAATCCCCCCCACACTGTCTCACTATCAGCAGAGAGCTCTGATGTTATCTTTGTCTACTCTCCCTGCTTCTTTTCTGTCGTGCCACTCTTTCTCTCTTGTCTCCAGATGTAAACACAGACCCTCAGTCTCTGATGCTACAGGAAAAGATCAGCACTTTTAAATTTGAAATGCTTCTGTGAGATGCTAGACTGCCACTGTGGTCCAGGCACCTCCTGCAGCTACAATGACAGTCTGAAAAAAGAGCAGCAGGAGCGTATGTGGAGTTTTTACTATCAGGTTTCCGTCTCATACAGCAAAAGACGGCATGGGCCTGATCCAGAGCTGCTATAGGGCTCCTCATGTTCCCAGAGGCACTTATGTGCATTCTGCTTATGAAATAACACGCTCGGCTTAGTTATTCTATTTCACAGTCTAAGTTCACCATTATTGCTGACATTTTGTTTTCCATGAGTTTGATGAAGGCTTGGATAAGAACTAGCGGGGGTGGCAGGGTTTTGGTAAATTAGTTGGCTATCTCATTTTTTTCATTCGCAACATATGCTTTAGATAAAGTAACATATCCCACATAGATATTTTTACGCGTGATCGACAATTACCCCAAATGTGTTCCTTGTTTTTTGACTGAGGCTCCCAAAGCATCAATAAAATGTGCTTGAGAAGGAGCAATTTGAAGTGGTTTGATGTGCTGTAACTCGGCAGAGCGCTCTGTGATTTGACTTCATTTTCTCCTTTGGTTTGTCTTTATCACTTTCCCCCCCCTTCTTTCTCACTCCTCTTTTACAACAGCTAGCTCTTACTCAATTCTCTTTGTTCTGGCTCCATCATTAAATTTCATTACCCTAAAACATCTTCAATCAAATGCACAAAGGCCTGTGTAGAGGCCTGCGTAGCACAGCTCTCAGTCAGAAGCTTACGATTTTTTTACCTTTTCTATGATTTATCTCGAGTTTTGATTTTCAGATAAATTCCCTTTGGTCACGCTGTGATGGAGGGCATTTAAAACTTTCAACAGAGCAGCTCTATGTTACATATTATTCAATATCTAACACAGAGCTTTAAGTCATGACGGACTTTGAGTGAGTTTTAATGAAAGATTTCCGGCTTGCTCCTTGCCAGACCTTCTAACACGCAATATCACCCACTCCTTGAAAGCAAATTCCATCAAATTAGTGACGAGGGAAAAGCAGCAATGCTAAAAACAGAATATTTTCAATAGGAACAGGAGCATTTCAAGGAAAGTAACAGGAGCTATATCCGAGTTTAGACCCCGGCATGGGTCAGGGAGAGTAGGACCAGTAAAACTCAGAGAGCCATGTCCCCTCTCTCACTTCACCAGTTCAGGGCCAGAGATGAAGTGATCCACATGGTGTGGGAAGTGTGTGTGTGTGCGCGCTTTTGTGCGCTTTTGTGCGCCTGTGTGTGTGTGTGTGTGTGTGTGTGTGTGTGTGTGTGTGTGTGTGTGTGTGTGTGTGTGTGTGTGTGTGTGTGTGTGTGTGTGTGAGTGAATGTATGTGTGGGAGGCAGGAGGAAAAAGTCAGACTTTGGTTTTAATCCAAGAACAGGAAAACGCTGAAGTAAGCTCACCAGCCACTTCCCAGACCCCTGGATACTGCGCTGGCCTAATTTTTCCCAATACCGTAGTGTGATTTATTCTTTTAATGCCCCTTTTAACAGTGTGGGTATGTGTGTGGAAGTCAGCGCCAGTCTAATGTGGGAGTATTGCTGAGGGAAAAGGTCATATGAGGAGAACTGTTCTGAAGATGTAATGATATATCAGGCTTGTTTTCCTGCAGCGGATGTGTGTTTTCTGACAGCTTGTTTTTTTCTCCCGTTCCCTGATTTGTGTCAGGAGCTGCGACTCACCCACTTCACTGTGCACAGACAGAAGAGAGCATCCCCCAAAGGCAGAGGAAGGAGTTTGGTCTGTCCAATGATGTCAGTGTTTGGAGAGGATGAGTGTGTCAGTGGTGGTGGGGGGTGAGATGAGTCTAGCAGAGGGGAAGAGGAGGGATGTGTGGGGGAGGTAACACCAGATCCCCCACAGAGATGCTAAACTCCATTACACACTGAAAGAGAGGGAAGAGGGCTCTTTACAAGGATGAAGAAAAATGTTCCACTTTTAATCTGGGTGCAATCTAAAAATAACCCTCCCCTCTCTGTCTACTGCCCACTGGAGCAGGCTTGTTAAAGAGTCTGTCTCCACATAGAGGGAGTCAAAGTGCTGCAGAGGACCAAACTAAAAAGAAGCAGAAAGGGAGGGATTCAGATGGAAAATGGAACACAAGTGGGAGGGTAAATACAGAGAAAGAGCAACTGAAGGAAGTGTGGTGGGAAAGATGTGGTACAGATGAAGCTTTAAGAGTGTGAGAATGAGTTCATGATGCTTTCTGAGTGGAGAGACTCCACTGTCAACTGTTCCCTCTCACCATGCCACTCAGCCTGCTCAATGTGATGGCATTACACACCTATTTGGCCCCTAGGCTTTTTGTGAGCAATAAACGCACATAGTGCTTACAGTGGTGGAATAACAGACGAGCTTTTACAGGTCCTGGTGGCACGGCCCTTCTCTGAAAGGTTCACCACACAAGTAGTGAATCACACACACACACACACACACACACACACACACACACACACACACCAAATACTGAGCCATTCTTCAGATACTTCCATGCTTTCCAGTCTCAGCCTCTGACTCACAACTCGCTACTGTAGGAGTTCAGCCAGTCGCCCAGACTGATGTGTCATCCTCATCTCTGTTACTGTTACCTTGTTCTTTTACCCAAACTTCCAGGAAAGTGAATGGAACAGGTGAGTGTTGGTTTGTTTTGAGTAGAGGCAGGGATTTCGGCACAAGAGCCAAAGACCTTTGAGAAGACAAAGAGGGTAAATGGTTCTAAAAATACTAGACACTGTCTCCAGGCCCTTTTGATCCTCCCTTGGAAACTTAACACAGTATTTGGTCTTATTCTATAACAACCATCTGCCCAAGAGAGGGAGACTCCTCTAGACTACACACACCCATGGTTTTGTCTTTCTGAACCCTTTGGAGCAGATCTGGCACAGTTTGGACCAGGTGGATTCACTGTGGCGAATCTACTGTACCTTCCACCTACCAATGCCCTACATTTAAAACCCAAACCTCAGTTTATATAATTAAAAATATTCCAGCTTTAGCAGGGGCTAGTTAAGACATTCTGTCACTCTGACTGTAGCTGCTCTCTTTATATACACATTGTCTCACACACTGTGACTGCCAGCAATTACATATTATCCAGATATTCACTGGAAGGACATAGAGAGAAAGGTTCTGGCTTCCAAGTTATCACAGCAGTTCAATTACCCCACAGACTGACCCCTCTGAAGTCACATACCTTATCTGGGGTGCATGATGTCATTTCCCACCCCTTAAACAGAGGCCCTAACCCCTACCAGCTCTACTTTTTGTTCTTTTGTTTAACAATGGAACATCAGCTGTGCGTCTGTGCAAAGATTACATCACTTGCCTTATTCAAGCCTGCACGAGCTGGAGCAGCAGCAGAAAGAAACATAACAGCAAGAAAGTAGTTACCAACCAAACACCATTCATAAATTCCTCAGACTGTAGCCACACGACCTGGAAATATGTGTGTGTCTGACTCTGTAGTCATGTACACTCAACCTCTTGGATTAGGGGCAGCAGTCTTAGCCACTATGCCACCGTGCGGCTTGTCAATGCTTGCTTTTTAGGGGGCTTTGTACTTTACATTTCAGTACATTAGGATAGTTCAAAATCGTCTACAATGGAAGTAACCCAGATCAATACAACTTATCCCCGGTTGGCGTCAACCAGGATTCGATCACTCAACCTCTTAGATGGGAGACGGCAGTTTTAGCCAGTATGCCACCGTGCAGCCTGTCAGTGCTTCTTTTTATTGAAATGAATGTTAGCCAATTTGAAAAAGAAGATGTTTCCAGTGTAAGGTATAAGAGCATGTCCTTGTTTAGTTCTTCCATTTCTGAAGAATCTTTAGCCCTGTAAGTTCTCACTGATCTTTGAAAACACCAAGAGATTCAAGTTACCCCTCTCTCAGGTTGGACGATGTTTTTAACTTTTTAAAATCTTTTGTTCCATATTTTTTATTTTAATTACCATCAATTCCTCTGCCTCTGCATGACAGAAAGGAGGATAAGGGGTGCAAAGAATCTGCTTTCTAGATTCATTTGATATATTTGATTGGAAAATGTTAATTTGCTATTCTTTCCCTGGACCTGTTGCATACATTTACTCCCCCACATA
The DNA here is from genome assembly GCA_020745685.1 of Tautogolabrus adspersus. NCBI lineage: Eukaryota > Metazoa > Chordata > Actinopteri > Labriformes > Labridae > Tautogolabrus > Tautogolabrus adspersus. Next base: position 15,222,050 of record CM036539.1, read on the forward strand.
GTTTGTAGTGCATGACCTTAAAATAATTTAGTGAAGGAAGAATTGTTTAGTGAAAGACCATAATAATCACTGATAAAAATTGAAAGATCTCCTGGATTTATAATTTGTATTTTTTGTAAGGAAAATACCAATTTTAAGTATAATCACATTATAATGATAATAATTTGAATAACAGGAGCTGCTCAATGTTACTTTGAAGGGTCAAAAACTAAACTAAATGCATAAGGGTTAAGGAATGTGAGAAAAAGGCTGAATTGTGTTAGTGGATTCACATGTGCATTTTATCAGCATAAGGTGTGGATGTTGCTTGAATCTTTTTCCTTGTAAATCAAGTCTTCTCTTTCTTTGTAAAAAAAAAAATAGTAATTAAAAAACAGCACATAGAGTCCACACACCAGAAGCTGTTCCAAATCACATTTAATGAAGTTTATCACCACATGAGACATTTGGGGCCCTAGACCTTCATCAGACATGACTTGTCTGCCATTCATCCTTCAAGTCATTTTTGTGTCCTCTTCTGCGCCCATAGCAGCAACAAACCCAGTATTGACTTGTGAAAGTGAAGCGATTTGAAAAGAGCTCTGTGTATTGAATACCAACAGACGTTTATTCTGCAGACAGACACCTACAGTATCTAACACATCATTCATCATTAATTAACACAGAGAAATAAGTGATGATACGTTTTTGTTTGAATTATTACAAGAGTTAACTGACCCAGCAGCAGCCGAGTTTGTTACATATTCAAAAAGCATTCAGTGTACTAAAAAATTTCCATGTAAGTTGCACAAAAAAATACGACATTTCTTTAATGTTAAAGATGCACATGTATGTTGAGCATGTGTTTTTGCAATTGTAAGACGCTGGGGTGTTTTTTGATCTTTCAATTCACTTTGGTTAAGATGAGTCAGTGAGGGCAGTTCTTGTAAGCGATAGTAAAGGCTTTCCCAATATGCATCTAAAATACATCAGACATAGTTAGTCCTCATTGAGTTGAAACAGTGCAGGAAAAATAGGATCAAAGACAAGCAAAGGTCATTTTAAATGTGAACGAATCTTGTTTATTTTCTATGTATGCAAATATTTATACACATTTCCTAAATTATGGCTCCTATTTCTGACTGCATCTTTGACCAAGATCAGGGTGTGTTTCGGTGACCAATGGTCCTCACAGAGTCCCTAAAGACCCAATAGCCCTAGATTAATGGCCTTCCTGCTGCCCCAGCGATGCAGGCTGTGCCAACACAAATGGTCGGGCACGCGATGCTGGCATGACAAATTGAAGCCAGGGCAAAAGGGCAGAAGAGAGACCACAGACTGGTGATTTTTCTAGTGGAGCTGCATGAAAGCAGCTGCATGAAAGCAGCATAAGGACTACACTGCTGAGGTCAAAGGCAAGGGGGTTACAAACCCTAGCTTGTCTCTGAACCTCAGCCTTTTAATTGACCGAGACAGGGCTTCCGATCCCAACAGCTCAGCCAAATGGTTTATTCATCAGAGCCACTCATGGGTGCAACGCTAGCCCATTTCGTGTGTATAAAAGTGGACACATAAATTACAGCGTGCTATCCTTACCTCAGCTTGTGCAAATGGTGATGTTTTCATCAGGTAGCTGGCAAGCTGTACAGGAACATTCACTACAGTCATTTACTTTTTGTAATTGATTTTGAGTTAATAAGCTGTCAGAAATGTGACACATTGAAAAAAAAAGTATAACTGAAAATCGTAAACCATGAATAACAGCAGTTCCCAGTTCAAACTAAGTCTTTGCTTCACTTTTGTGTACCTTTGCTCTGGATTTATGGATAATATAATTTCAGATTCTAGAAACTATGATTTTGCTGAACCCTCACAGTTTCTTAGTCTTTAGTGCCATATACTGTGTACTGTCTATGGTTGAAGTGCTGGCCATTGTCAAAGCAGTAATTTAATGTGTTTAATGTTTTTTAAGTGGTGCTTTTTATGACATTTCAATATAGCAACACATACTTTAAGTTTTACTCCTGCTGTTTGGAGTCAATTGGCTCAAAAAAGAAAGGTGACGCCTGGAAATCTTAAATCATTCTCTGATAGGTTCTCCTGTTATGCATGGTGCATGGAGTATTATATCCACAAAGACACATATTTGTAGGCACGAGTGCCTGCATGCGTTTGAAGGTCAAGAAGGAATCGTTGCTGGTTATTTATGCAGACAGTGTGAGGAAGCAGAGTGACTGTGGGAAACTGAGTCTCAAACACTCTGGGTTTCTTGTCTTTCTCAGTCACCGATGGGTAAAGTGTTTGAGCAGATCTAGATGTGCAGCAGCTGTAAAAATAAGAAGGAGAGGGAACGTATGATTCATGAGATGGAGGAAAGGATTACTCCAGCTTGAGTATTCTGTTTTACAGCATGCAGAGGATCCAATTGTTGTGCCCAAGTCAAGCCTCATCAACCAAGTTGCACAGAGGCTGTGACTTATGACATGCTGTTGAATCTATGCTTAAAGTTCCAGTGATTTTTTCATTGTAAATAATGTTCTTGGATGGTTTTTGCTGTTTAAAAAAAAGTATCCTTAAGATTCCTTAATCTTCATTCTGGAGGCTTCTGTACCAAGTCATAACTTGTTTCTGAAGCACTTTGTGCCTTTAGTATGTTTTTTCGCCCCCTTGTGTAGCATCATCTGACGTACATGGAATAATCATGCTCATTCATCCGATACACTCTTAGAAAAGTTGACGTATCACAGCAAGGGGAAAGTGGTGTTATCTTTGTCAATTTTACATACATACTCTATTAAGTGCTCCAGAACTCGTATATTTTCCATAAGACATGGGCTGAGAAAAAATATTCTAAAGTACACAGCATTCTCTTTGGGCTGCTCTTTGGCTTGGCCCAGCTGCCTGCCTCACAAGCAGGCATGCGAAGCCAGAGAGGCTGGGCATGGGCAAAGCACAGAAGCCACTTTCTCTACCTGAGCCTCCAGCAATGGTCTCCCGTGAGCCAGAGCAAGTCTGAGGGGAACAACGTGAGCTCTGCCAGGGGCCTTGGTTTGTTCCTCAGCTTGAGTTAGCCCCTTACCTATAATAAGGCCTCCTGTTCAACATGGCAAAGGCACTAGAGAGTGGGAAATAATTTACAGTGGTCTGGGTCCACTGAGTTTGTTGATTAACCAAAGATTAGTCCAGTAAACATAGCTTTGATTCCATTAAATACTTTTCAGTGATTCATCAGTTTAGTAATGATCATTACTAAAACTGATGAAGCACTGATGGTCAGGCTGTAGTGATTCTGTCTTTAAAAAGTGCTGAATATCACCATGTACCTTTTCATACATTCAAGTGTAGACTGAGCCACTCTGGACCTAGTAGATGATGGTCCTGGATGAATTAGAGGCTGTGCTCTCTGCACTGCTCAAACCCAGCAGTGATCCTGCTGAATCAGTGGATATGTTGTTTCAGTAGTGCTGTCCTGTCCAGTATGGATGAGATCAATACTAGTGTTGTTAGGTGTTGGGACAGCAGTGACTGGATCAGTACTGGTGCTGTTCCAGCCACCATGGGTCAGTGCTACACACTCTCTGCGGTCGAGCTGTGGCTTTATGAATGGCTTCTTGCAGTGGCCTTACAGAGCGTCATTCTTCTCACCCTCATCTGAGGCTGACATCCGAGGGGGAAGCCCAGGGAGCCGGCAGCCGGCTAAATGTTTTTCTATCCCCCTGGTAGGAATGGACGTATCGGGTGCTGTTTTAATGCGTTTAAAGTAGAAAAACAAGGCAGTGTCCAATGACCCAAGGTAGAAACGACAAGGACAGTAGTGAAAACAGTCTGTGGCTAAGGCAGTTTGCCCTCCCCTCACAGTGTATAGGGAGTTAAGCAAAAACATCCAGTCCAGCGACAGACTCATCATTAATGCTTTGGGTTTGTTTGTGTTAAGAGTTATTTGCCCACTTTGCCATTTCCCCAGGAATCTTAAATACCCCTGCCCCCTTGGTCCTCATAGGGTCCCTGCTTAAATGGTCAGACACAGTGGGAGTCTGCTATCCCAAGCTCCTATCCTCCTCACTGTTGCCAAGTCTAGATGGGACAAAGTGAGCATTCCAGGAATAGCAACATGACTCCAACACCCAGACTCACCTGCTCCCCTCCCCCACTCACAAAGATTCATACATACCCTGCACTTCTTCTACTCCTGCACCTCTTACTGTGAGGGTTCCTATATACTGAAAGTGTTTTATCTATGACCCTTACGCCTCTATTGGAACAAGATGCCAGATTTGTTACTGTACCAGACAGAGCAGCACAATTTACCGTATCAGTCTGGATGCAGCACTGACACAGCTTGTCTTAAGCCAGACTCAATCCAGGCAATGAGCGTCCAATTCCTCAGAGAGGAGGGTATTTGTGAAATTTTAAATAAAACCATCCTGAAGCTGGTAGGAGAGATGCAGGGAGGAGCATTGGGGAGAGGATGAATAGGGTCCTGTGCTCAGCCCCCGGTTGGACTGAACCCCTCTGTTTGTGCTTTTTTCGGCCTTGGCACACAGGGCTGCCTGTGCCGAGTGGGTCGGAAGCAGGAAGTGGTTGTGTAAGGCGATCTGTAGATGCAGCACAGAGCTGCTTTTTAGCAGCAGACCCCTTGGTCTCTTTCTGCACAGCGACACATCAGGTAGTCCTCCTACTGCAGTGACAGCAGGACGCAGGCCAGACCCACTTGGAACTTAAAGGCAGAGGCAGGGGAGCGATGGGAGGACAAGATAGAATAGGGGACAGACATTAGGAAAATTAAATATATTGTTTCAGTTTGAGTTTCTCAACTCACTGATCAGATACAAAGGGATGTTTAGCTGAGTGCTGCAGTGGTCTCTGCCAGAACTTCCTATGGTGGGACAACACTAAAAAAAGTTATCCATTAAATGTTCTCCAAAACAAGGAATAATGAAAATGATTATGTGGTTTCTTAACTGAAATCAGAGATGGAAGATTAAGATACAGGTGCACAGCAGGTTGGATTTTTCACAACACATTATGTAGAAACCTGTTTAACACCATCTGCAGCAGAAAAACTGCTGTTTAACCATATCCTGGATCTGAAGTAAAATTGCAGGAGAGAGAGGGAGCGGAAATCTGTCTCCTCTCTGCTTGACTTCCTTTCCTCTTCCTTGTATTGCCCCTCCTTCTCACTATCCATCCGATGAATTGTTGATTTCCATTTAAGCTAGTTCTTGTAAGTGAATAGCTCTGATATCTAATTTCATGTCCCTTAACTTGCCACAGTCATCATCCCCCCTGCCTGGTATTTACAGACAGTTTTCACAGCTGCGAATAAAAGAGCCTCTCTCACAAAGGTGGCTTATTGACAAAACACTTAGTCTAAACACTGAGCAGGAATTCAAAGCACTCCAACTTGTCCATCAGTTTTCTCTCATTTTGCCTAAATTGTCTTGGCTATTTCCAAACTATTACCATAAAGTGGTTTTGAGAAGGATGTATATCACCTTGTCTGCTGCATTGCTGAATAAACAAACACAGTAAAAGGATAAAGTAAGAATCCTGCTGAAATGTCGCTAAATGACAGCTCAACTAGGCTTTACTTGGTATGAATGAGGCTTTGTTTGAACAAGATTCATTGTTATTGTTTCCAAGGTGCAACTAAGCTGCTGAAGTGGACCAAAGTGGTTGAGCCCAAAAACAGAAATAATTATTTAATCCTGTTTGTTTGGGCAGGGCAGTTTTTGTGTCTGAGTGCCCATAAATGCCAGAGTGAGAACTAAAGTAGTAGTTTGGCTGAACTTTAGCAGTGCAGTGTCTGTTCTTGAAAATCAGTTTGTGGTTTGTATCATTGTAGAATAGATTAAAGTGTGATGAACTTACCCAGTCAAGTCTTTGTCCCTGTTAAAATCGTTTAGCTGCACTGAGCCATTGAAGGTCTGGCCAAGCCAGGGAAAAGTTTGAGAACCTCGAAACAACAAAGAGGAGCATAGACCAGATCCAGCTCACTGTCCCACCATGATGCTAATAAAACTAAACAGAGGAAAAACATGCTGCGCTGTCACCAAAGCCCTGCTGTTTTGTGACTTTGTGTATTTTTGAATACCATGTCATGTGTTGACATGGACTACTTAGGAAAGCCTGAGTCGTAATTAGGTCATTTGAACATTTCCTTGGACTATTTAAAGGGAGGCAGGCAAGGTGAATTTGGAAAATGCTGGTACTGACTCACGCACATTGTGCCTGGAATCCCCTCTTCACCATTGGCCAGGGGACTACTGATTTTGGCTTTGATGCAAATTGGACTAAAATGAACATAAAAGGAGGAATAATATTACTCAATGTTTTTTTTCCTTTGTTGCCCTTTCCACTGTTCTATCATCACACTTAAAGGGACATGATTGGTCCAAAAGTGAGACGACTCTGATTATAAGACAACCCTCCCTTTTCAAGACTAATTTTGGTTTAAAAAAAAAGACTTATTGACATATTGGTTTTTTTTAGAAAACAAATTGATTTGGGAATAATGTTAACACAAACTCATTGAACAAAACACAGAAGGCTGTCATCGGAAGCACTTTGATCACCACGGTTAAGATTTCCTCTGACTGTGGGTCATGGCCTTGGTCATGAGTGGTGCACTCCCGATACGTGACAGGTCTAATGTTGTGAATAGATATAGGCATTTAAGTCTAGTCCCCAATTATGAGACGATCCCATTTTTTGGTGTGTCGTGGAAAAAACCTTGTCTTTTATTTGGACCAATACAGTACTCCATTTTGCCCAAGAACACTTAACTTCAAATAACTCCAGCTCATCATCTTATTATTCGAATTAGCTGTGTTGCTTCTGGCATTAAGCTGTGACCAGTCATGCACTTCCTCCACTTAAGTTCATCCTAAACTTTCTTAAAATGTTTTTGTATCCCCCCGCGCGTTAAAACCCACCTGCCCCTCTGTCACTGTGACCCAATGCCAAATTTGAGAGTTTTTTTTTTCTAATGTGCAGAAAGAAAGAAAAAAAGACAGAAAGAAAGAACAAGAGGAAGAAAAGTAGTAGAGAAGCAGTAAGATGCATGTCACTGTGGTTTGAAGTAGAGAAACATTTAAAAGGATAAGTCTGCTGATGATGACTTTCAGTCCCTATTCTTTTCTACAGACCACCGGCTTGGTATTATTTACGACCTGTTTCTAAATCACACGTAACTTGGTGCCAAGTTTTTATAAAATGAATCACAGCCTGTCAAAAGTTTACTTTCACTTTGATTTAATGCCTGTGTGCCAGTCTGTGACATAGGCAAGACAGTGTTACGTTTGACTCAATCACTTTTATTCATCCACTGGTGCTTAGAAAGTAACATTATACCTGCTGCTCTATAAAAACCTGTCTAACAAATTCTGTGTCATTCACACAATGTATACTGGAATTATACATGAAAGCACTTGCACACTTAAGAACTGCACACCCACAGTCATAGAGACGCACATATATACAATTATACCCAATTGAGTGTTCACATCTACTCACACGCACTCAGTGCATTCATGTAAAACCTGAAACACTCTCCTTTTTTCCTAATTGCAAACATGAACTTAGACCAAAGGTTCATTCACAAATAGTGCTTTTGTATATCTGCGTGCTCTCCACTCACACAGAAAAACTGTATTTCATGAGAATTAGCTTGTTTCATTTGGCATTGATATGTGGTGCAGTTATATACCTTACTTACTCAAGGTTTAAGGAAAACCCCTCTCCCAGTCACATGTTGGAACTTGACTGTCTGTCCTCTTGTCTGGAGATATATAGACAGAGAAAACTCAGTTCAAGTCTTACAAGCACAGGTCTTACCTGAAGGTGAAAGGTTACGAGTGTGGCCTGCAGGTAGGTTAGGGTTTAGACCAAACAAACTTTATCCTGACATTCTCAGATGGATATCTCCTACTCTCCTCTCAGATTCACACTTTGAAATAATTCTTCCCAAATGTCACTTCAAAAGGCAAAGAGCCTATAATTCTTTCTCTTCAGTGTTTGTCATAAAAAGCATTCAGCAGAGGGTGAAAGTGTGAAGGCTAATTGGCCCTTGGGCTCTCAGAGTGGCAGCTGTGCAAAAGAGAAACATATTGAACCAGGATGTAACTTGTATTTTAACAAGATTAAACATAATTTGGTCTTTACTGTACTTGTAACTAATTTCTTTCACAAGAACACATGAAATGCTTGAAATTCCAGATGCTGGTGGGTTTGCATTTTCTTCTTTTGCAGAGGAATATAGAATTTCCTGGCTGCTCAAATCATTAGCCCTTACTGTGAAGAACCAGCGTCATGCCACCTGTAAAATCCATTATCAATCTCATTTGACACTGGACCTTAGTTGTTCTGAACAAATAGGAGCATTTGTTCTGCTAATTTATTGTTTTGCATTTTGCATGAGAATTAAAAAGCTTCTGTCAAAACACGTGGGGCTAGTGACATGAGGACACAGTTATCTACAGCCCTGCCTGCCTGTGCATGCTTGTGTTAGGTGAGTTTGCTCATTGATTCATGGGAGGAATGGTGACGGGTCACTTAGACCGGGCCAAGCCCCCTGAGGCCACTGACACTTAGGTTGTAACTCTGCTTCTGCAGGCCCAGTCTCCTCTGTGGACTCTTTCTTTCTTTCTTTCTTTCTCAAATTTATTTCGAACATGTGCGAGTAGCACAATAAAGTAAACTGAAAAACAAACAAAATCAACGAGAATAGTCAAAACAACAATAACAATAGTCAAATCAACAATAATAATAATATGAACCCAACTCACCTATGTGGTAGTGTGTCGTCTCACTGCCTCTGGCTTCTTGAGGTAGAGGATATGTGAATGTTAATGGAGCTAAACATGCAGTTCCTGTAGAAATAAAAAGCTTCCTCTGTAATACGTTCCTAGAGCAGCAACCATCAATGGCAGCCTGTTGAGGAATGCTTGAAGAATCTACTGAATAACTGGGAAAACTGTTGAACCGCAAAAAAAAATACAATTTGATAAATTCAAAAACATTTTCTTTGTGTATATAAAGCTGCATTCTATTTGTGTGTGTGTGTGTTTTGTCATTAAGCATTTCGTAGCAAAATTAGAATGAAAATGTATAATCTAGCTGTGTGTGGTAGAAGACTGCAGAATTTCACCCTTCACCTCTTGTTTACGTGCGTGGGGGGTCTGTCCACCACATCAAGATTCAATATTTCCACCAGCTTAAAATGGCACTCCTGCAATTCACCTTTGTTTAACTACTGAAACTTCAGGATGCCTCTTAAGTAGTGTGGTTTGGAAAGAAAATATTAATCAAGTTCCTCTTACCTTCGTATTATCTTTATATTCGTAGCCAGAAAGTGTACGCTTTTTCTGAGGCAATCCTTCCAGTGTGTGCATAAACCACGTCTTGGTTAAGTCTCGGAACATTGAAAGTGGGTCTAGCCTCAGACGTGGAAACGACAATGGAGTTGGGGTCACAGAGGGCTGTCGTTAATGAATACATGTCCCATTCCATCTCAAAGCTTTTTTTTACATTTAATAAATCTTTGCTGATTTTGAAAGGCTACCAGATACTTTGGCCGAGGCAGAAGAAGGGACAAGCAAATATTGATATGCTGAAAAAAGGAATGCAGGGGGAATAAAACCCCAAAGTCAGATTTTGTCCATTAAGGATCAGGTTATCATGGTTATAAGTAGGACGCAGGAAATTTTGTCTAGCTTGCCCTTTTCAGTAATATCCTGTAATACTCAGTCATTATTCAGTCTATCACACTTAACCTCATTTTTGTGCAAAGCCACACAGGTAATGTTCCGTTGACCCGGAGAAATGAGGGAAATTGTGTCAAAGAGGAAAAAATAACCTTTAAACACTCTCAAACTGAGATTCCATCATGTTTGTGGAATGCAGTGGTAAGCAATATGGAAACAGACTGAGTCCAGAATCCAGTGGTTAGAAAATAAATAAATAAAAGTAAAATCTCGTCTGAGAAAGAGGAAAAACTTGGGAGGGGGTATGGGTAGCCTCTGGAATTACACACCAAAACCCCCTTCTACACACACACACACACACACACATTCATGCACAGAGACACATTCTGAGACACTCAGACACACACCACACACATACACTCCTTCCATCATCCCCACTGTGCAGCTAACCACATTGGGTAAAAGGCGGGGTTAGGGGGTTGGTGGAGGTAGGAAGGCACGACTATAACAAGCCTCTTTCAGTACTGTGCTCAGTGTTTCATTTGAAGCGTTCAAACTTTTCTCCTGCGTCTTTCAATCTCTCCTTAGGCTTTTCACCAAACATTATCAGTATAAAAGAAGGTAAACAAATCATTAATCTTTCTCTGTAAATCATAAATTGGCCACTACTGTTCACACTTCCACATTTAGAGCTGTGTTGTTATTACTCTTATTACTGTGTGGTGGTGAAGTTGTGAAAGCATGCAAGGCCCTCCTCACATTACATACAACATATCTCTCCTCCTAGTGTGCCTTTGAATGGAAGCAGGGATCTTAAAGGCAAATTGCTTGCATAATGGATGTTTCCAAAAATACAGAAGAGTAGCAGGCACGCTGACCGAGGTTTGGCGGCGCGCCCCAGCATGGGACTGAGCCAGACTTTCTCACTGCATTCCCTCTGCTGGACCGGTCATGCTGGGAGAGGTGTGAGAAGAGCAGTCAGACTGCTTTTTTTCTGCCACCTGATCCTCCCCCCTGCACCCCTCTGATTACACAGCCCACTGGGCTACCGAATATTACCCCTTCAGGTCCTGACACCCATCCTTCTCTGTGATTTCCCCACTCTTTAATGGCCTTCCCTGCTACTCTTATTCAGAGTATATTTCCTCCTCTCCTCTACTCTCTTCTCCTCTCCACCACCTCTGATCTCATCTCTCCTCATCTTTGTCTGTCTCTCAGTGATCTTTGAGACCACTGTGTGGTGATATTTCAGGGAAAAAGCATCTGGAAAAACTGAACAAGCTGGGAAGTTTCTCCTAATGCCAGTTAATGATTGCCATTATTATAAAGGGAGCCATTGTTTGTAGAAATGGATTGCTCGGCCTGCTGCTGCCCCTTCCCTTGGCTCCAATAATGCGTTGCATCTCTGGAGAGTCATTGTCCGAGATCTGAAAAGTGTTACGATTGCCCACCCTTGCTAAAGTCTGCTTTAACCATTTATTTTAGCCACCTTTGGGTGCTATCCTGTTACAGAGCACACATCAACAACTATGTTGAATAGCTCAGAAGCAAAAGATGCTGAGCCTGTAGTCTTTCAAGTTAACTGACTTTGAGAGATATGAAGCTTACTCAGGGCTCTTGCCTCTGCGAAAACAGAAATTGCAGAAGCATTCAAATGCTTAAGACATGAGTAACGAGTGGATGCAGATTTTCACAGGGCTACCAGCATATTTTCACTCAAACCAACACCACATACATCCTGCATGAAATGACAGGAAAAAAGACTTTCAGGAAATTGAGTTTCATTCAAGCACCTTTCCTCACTTTCCCAACTGAGAGAAACCAACACTTGTAAATAATGAACACCTCTAGTTTCTTCAAGTTTGGTTTAGTTAGGTAGTCACACACACATTAAAACACACATGCACCTACACCACAAACACACCATTTCTTCAACACTCAGCAGTCTCAGGCATCGGGGTGGTGTTGTGGTGATGCTATATGGGGCGCCACTGCTTTAGACACTTGGTGATTTGATAGGAGGCTCAAAGTACACACACATGCACACGCGCACACACACACACACACACACACACACACACACACACACACACACACACACACACACACACACACACACACACACACACACACACATATGCACACACACATGTTGCCTTAATTGACTTGTAAAACTCCACTAAAACACACTTTTATAGAACAAAATATAGACCAGTCACACAGGATTTGATATCTACTTGTGCCCAGCTTGCAATTCTGTCACCACCACACTGTCTTTATGTGCAGTCCAAGAGCAATTTATTCTTTGAAAGATAAAACCGAATAAGTCAAAACCAAAGATGCCACCAAATTGGCAGATTGATATTCATAAAATCTGTGTGTGTAGTAAATCTGGCTTATGTGATGGTTGGTGCAAAGGAAGAGTTATTGAGCTGCTCAGGGCTGAAGGGGGAAGTGGACAAGGCATTTGTTAGGATATAAATGAACCCTTACTCTTTGTAAACTGACAGCTGAGGCTTTGGTGCTACTTCTGTAAGGCCCCTGTGATCCTCATACTTCTTTTTTAGTTGCTCGAGGCATTCATCCTCAGCCTCATACCTCAACGGCCAGTCTGGGCAAATACAACTGGGTCTATGATGTATGATTGTGACTGTTGACTCTGGGAAGCTGGATCAAGAACTTCCTGGTGGAGATGCTGGCAGGGCTATTCACACCAGATTCCCCAACTGGTGGCAGAGGTAGCTGCAGACACTCCGGCTTTCAGGTTCTCTGGAGCTGTAGAGGGGATGTGATTTTTCACAACTAGGCCTCAACTCAGCCAGGTCTCAGTCTTGAGCCTCCTTCCCATCCTGTTAAATACCTCTGAGAGGTTTACCAGAGGATGAGACAAGAAAACACAAGGTAGAGAGTCATCCCTATAGTTAAAAGTGGAGGGTCTTACCTCAATATTCCATTTGTCACTTGGTATCTTGACACATTTGCTACTGGTTTGTGGATGTAAACATAGCCCTCAAGATGCAATGCCACAGGCCAAGCAATCTTATCTCTCTCCCTGTGCCTGTGAGAATGCCCTGACTCTGTACACTGAATAAATGTACCCTCTGGGGCTGCATGTCATCCACAGGGACACATAATGCATCCTCACTCCTCTCCTTTGAGGTTATGAGCTGTGATTTATACTGTAAAGCTGACAGCAACATGCAGATTTTTGACTTACACAGGGCATACAAAAAACATTGAATTTGCCTGAAAATTATTTTGTAAAGTAAAATAATATGTCATACTCACTCAATCCAATTACAGTTTCATCCATTCTGACCTCAACATCAAAAGAAGTGGGCCAAGAAGGGCCAAAGATGCCGAAGAAAAGGCAGCAAGCATGTGCCCATAGTTCTCACTGTCTAATAGCTCACTGAATAATCCCTGATATTCCTCCATGATCCAAACCTGCAGCCCCATGTAGCAAAAGAACACTGTGGCATTGTGTCCCTGCTCTTAAAAAGTCTGTGATTCATTTACTGGCAGTGCCTTTTGGATCAACAAACTATATTTGTCTCATTCTTAGTAGTGTTGTAAGCCTTAACAAAACTGGTTTCTTGTGGGGCTGTTTTAGTCCAGGACTTTGACTGTGAGACTTGTTGTTTTCAGTTGTCAGTTGTTTTAAAGCAGAATGCAATGTCCCGATTAAAGTGTGTTTGCTTTTTTGTGTGTGTGTCTTTTAATTGTTGTGAGGAAGGTTGATTTTAATTGTTTGGAGTATTTTCCATGAGTGAGTATGAGTTTGGCAGTGTTTTAGAACTCTCTATTGATTACACTCGTTCTTTGTACAGTGACAGCACCCCTGTGAAATGTTGCACTAGCGCTCTCTGCTGGTAGAAACTGGAACATTGAAATTGTGCCTTATCTATTAATGAGTTTGAAATGTATCCTCTGAACATACATTTTTTACACTTTATTTTCAATACTTATACAATGATCAAAAATTGAATGTCATTATTATCCTTAAAGCATAATAAATACATTAACAGTGTTTACAGTGTTAACAGTGGGGGGTTTTTATTTGGGGATTTATGGTGATTCATGGTGTTGTATAATGGCTCACAAGCATTGATGATTTATATTGTCCGATTTGAGTTTGAAAAGCACATATTATAATCACATTTTTAGAAAAAATGATAAAGTAAGCTTGTCATCTGAACCTCTCTTTTCTCTTTTCCTGGCAGGTGTGCTCTGTTCTGGTGCCAGATCAGCAGTTCACAATGAAAGTGAAGAGATGAGCCTGCAGCGAGCACCCCTGTCCCTGCAGTTCCTGCCACTGGACCTTTACTGATTCTTCCTCTAAGAAGACGATGCCCCTGTCTCCCAGATTGCACTTCTGAGGACAAGGCCTTCACAGCACGCATTGTGCACCATGGCAGGAGAGACTCAGCAATTGCATGCTGTCAAAGAGCTGGACACTGAGTTCAAACTGCAGGATGTGGGGACAGCGCTGGAACAACAGAGTGACAAAACCACAAAGGAATCTTCAAAGCACTTTGCAAGCACAGGCACTGAGGCCAGAGCCAGCAGCATTGAGGCCAAAACTGAAAAACTAGAGAAGCAAAAGGACTGTCCTCAGCAGCGAGAAGCTGTCATACGGCCGCAGCAGGCAGGGAAGATTGACTTCAGGTCACTTCAAAACCGATCAAAGTTTTCCAGTGACAGGACTTGGTCGAGTGGTAAAGGCAGCCCCCAGTCCCCGAGTGGAAAGGGCCGCAGTCGGGAGAAGGGAAAAAGGTCAGGAAAAACAGAGCGTGGCAACCCCCAGCAGCTGTACAGACTGAGCATTACAAATCCACGCTCAAACCCCAACATTGGTATTGCCTACCCACAACAGAAGGTTTTGCCACCCAAGAAATTGGAGACCAGCCGTGGCCCAGTTTCGGGCAGCTACAGATTCCACGTTCCCAGTATACCAGAGAGGGAGGCCGAACTACAACAAGAAGAGCTCAACTATAGCCGGTGCTTCCAAGAAGCCCCCTCTAACCTTACCTCCCCAAGCTATACCTCACAGGCACTAGGTTCCTCAAGTGGAACGTCAACCCATCCACATCCACCCCTGTCACAGCAGCAGCAGGCTGCATCAATGGAGATCAACAGTGCACAGCCTGGCAGTCAGCTGATTCCTGCTGACTATCAGCTGAGTGGCTCTAATACATGGCAGTCTCCTGAAAAAACTTTTAATGGTGCTAACTATGGGGTGTCATCCCAAAAATCCACTGCTCTTACAGAAGCTAATAAGGCAAGTGCATTTGTGCCTGGTCAGTTTCAATATGGATATAATTTCCTGGAAGAATCAACCTCTGACTCTTTTCCATGTGAACAAAACACCCAATCTCAAGACTTTACAGACTCCTCCGTAGGTTCTGTTCATGTGTCCCACAACTCTTTTTCCTTTACGTCCGGAGAAGGTCAAAACATTGCTCAGAACAGTTCTCAGTTCATTAATGAACAGCAGCCAGAGGATAGAGGCTGTTACTCTCAACCCCCACAGTCTCAGTTTATTCAAGGGGTAGCACCTGCCATACAGTGTCCGCGGAATCTGAGTGAGGATTCAGCGAGCAGTGACAGCTCTGGCACCAGCTCACAACAGTCAGAGCGGGGACAGACTGCCCTACCTGAAAGCACAGAAGCTTTTGGACATGGAGACAGTAGGGATTCAGCCATTACTTCTGGGAGTAATAGGAACTGTCACTCTAAAGACACAGCTGCCAGCCAAAGAGCACTCATTCAAGGAAGTGTGCATCATGCAAGAAATATTTCCCAAGGCCCCGCCTCCCAAGGGCACTTTATTAGCAAATCATTTAACAACCCTCAAGTCAGTAACATTCACACAGGCTCAATAACCTTTGACAAAAACATCAATAATAAGGTTCTAAATAGGTTACCAAACTCATGGGAGGAGCCTGGTAAGACATACACAACAGCCAACCAAAATACAATGCAGTATACTGATATGAATGACAAGTTTCAGTTTCAGTCCCAGCCACTTGACCAAAGGCAAAATCTATCTAAAAATAACAGAATGCCCTGGCAGCAGATTCGGCCAACTCCTGCCATGCCAAACCAAAACAGAGTTGAGTTATCAAGGCAAGTAAGTTCTCAAAAATTGTCTTACATGGTTGCCCCCACTGACTGGCAAGATGATAGTAAATCACTTAAACATAGCTCACTCAAAAACCCAAGCTCATTCCTGAGCAGTAGAACTAGTGATGGATTTTCAAACAAAAGACAAGAGACTGTAAAACACAGCAGTAATACGGTCTCAACATTTAAAGTAGAGATGAGCCATGCACAAGTATGTGAGTCCAAAAGCAAGGCAGTATATTTTGGGCTTAACCAGTCTCTTCCAGCTGCATCTTCAAGAAACTACAATTATCCTCCATTACAGGTCCCGCCCATGGGACTTATGATGGTGTCACCTTATGAATCCCCTTTGCCCTCACCAGTTCATAACCCTGCATCAAGTAGTACCTGTTCTTCCCTCTCTCCAGCATCCACCAGTCCTGTTAATATCAGTTCAGAGGACAGTCAAATGTCAAAGTCAGCAACCCCTCACTCGTTTTATCACCAGTCCCAGCCCAAAACACAAATACCGTCAGATCACCTGACCTCTCACCCTCACCAGTTTCATTCTGATGCTCCACGAAACCATACCTATGCACCGGACAGAGCCAAAGACAACATTATGAGCTACCTACAAAATACCACACTTCATAAGACTCCCATGGATGGCAACAAAGGTTACATGGACAGTTTTGGAGTGGAGCATCACCAGCCTCCACCACCGTACTCTGCACATCAGCTGTTAGCAACCTCATTAGCCACAGCAAATCTTGACCAGTTGGATGTGCTCTTAACATGCAAGCAGTGTGACCAGAATTTCAATAACCTGGCTTCATTTCTAGGCCATAAGCAATACTGCAGTCACCATCCGTTTGCACAAAATGACCTAAAAGACATATCAAAGATGGAGGAAAACAGAAAGTTTCAAGCCGACACCACAAAAGCGGTGTCATCTGTGTCAAATGTCTCAATGTCAAGGTGCCCTTCTGACCTTCACCTGTCTCTGTTGGGCCTCAACAAAAATGGTGATCTGATATCTGACACTGAAACTAAAGGAGACAGTAAGGATGATCAAATGAAGCTGAACTTGTTTTCTGGTCCTGGTAACCTGCCTGTCCCCCTCCCTGATCTAGAAATGGAGGATGCCAAATTAGACAGCCTAATCACAGAAGCCTTGAATGGATATCAATCAGACAATGCAGAAATAGACAGCAGCTTTATTGATGCATTTGTTGATGATGACCTTACAACTGTCAAAGCAACATCAAACAAACAATGTATGAAAACCAAGGAATCCCTGGTCCATGAGAGCAAAAAACAAGTAGCAAATGATGCCAGGTCGTTCACGCAGGGAAAGTATTTCTACGACTCTGATGCTGTGAGCCCTGAGACAGAAAAACACTACACAGAAAGCAAACTTGAGAAAATAACTCTGAATTTAGAAAAAGATGAGAAAATCAACATCAAAAAGGAAGTCTCTCATAAAAATTCAGGAACTGCCTCAAGGGAGAAGACGAGAGAACAAGACAGCAAAGTGAAAGAGTCAAGAAAACTGTGCAAGGGTGAGGAAGAGAACACAAGTACACAAAGGTTTCTCTTATCTGGCAAGTTTTCCAAGCGTTGTGGTGTTAAAAGCATTCAGGAAAGCAATGCACTTCGAGGGTCAACATCCTCAAAGCCTTCCACATCGCCAATCTCAAGAACTGCAGTGAAAGAAAGCAAGAGGAAAAGCACTGGAGGGGGCACCTGGAGCAAAGAACTTATTCACAAAATAGTTCAACAAAAAAATAAGCTCCATAAACTTCATGTTAAAGGCACCAAGAACCTCCAGTTTTCCTTGGTGATGGAGAGACTGACTCCCACTGTGCAGAACCCTGCATTTGGAGAATATGACTACGTCTCAGACACAGATGATGAATGTGAACCTGTAAAGATAGCAAGCCAAGGGCGACTGAATCAAAGCAGTCGATGTAAATACACATACACTAAAGAGTGCAAATGGCGAGCAAGGAGTGAGAGGGACCAGGCAGCATGGAGACATGAGTCAAAAGAGTGTTTTGAGATGAAAAAAAGTGAGGAGGTTTCTCTCTCGCCTGAGAAACTCTGTTCTCACCAGAGACTCAGGAGGAGGGGTAGCAGGTCATCCACAAGCAGTGAACTCAGCACATCTGTGAGTGTTTCAAGTGATTGTATCAACAGCCCCAAAAGCACTGACCGCACTGACTCAGACTGTGAGAAGAAGACAGAAATCAAAAAGAAAGAGTCTCCAGAGCACAAAACCTATGAAAGGTCCTCCCCGAAGAAGTCATCTCAAGAATCAAGCATGCTATCACTGACATTCACTAAATCTGTCAAGAAGTATAATACTAACAAAGAAATTCCTTCTGATAGCAAAGGCAGTACAGAGGATCCAAAGAAGTTTCATTCAAATCCAGAAGGTGATGTTTCAGTGTCGTCCTCACAAAAATCAAAAGAGACTAACAAAAACCTTGAAAAATGCAACGGAACAAAATCAAGAGAGAAGCTAGAGTCTTACAGAGAAGATACTGGCACAACAGTCAGTTCCGATAAAGTCAACACGCAGAGATCACACAGTCTGAGCCCCAAAGAAGAACCTACGATGTGTAGCAGTTCAGATAAAAAGTCACTGCAGTTGAACTCAAACACTCCCATGATCAACAAAGAAAGCGATTTCAATATTGACAGAGACGCAAAGGATAAAAGAAGAGAACTATCAGACAATACCCCTTCTGAAAAACAGAGGAACAGTGGTTGTGTAGCGAAAGAGGTAATAACTTCATGCAACAAGCAAGACACACAGAGGCCTCCAACTCTTTGCACCTCTTTGATGGATGAGGTATGCCTCTCTCCAACTGAAAGCCAAGGCCCATTTATACAAAAAGATACACTCCACCTCATGCCCTACCCCCTGGATCAGGAACAAGTGCTCATTAAATCCCCACTTTCCTTTGACACATCTTCAATGTTTGGGGACCTTGGAGGATTCGACAGTGGCCTTTACTCAGATATGCCCATTCAGAAAGAGGGTTTCCATTCATTGGAAAATACAGATGATAAAAAGGTAGAGTTTGTGTCGTCCTTCTCTCCCTTTCTGGAACAAAAAGACTGGAACCTTATAGTGAGCCCCGTGCTACCAGATGAGATATCTCAGTACAAAGACAACTCTGAGAAATCACATGAAAAGAAACCAGATTTCAATCACGTTCCTTTGTCTCTGCCAGAAAAAATAATTGACTATGGTGCAAATCTCAACAGCTGTGCATCAGAGGATGAGCTCGAGATAAAAAGAATAGTGAATGAGCTTGAAAACCAGCTGCAGACAACGAAGCTGGAAAGCCCACCCTTACTAGCAGAGGGTGTCCCCAAGCAGCTGCAGATGAGCAAATTTTCACCTTTACGTCTCAGTGATGAGTCGGTGAGTGAAACCACTGGTCTGGATATGAGGTGCCCTGTGCAAACAATAGAGGTACCAGTAGCCAGTTTGCCTTCAGAGCCTTTTACGGAACCATGGGCCAGTCCATTTCAGTTTGAGTTAATGGGCGGACAAAACAGTCCCCACAATCCAATTAACAATGATACAGGGGCAGTTGAACATTTTACTGAAAAAGGACATGATGCACCAAATTTTATCACAACAGCCTCACAAGTTTTCCACCAACAACAGCACCATGCCCCCAAATCAGAGGAGCAAAAGGCTGAAAAAAAGACTAACAAAGAAACAAAGGAGGAAATCTTAGAGCAGAAGAGATATACAGAAAACCTCATGAAAAGCCTAGAGGTGATTTCAGACTCTATATTCAAAAAAGAACCCATTATACCGGAACACACAGAGCCAAATGTCACCTCTCTCACAAGTCAACAACATCAAGATATTGAATGTCAAGAAACTGATGCAGTTTTGAGAGGAGACGACAGTGAAAGGGAAGCAATTACTGGGAAGGAGAATACATTATCACCTCCAAATATCAATGAGCAGAAGGATGATATTAAATTCATTCTGAATGAGTCCCAGCTGTCTCTCTCTAACAGCACTGACCCCACTGTTGATGGAAACCAGCCAATTTCATCACAGCCAAGGGAGTCCACCGAAAACAATGATAGCAAGGAGGAGACTAAAGTCACATCAGAGGAGAATATAGTTGAGAATAGAAATGTAATTGAGTCCACTCTGTTTTTAAATGCAGTGACACCTGGTCCACATGTGGTTGATGCATCTGACAATGTGAAACAGGTATTCAACAACAGTAGTGACGGTCCAGAACATGCAACCACGGATGAGGTAGCAGAGGCAGTGAAGGGAATTACTGGTCTATCTGTGAGCCATAACTTATCACAGGCTTTACCTGCCACTGGTCGAGACATTGGTGAAAACGTAAAAAACATCATCAAGTCGTCACTTGAAGAACAATTCACTCACAATCCAGAATCCTCAGACAATTTAACAAATGCTGGTGAATTGAAAGGGGAAAGTGGTGGCAGTGTTATTGAGGTCATAACTGTTAATACAGTTGAAACGGACCATTTGATAGGATCATCTCCCTCTAAAAGCCCTGCTAAGACCTACAGCACAAGTCTAACAACTGATATGTCAGTGGAGATAGTCACCTCAGATAAGCCTTGCAGTCCCATACTTGTGGAAACCAATACAGACAACAAAAGTCACTGCTCACCCTTTCTGGACGAGTGTAGTCTGCTGGTTGCTTCGCAGTCTGATATCATTGTCGAAAATGATTCCTGCAAAGTTATTTCACTGAACGCTTCACTTAAGCCTGAAACCGCTCTTCCCTTTGAGAGCATTCAGAAACAAGAAGAGCTTTTAGATGTTCAGGATATCAAAGAGCATCTCCCTTTTGATTTCATGGCAAGCCACCAAAACTCACCATGCAGGGAAGAGGTGGAAGAAAGTGACTGTCTTTTTGTAGACACTGCAACACCAGCAAGTCCTCTTTTATCAACCTCTGATCAAAGGCTGATGCAGAAATGGGACAGAGAAGAAGAATCGTGTAATTCACAAAGCAATATCAATAATATGTCTGTTCACCAAAACTCAATTCAAGAAAGGAAATCTCCAATAAACCAAGAAGATGGCAAAAAGGAACTAAACAATGACAAACAACTCAATACAACAGCAGGGATGGAGTATTCTTTGATAAGCCCACCTCCCCTTGACTTGGGAATTGAGTGTAAAATCCCCGACTCTGAAACCCACATTTCTTCTCCACTGCCAGTGCTCGGATCAGCAAAGCAATCAAGTGTATCAGATGAACTTGAAAAGAGAGATCTAATTTATGACTTCAAACTCAGTCCCCTAAACTATATCAGCATCACAGATGAACCACCACAACTGAATCAGTACAACTACATACCAATTTCACCCGCAAGTAAACTTGAAGAGAATCCAAACATCAAACAGAGTCCCAGAGATGACTGTGAACCATGTGTCCTGAGCGTTGACCCTGCACTGATTTTTCACAAAAGTGAAGCAGACACAGATACAGCTACATCACTGAACTCCGACCCTGAAGCTAATCTGACCTTATCAGGTGAACCACTGGTCCTCCAGCAGAGTTTGGACTTTACAAGTTTTTCATTGGGTCTCCCACCTAAAAATGAAGGCAACGACTCCTCAGCTGGTACTCCTGTTGGACCTGTTGAGCATTTGCAGACTCATGCTGTCATCCTGAAAAAGGTTGAGGCAGAAACTTTAGATTCTCTTTCGGCCTCTGCTGAGAACAATTCACTTATTAGGAAAGATATTTCAGAAGTTTCGCCCAATCCCAAGCCACTCATCAACTGTGAAAATGAACTAATGCCTCATCCACCAGACCCATCAGAGAAGCCTCCAACAAGAGAGTCTGGCCTGTGTTTAACGATGCACCAAGTACCCAAAGAGACAACACACAAAAAGGCACAAAATAACCCCCAACAGGGGAAAGTAATGTGTGAAATCTGCCTTATGTGTTTCAGGACTGTGCCAGGTTTAAAAAGACACAAAGCCATGAAACATTTGGTCAGACCTGTAAAAGACATTGGCCCACAGTGCACAACATCAAGCCATCAAGGGACTGTGCTTATTTATGAAGCATCACAAACTACAGAGAAGGAACATAAAGATGATTCACAGACCTGTTACCCAACAAAAATAGATAGGCTGCCTGAGACAACAAGCACTTTCATATCTAAAGCAGCAGAGACTGAGTCAGTCCTTGAGGAAATGGCATCTGAGACAAGTGCAGTGGCAGTGGATGAAACAGGCCATCAAAACCCTCTGCTGCCAGCAAAAGCAAACAAGAACAACAAGGCTAGGAAGACCAAAAACAGCGTGGCAAACATAAAGCCAGACCCTTTCTCTGATGAGCTTTTGAATACATTAAAAACAGACATACTTCAAGCTATAGCTCCTGAATTCAAAAGCAGTGGGCTACAAGAGCAACACAGATCTCCCAAGGAACAGGTGGGAATCATTGACAGAGCCTTAACTGTAACAGAGACATTCCCCAACCATGTTTCTCTAAACTCTAGCCTTGTCAAAAAGGCTCAATCTCCAACAGAAGAACTAAATGTCCTTAATGGGACTGTGGCACTTAATCAAAGCACTGATACACAAGCAAGCATAATGGAGATGGCAAATGGGGAAGTATGCACAGATAACATTTTGGAAAGTGCTATACCTGTAGAAAAAGATATTATCAGAGAATGCGATGAGTCTATAATGACTCTGCGCAATGTGGAAGTAATGTGTGAACAGAAAAAATCACAAGAGATCCTTGCCCAAGAGATTCTGAGAAAAGTGACAGTTGAGATAAAATGTGAGAATAAGAATGGCCCTTCAGGCGTGGCACATCCTGTCTCCTGTTTGAATCCTGCCCCTCTCAGTCCTCCCAGCTTGAGTCCTGATCTGAAGTCTCTGCTTGACGACGACACCACATTCTCACAGCTGTTCCCCAGAGATGAGGAGGCAAAAAGGAAAAAGTGCCCCAGGGTGTACAGCAAAAAAAGTAAGAGGCAAAAACTATCACCTGATTCAAATGTGACTCAGAACTTTCCTCCCTCAGAAACTTTCATGCAAAATAGAGATCAATGCATGGAAAACCAAGCCAAGCCAACGTGCACCGACAATCAGACTAGGAGCTGTGAATATCAGGACAAACCTATTGACAATGCCATCATGTTGAATATGTGTCATAACACAACATCGAAGTTTGATGACAAGCCATTGTCAGATGTTCAACAAAGTGATCAGCAGGATGTTTGTGAGAACACTAAAGAGTTTGGCAATAGCCTCTTAGATCCACTTGAGAGCACCATTGATAAATCTTCTATTGAATGGAGTGGCTCCAGTGACTTCAGTGGTTTTGATGCAGGCTCAATGAGGCCCTCTAATCCCAGCACATGCAAACCAGAAGTGCCAATCGCACCTTACCCTCTGCCCCTGCCCTCTAACCACTACACTGTAGAGCCATGCAACACAGACAATGTCCAAACCTTCAACAGCATTGACATCCAAAACATCAATACAACATTTCAGCTTCCTGAGATTCAGTTCTTTGACCCTAATAAAGACATAACAGTGGCTCCACCTATTGGAACTGTTGAAGAGGAAAACAGAGATGAAGAAAAATCTGACAAAGTAGCTGAGCGAAGAGGCAGGAAAAGGCAAGACGGGAGAATAAAGGTTAAAGACAAGCAGTACAAATGCAAAGTGTGCTTCACTTGGTTTCTCACCCTAGGTGAGTTGAACTTTCACAAACTCTCCCACAACCCCTCTCCCCCTCCAACCTGCTATATGTGTGTCCAACGCAAGTTCAGCTCCAGGGAGCAGCTAAGGGACCATCTAAGGGAGAAACATGCCAAGAACAAGACAGGTATCTGGACCTGTGGAATGTGCTTGAAGGAGATATCAGATGTGTGGATGTACAATGAACATTTGCGAGAGCATGCCACTCAGTTTGCCCGGAGAGGTCAGACTCAGGGCTCCATGTTAGGCATTCCAGGCTGCTTCATGCAGGAGACAGCCGTGAAGAACTTTATCACCTCAATCATGCAGCACCGCCCCAGCAAAGCCAACAGAGAGTCCAGCAAAGCTACTAAAGAACAGGAAAAATCTGTTGCTGCAGATAGCACTGTGGGAGGGGGAAAAACCTCGGAGGGGGCTGAGCCAAAAGTTCCCAAAACTAAAAGTAGCAGTGGAGCAGGTGGGAAGCAAAACACATTAACCCCACTTGAGGTCCTCCACAAAACAGAGACACCTAAAAGTGTTGAAATGCATCCAAACTGCAAAGACCCCTCAAGAGACTGCCACCATTGTGGGAAACAATTCCCCAAACCATTTAAACTCCAAAGACATTTAGTGGTTCACAATTTGGAAAAGATTTTCCTATGTCACAAATGTCCTGTCTCTTATCAGGAGGCCCAGGAGCTTAAAAGCCATCTGAAGAGAGCACACGAGGAGGTGGATGAGCTTGATTCAAAACATACCACACTCTACACCTGTGAGCTCTGTGCTGATGTCATGCATGTGATTAAAAAATCCTTCATCTGCAGCACTTGTAACTACACCTTCTCTAAGAAGGAACAGTTTGATCGTCACATGGAAAAACACCTGTCTGGCGGGAACAAAATCTTTAAATTCAGAGGTGTTTATAGACCAGTCAAAGCATCTGCTTCCAAAGAAGATGAATGTGACTCGCCAGCAAGTAAGAAGAGGAGAATTCTCTCTGACAGTCTGCAAGAAAATAGTTCAGACAGCGGCATCGCCAGCGTAAGCTCACTGCACTTAAGTCAAAACTCAGAAACAGCATCTTCAAAACCCTCTGTGTCCACAGCAGATGACTCCACACAGACCATCTCCAACGAATACCACAGTGACACAAAAAGTCCAAACGTGAAGACTGAGGATATGGCTGAGGAGTACTCTGAACTGCTTGTAGAACTTGAGAAATGCATTCACAATAGCTCTTCAGAGTCTGCTTCACCAAAGAAAGAGGAAATTGACCTAAACACCTCACCCATTCTTGATAAAGAGGGTAACGGAAAATCAATTACTGAACCATATGATGTGAAAGAGGAGGATGAGTCAGTCTGCATTAGAGCAGAGACAACCTCATGGTCAGTGTCAAAAGAGAATAGTTGTGCGGAGGAGACTATTAAAGTTAAGGAAGGCTCTGACGAAAGTGCCACAGCTGAGACAGAAAAAACAGGTTCACTACCTCACAGTGATGACTGTTTTGTCAGCTTAAAGGACAATCAAACCATGTCAAAGACACCTGAGTCAGCGAAGAATGAAAAAGCTACTGATGTCATTGAGCAGCAGAGGGATGACGAGCATCACACAACAACATTTTCAAATAATGACAGCAAACAGCTGACTTTATCTCAAGGTGCTGAGCAGGAATGTAGCAGTCAGATAAAAGACAAAATCACCCTAGCCAAAACAACCGACAACACTAAAAACTGCACTACAACAAGCAGCACAAAGGCTTCGGATTCAACACCCGTCCTCCACTCCAAGAGTTCCCCCAATGCTTTAGTGTTGAATGAGGACAAAGAATCTGTGAGACCACAGAAGAAAAGGAAAGAAATGAAATCCCCCCACAGTCTGCAGAGGGTTTCCTCTCCGGCAACACAAGAGAACTTTGGTGTTGATTCTAGGGCCAAAAAGAAATTTCGCACAAGCAAGTGTGCAAATCCCTCTCTGCAAAGAAAGTCGGACGGACCTAATGACTACCCTGTGCTTTCCTCAGTACGGGATGACGTTGTTAGCAACAAAATTGTCTCCAAGTGCAAGAGTTCAAACCTGGGCTTGCAGTCTAAAAGAAGCTTGCTTGATGGATGTAAGAAAGTTGAGATAGTGACTCCTCTTAACGGGGACTTCAAAGCCAAAAAGGGACCTCTGGGGCGGCCTTTGCATCTCCCTATTTCTAAAATGACTTCAGTTCCAATGAACAATTCTTTGAATAAATCAAGGCCAAAAACGGGGGTTCGGTCAATGGAGAGCCATTCCTACAGGACAGCGGAGTCCCAGAACCACCTCCTAAGCCAGCTGTTTGGCCAAAAACTCACAAGCTTTAAGATTCCTTTAAGGAAGGACACATCAGAATCTATTAACTGAGTGGGGGCGAGATGGATCTGTGAATAAGGGACTGTATATTTCACAGTTATAAATGTTTTAAATTCATTATGGTGAATGAGTTTGCACAGCTCTTTTCTGTGAAATGCTATCTTTAATTCTTACGTAGTCACTTTATGTCTTCTTTGTACATGTGTTTTTATTACACAAATGTGAGGACGAACGGCAGATATGAATTTATGGATCAAAGATGAATATGCTAGTTGGGAAAATCCTAGGTCTTTGTCTTTTTGTCTTTTTTTCTTTGTTGGATATCATCCATTTCAGATCCATTTCAGAGATTATAATTCATTTACCTTGAGGAAAGAAAAAGGATACTTGAAAATACATCTAAATATTCTCTTTAAAGAAATGCATGTTTATTTTGCATTCATAACATGATCTTATTAGTTTCAGTCTTTCTGCTAAAAGGACCAAATGACATCTTAACTGACCTGGACTATCGTCTGTGCACCTTCAGTACATGCTTTTTACATATTCATTTTGTATTATTTTTTAACTTTACTGTAATGCATTGACAGTCATCATATTAGCCTTTTGTATAAACATTACCTGGTGCTACAATGTGTTCGATTGTAATGTGAATGCCAATGTCCTCGGAAGGGAACATGAGATCTGTAGCAATTACAGTACATTCATCCAACTGTTCTTACTGGTTCTCTGTAGTTTGTTCAAGATACTGTGTAAACCATCCAAGTACTTCATATGTAGGCCGACAGAAGTTTAGGAAAGCTTCCATTGTTTAAACTCAGGTGCATACAAGGACGTCACAGTCCCAGGACCTGTATTCGGAGTTCTTCCCATGCACTGATAATACCACACACAAATCACAAACTCAATCATCTGTGTCTGTAACTCCAACTGTTTAATTATGATGAGTATTTACTAGGACAAAAAAAGGTGCTTCATCTTGTTTATACTGTATGTATCTTATATTGTATAAAAGTGTAGGTAGATTATTGGATTATTTGGTGTAATGCTTCATGTCAAAGTTTTATTTTAATAATGTGCAAAGAGAATCAGAATGAGAAGAAAGGGAACTGCAGTGCCTCTTGCAAGCTGTTAAGTGGTTCACTAAGTGCCTCTTTTATAGATTGTTAATAAAGATATGAATTGGTATCTTCTTGCTCTTTTTCTTTCTTTGTTCATGTCAAGTTTGGCAAATGTTCCAACTTCCATCCCTGTGGACCGCAGCTGTCACCAAATGCATCAAACACTGGAAGCTGCTTGTGCCTGGAGGCGAAAACAGGTGCACAAAGTCTGACTTCTTCTTTAGATCAGCACATCAGTGATAATATGAAAAATGAGCATAAATACAGCTTTACAACAGGGAAACCTTGAACAGAAGACAGTTACATTTATCCAACAATGTGTTCGTCTCCATGAGAACTGTCGGGCAGGTAGTGACTGAGTCTCGCTGCTGTCATGTTGCCCTCTTGCCTCGTGTAAAACGGCTTCTATTCCTACACGAACATTCATCATTATCACATAGGAATAAAAAGCCATAGTACACAGTGGCATAAATGTAGACACACATTGGGAGGAATGCTCTCACTTCGTCCATTGATTTACTACGAAACCTGAGAAAAAGGGCTGAGAAAAGAGAGGTGACGAAAGAAAGGCGGAGAGTGAAAGCAGACACAAAGAGAAAAGAGTTATTTTGTTTGAAGTTCAAGTGTTATGCCACTGTGAACAAAGCAGAAGGCGACAAAAGGACCAAACACCAGCAGACTGTAATCAACACAGCCCATCAGTCTACATAATTGTTGAGTAGGAACAGTTTGAACATTTGAAAATGAGGCAACTTTTTCTGTAATTTATATAACCATACTACCATACAGTGAATATATGTAAAACATATAGTATCATTAAAATGCCTATTTATACCATATAAGACTATATAGTTCAATGCTTTCTATAAACATCAATCAATCCCTGTGTTGATTGTGACACAATGTTGAGTGACCTGGGCAGGCATTCAAAGGAAGTGTGGAGGAAACAACCACAGTGTTGCTTTGGAAATAACTTCTCTAATTAATTCAGTGGGAAAACTGGTTTGGCAGCTTCCGCAGACTCCATATTTTTGGACTCACAGACGACGACAAAAAGTACAGCAAGCACAAATATTAGTGAATTATGGATCTGAGTTCTCTGTAATTTACTTTTCCTCTCCACTCATTGTGTCGAAGTTTTTCTAGCAAAACAAAATCATCAGATTCATGAAGATACACTAGCTGACATGATGCATCTTTACCTTTTTAACAGAACAGTCAAGGCCGTGAGCAGCACATTTCAAATATATCATTTCACCCTCAGTTTTCTTGAACGAGAGGTGGAGCTGTCATGATGACATTTTGACGAAGCTTATAACGCTCCATCCATTAGAACTTCTTACAGAAATCCCACTGATGATCAGCAAATGTTATTGATTCAAATCAGATTAGGCGCTTAAAGGCATTTATGGTATTCAGTTGTAATTTCTGTTTACTGTTTTATTTTAAATCAAATAAATATTGTTTTCTGGTCCTATGCACCATATTATTTACATTGATAGTTCCAGTGCCTAACCTGTCTGTGGCTGTGAGTTGGATGAATATTTAATATTTTACATGTGGAAGTGTACTTAACAACAAAGCTTTTTGTAGTTGGAATAATGCTGCCAGTCAAAGATTTTTCAATAAATCTCAATTTGTGGTCATCTGTGGATTTTTACCACCCAAGACCAAATTCAAAGGCTCATAGTAAAAAGAGGAATATGCATAGCCTATGTTGTTTTGTGTGTATCTCTGCGTTTGGTATCAACAAATAAGAAACAAAGGAACAGTTACTAATATTCACTTCATGCTTAAATAAATACAAATAATAATCATAGAAAATATAGAAAATACAAAAATACTTGATCCCATAGTAGAAAATCTACTGTATGTAGTTTATGATGTGTCAAGCAATATCTGAAAGGCTATGTTGCTGTCAGAGTGTCTGAACGCTACAAAACTTCAACGAGAGAAATGACTCAATTGGACAGAGGATGCATGATTCAGTCTCCAAACTCAGATTCAGTTCATGCCACTGCAGAACTCTTTGTGATTCTGGGATTCAGGTATGAGCATGCTTCCTGAAAACTGCACGATTTCTGCGACGTCTGAGCCATCAGGATGTGTAAATTAAATGCAAATAATTGAACTTACGGTTCTACGGAAAAATTGTAAGAGAAGTCAAAGAAAGTGCAACCGTTTCTAAATTTGTACTTTTTAAGTGTTTCTTTTTGCGGATGTCTTTCAACCTGCATTTGGCTGATTTGTTTCCTGGGGGTAACTCATCGTAAAAAATGAGAACTAATTGACTTGGATTTTACCTGATCCCGTGTGCTTGGTCTCACTGCTCCTTTGAATCTCCTCCAGGTCTTCTGGTCAGCAGCTGCATATTGATTAAAACAAAATGAAAGTAAAGGTCTTAGTGTGTTTTGTCACAGTTTAGAACATGTCACACGGAGCAAACAGGAGCCTTACGCACCCTCCTGTCAGCCACCTTTTATCATCCCATCTGTGAGGAGATCTCCAGAGGCACAGTCATGCAGGAGCACGACACAAACGCTTTGCACTTTGAAGTAGACCGACATTATCTGTGAGTGCGGTCTTGAAATAGCATCTCTTCTTTCTGCCTCTCATTCCATTTCTGGGTCTCCCCTTTCCTGTCTCATCTGATCTTTTTTCCTCCACCACTCGCTGACCTCACTTTCTCACTCCCCCCTTTTTTCTCCTGCTTTTTCTTCTCTCTTCTCAATCAATTTCAATGAGTCACCCCTTTTTCCTATTTTGCTTTTGCCTTTTCCTGTTTTCTTCCTATTTCTCCTTTTCTCTGCATTACCTAATGTTCAACCTCACCCCATTTCTCCCCACCCTCCATTTTCCTTTTTCCATTCTTCACTGTTGCCCTCTCACCTCTCCACCCTTCCCCTTTCCTTCTTCTTTCTCTCCCCTCCCTCCCTCCCTCCCTCCCTCCCTCCACCCTGGCTGTGGAGAATGCTGCTGGCTCCCTCTGAGGGAGGTCAGATGGGATCAGGGGCAGATAGAGATGGGTTACTGGTCAGCGGTAATGACACAGGCTGAGGGGCAGTTTGGGTCGCCTCTGTTGGGAATGTGAGGTTTCAGCCATCACAGAGAGAGATGGATGGATTCGGGGAGATTTGTCACTAGAGGGGGAAGGAATGACTGAGCATCTCTCCATGCACACACACAAGGGGGGAGATCGTGATGAATTTCCATCGGGATGATATCTGAAATCATTTGTGTTCAACAGCGAGAACGTGTATGAATAATTCAATATAAACACGTTCCCCTGGTGTGAACAAAGACGACAAAGAAATCTTTGAAATCAAGACATCAAACCAATTTTTCTCTGACAATCACACTCTTCCTACAGCCTCAAGAACCTCAAATGGGATTTCTGGCTGTGAGAAAATCACTACAGAAACTACACTCCCACAAGAATGGCACCTGAAATAGTAGTCAACGCAAGTGGGGAACTCGTAGTAACATCAAAAGAGATTCTACTAAGCAAATATTATATATTTATATATTATTTATTATATTATATCTCGGTGAATAGACAATAACATGTAAATGCAACACACGAAAAAAATCAGACACACTTGGGGAATTCCTAATTAATCACGTCTTAACTGGAAGTTGTGCTCCCTCACTGCCAGTGAAGCCTTTATCTACTCAATTTGTCATTGCAGCCAGCAGCAGAGAGAGAGAACAGTACTTGCACAATAGTTAAAAGTGCCTGTTTGATGTTCCGGGTTTACGGAAATAAATAGGGTTGCTCTGCATGGGCTATGCAAACAAATGAGAGCCTGTAGTGAGCAGAGCACTGCAGCCAACAGCAGGAGTCTTCAGAACCACATGACGCACGGCTGATTCTGAAAAAAAAAAAAGGCTTTTTACACACTTTTGTAACTAGTTTTCCAGCTGGATTAGTGCAAGTGCATATTGAAATTATAACCAAGGTAACCCACATATCAAAATAAGTATTTCTTACTTCTTTTCTGTTCAGTTCAGGAAAATCCCTTTTTTGAAAGAGAGATTATGGTCCAAATAAACTGGTATGAATTCAAAGGTAAGAGGTTAAAAATAAGAAAAAGCTTTTTCTTAATGGAAGAAACTTGCAATTCCTAGCACTACATTCCAAAAATGGACCAAACTGCATTTCAAAATTCATGCAAAATAGAGACAAAATGTCCTATTTTGCAGATAGACCAGCATAAACCACAAATGACCCTTTATAACAAAGTGTGACCTGCAGGCCAGTAGGGATGCGTCTTGTACCTCTGAGACTCCCACCCTTGCTTCTCCACCCCTCATTACTTCTATAACCTTCATCCTCCTCCTCCACTGTGCCGTCCCTCAGCTACTCCTCCCGCTGTCTCTGTGGTTATCACAGAGAAGCTGAAGGATCTACCCTGACATTTGATGTGGCACAAAATTGGATTTCCAGTGTGATTCTCTCCCCGAGCCCCTGGTGGAGTGTAATCCACGCTGTGACTAATTGAGTGGCATGCCAACAGCCGGAGTGTGTAAATGGATGGCTGCTGCTGAAATCTGTCTGTGACCTGCTCCTCTTTTCCCTCTGTCTCTCTCTCTCTCTATATATATATATATATATATATATATATATATATATATTTCTCTCTGTGTCGCTCTCTCTCTCTCTCCCTCTCTTCTGATGGCCTGTGAGTTCATTAGCCAGAGAAAAGAAAAGGACACAAATACACACACAATAACACACACACACAATATGCTGTGAAGGATTCTCCGATACAGAGACACATTTTTTCTTTTGTCAATGTCAGCCCTTGTTGTTGCTGCTGTCTGGCTGCTGTGACATTCATAAATAATCTCAGCAGCAGGAAATCTATATTTCCTATATAAACACATATAAGTGTATGGACTGGCTGTATGGGTGTGTATGTAAAAAGCAGGAATCACAAGGTTTGACAATGACGTTTGAATAAAATGGCCGGTTCTCTAAAGTTAAATATTGGTGTCAGGTACAGATGTTGCAGGATGACTCACCACAGCTATGTCACCTGTCGGACCACCAGTATCCCAGAAGGCATTGCTTTAACCAAGCAATTCCCCTAGGCAGACAGAGGAAGATGATGCAAAATACAAAAAAATTGTCCCACTTGTTGTTGGGTTATCTTCAAATGACAATGCCTAATCTCTAATCTCTGTCATGCTGTCCGCTTCAGGAACCCCGCTTCTGATTTAGATTTAAATAAATCTGCTTTTTCCTTCCCAAGACGACTCGATTCAGCAGTTTCTTCTTCATTAAAAACTTCTCTCTAATGCCTGCGTGCGTGTGTGTGTGTGTGTGTGTGTGTGTGTGTGTGTGTGTGTGTGTGTGTGTGTGTGTGTGTGTGTCATTTACAGTGAGCAGTCCCCTCCCACACCCACTAAAATACACACCCCCACACAAATTCACACAGGCTGGGATACAAATTTGCACACACACACACACACTCACACATTCCCTCGGTTTGACACATTGTAAAAAATGTGATAATCACTTTGAAATAATAATGAGACACTGGCAGCAGTTTTAAAGCATAATGGCAAGGCAGCACGCAACAAAAGGCACTAATGAATGGAGTGGGAAATGGATGATAACGTGGCATACATACATACGTACCTGCAGGATTTCATTCAGCTCAATCTCCCTGCGTTTTCCCCTTTCTGTGTCTCCCTCTCTGTGGAGGAGTGAGTGTTCACCCCGTCAAGTCGGGGACTGGGGCTCAGCTGCAGAGACTGACATCATCCCTTTCAGAGAGGAGGTTTTCCCCTCCCGCTATCTGCACCCTCTGACTGTGTGTATGTATGTGTGTCGCTTTCCCTATCTCACACTCTCCCTCTCTCTCTCTCTCTCTCTCTCTCTCTCTCTCTCTCTCTCTCTCTCTCTCTCTCTCTCTCTCTCTCTCTCTCTCTCTCTCTCTCTCACCCTAACTTGGCCACTCACTGACTCTGTACAGTAGTATTCTCCTCCTATCTCTCCCTCCCCTGCTCCTCCTTGTCTCTCTTTTGATTGCTTTCACATATTGCTACTATTTTTCAAAGCCAGTCTGTGTGAGAAATGCTGGCACTGAAACTGTGCTTCTATGCACAGTAACAAGTGCTAAACTTGGACTTTTACTATTTACAGCAGTCTAGACTTGTACTTTATCTTACCCTTGTAATTGAGCATGTGGATTTTCCTGCAGGAAAATTGGACTACACAAAGGTGTTTTCCATAAAAGTTATTACTAATAGACAGGTATTTTACTCCCTCTTTCTGCCTGCCTCCACCTTTCCATCCCTGTTTAAGATCAATGACTGAAGACTGCAGCCTAATGGGCAGCCTTTCCAATTCTTTTAGATCAGGGGGAATGGAAAAGGAAAGGAGCAGAGCAGAGCAGAGCAGGGAGAGCCTCTGTGAGTCTATTGAGATGGATGCCTGCTGTGGCAGCTGTGGACGTGGAGATGGTGTGTTGCTGTCCATGGTTCTGATTAAAGCTGAAGGAGACATCACTAAAGACAGCAGTGACCCTGCAGACCTGAAGAAAATAGCCTTGAATAGTGTTGGGTAGGAAAAAACCTGTTTCCGGTGCTGCAGAAACCTTGATAAATAGACACACATAACACATAAGAACACAACACAAACACAAGTATATTGAGACTTACATCCACCTCCTCTTCCTGCTCCTGTGTCTCCCGCAGGCATTTCTCTGCGTCTCAACTCATTTAGGCTTACATTCATCATTGTAAGGTAACAGTGGCAGGTGGGATTAAAATGGATTAGCCCTATTAAAGAAATGTGTGGTGCATATTACACCCAGACCCACACACACACACACACACATACACACACACACACACACACACACACACACACACACACACACACACACACACACACACACACACGCACACACAGCACAAGCCTCAGTCTTTACACACAAGTGCAGCAGGGTGTAGTAAAATGCTCCTCTGTGTCTGCAAACATACACACACGCACAGATGTACTCAAGGTGTTAAAAGAAAAAAAGCAAGCTCAAGGGCTCACGAGGTAGCTTGATGATGACATTCACAGAAGCACAAACAGGAAGGAGAAGTAGAGCTGCTGCTTTTTCTGCCACTCACATCGTGGACTCCTTTTAGTTGTCTTAACTCTCGCCTCAAGAGGTAGCTTTTAGAATCTCGCCTCCTTGTTTCCATAGTGACACTTTCCCTCTTTTGTGGGAGCGAGTATGTGTGTATTTCAGAGACACACAGGGAGGAGAAAGACAGGCGTAGAGCAGGGGGGGAAGGGAGGGAGGGAGGAGAAGGGGGATGACGGCGAGATAACTTGGTTCACTTACATTTATTCACTACAAAAAGAGAAATCCCTACAGACAGTTTTCTGCTTCCTCTGTTCACTTTCCATTGGCTGTCAGCAGCGGGTTGTTGCACTTTTTTGACTAATGGCTCTGCAACAGCTTGCTAAAAATAAAACTGTGGTTACTTTAAGTGTGATACTGACAATAGAGCGTGTTAATTCTGCGTCTGTGAGTTCATTACTTGAAAAATGATTGATTAAACGCTGTGCAATGAGCACATTGAGGGGGCTGCCAGTGCACGTGAAATATGCCTCACAAATGTAGAAAAAAACTGTAGAATTAAAAAAATAAAATAAAAACCTAACAATTCTTAATGCACAGAAACTGAACTCACACCTTATTATTTCTTTTGTACCTGGTGAAAACGTCCTTATTCTTTATATTCATGCAGACAGAAAAATCTCCAAAAAATATTTGTTCTATTGAGACATTATCATTTTGTATCAGTTCTTTTACATAGCTGTTTTGGCCATCTGAAATCGTAAGAAAATGTCCAGGAGACTGCTTCATGAAAGAAAAACTATAGAGAGATAACTATCAGAAATCAAACCAAAAAAGATTTAAATCCTCATGATCCTTATGTATCTTTTTAGGTGTTTTCTAACACACCCAGTAATATAATTCAGTCATATCAGCTTTCAGTTATTGCTCTGCTGTGTTGAATATAAACTCAGGAAGCAATAATGAAAAACATCTACAATGACCTCCAAGGGTACAACTGTTAGCCGGATAAAATACTACCTAATCCAAACCTGCGGCGCTCTGTGCGTAATGAATTATTAATTATGGATATTAAATAGCTGAATTTATCACTTTCACAACAACCTGGGTGGACTTGGGAGATTAATGTCAGGAAACAGGTGTGTGCTGCATGTGTGTGTGTGTCTTTCCTGCCCATTTAAAAGTGTATATCTAAGAAGTGAAATCTCCTCTTGTGGCCCCGCATGACTCGTGACAGAGAAAAGACTTAGCCGAGGAGCAAAGCCCTTCTCCCCATGCCCTCCAGCGTCTCAGAAAAATGTGTTCCACATCAGTGAATCAGTTTCAGCAGCGAGGACACTGGAGATGGTGGGTCGACTATACATAAGGGGATTGTTCAAACTGAGTTGTCTGCCATCTTGAGCTGTCACAACTCTTTGTGTGTAAAAAAGGGCACACCTGACAAAGTTAATGAAAGACAGATGAGGTAAATCGAGTCTGAAGAAACGCTAATATGTCTCTCTTCTTAATTATTTACTATCCTGAAATTGCCCCTGCAAACTTTAAAAAAAATAAATACAGATTACCATAACCTTCCTGTACTGTAGCTGCTCTCTACATTGTCTGAAAGCCCAACAATGACTAACATGTTAGTCAAACATGATCTGGGAACGATGCTATACATCGGAGCTGTTTCCTCTCAGTGGTTGCTGGTAAATGGTTCCTTTTGACATTTGTTTCTGTTTTTTAGTGGGGAAATGAAAAATGTTCATAACCCTGTTCATAAGTTGTAGCAAATAATGTCCCACTGCTGATGTGTGTAAATATCACAGATCAGCTTGCACATAAAGCTGCAGACGCTCACTTTGCTGCACCAAAGATTGAAGACGAAGAAGAGCCAAAAGAGCAGAGAGAGAAAGTGCTGAAAAAGGCTGCTCATGTCAGCGCTGCAGACTGACGCCTGAGTGGCTCTGAATGGCTCTCAGCAGCAGGTTGAAGTTGTCTTAAAGCTCAGCTGCTCCATCAGCCTAGAGTTATCTCCAAATAAAGCCAGTCTATCGCCTTGACAGTGCAGCTATAGGGTGAAGGTGCAGCACTCGATCCCCCACTTTTTCAAAGTACTGTAACTTGCCTGCCAGACCCTTTCCACTGCAGAGAGTAGTGAGGCCGTGTTAGCTTGTAAGGATTTGTTATCAGCGAGTTATTGAAGTTGCTCGTCCATGTGATTTCGAATCTGTGCGTGGAAGCAGAAGCGTGTGGCTCCAAGCCTGACCGCATGGCCATAGATGAGTGTGTAGTCTTATCTTCACTTTTCTATTTTGTCTTGAATCAATCCCCAGAGTGTAACAATACCTATTTCTCTCTGTATAATTGGACTGGATGACAGGCACATTTGAAGTCAGCCTATGAAAGCCTTTCCTGACAATGGTGTCTGGCCTGTGACATGACTTGAATGAGGAAGAGATAAGGCTGCCACACACACACACACACACACACACACACACACACACACACACACACACACACACACACACACACACACACACACACACACACACACACACACACACACAGATATATACTACAGAAACCTTGGACATGGAGTAAAAGACAGTAAACTTGCTCTGATCAGCCGATCACACACAGGGGTAAAACACTTACACTCCCTTACCTCTTTAGTTTCCTCCCAACAGATAGTCACTTCCATTTGCAGTCAAACCACACACAAACAATTAACACTCTGAGTTTGATTTAGTATTTGTTAATTTTTGCAAATATTAATTTGACTTTATTTAACCTAATTGCTTTACGCTGTTAAACAGCAGAGCATTCAGAACGTTAAACGAAAATAAGACATTAAAATACAAAAGATATTAAAATATTAGCCCAACAACCAAGGATTTTACCACAATAAAAAATTTTGTTTTTTGTGGGAAACTTTTATGATGCTGTCTTCGTCAGGACTCAAAGGGAATTTTCCTGCTAAATTAAAGGGTTAAATAAATAGGCATAATTATAGTAGGCAATTATTTTGAATAATCTTGACCAACAGAGGCATATAGACTTTGAACCGTTGGCGTCCCAACATGGACCCCTGCATAACAAGGCTGCGCTTCTTTAGGAGAGGCTTGGTGACTGCAGTTTTCAAAGCCTTCGGAAAAACACCAGATTGGAGAGAGGGGTTGAATCTTAGAATGACTACGCTGCTCAATATTGTTTGAAGGAAGTGGTAAAATTGCAAGGAAGCAAGTGGGTAAACTGAGGCTATGGACAACCTGCCCAACAAGTTCCTTCTGGATGACAGCAGTACTGGTACTTTAATAGTTGGCCCTGATGACTATACACATACTTGTGTTATTAATCATTTCTTACTTAGTTTGAGTGTCATGGTTGTTGGGGAAGGTGGATTCCAGGTCAAGCAAAAGGTGTGTCATCTTCTTCTTGATGGCAGTTGGCAGACAACTTTTTTGGTACATTTCTCAATCAATCAATTAATCAATCAATCTTTATTTGTGTAAGGCCAATTCACAACAAATGTTATCTCAAGACACTTTACAAAAAGAGCACGTCTAGACCTTACTCTTTGTTATATTATTTGCCCAAGACCCAACATTAATCCACCATGGGCACAGCACAAAGCAACATTTAGCAAAGTTACAGTGGCAAGAAAAAACATCCTTTTAAGAGGCAGAAACCTTGAGCAGAACCAGACTCATGATGAACAGCCATTTGCTGAAACTGTGTTGGGGTTTAGAGGGGATAGAGGGAGATGCAGAAAGAGAGAGACGGAACAACTACTGGTAAAGAGTGTGGACCAAAAACAACACTTACTGCACTCTTTTTTCAACAAGAAGCTTCTGTTTCCTCATGCTTCATTGCTTGGTCCCTGCTCAAACATTAACCTCTGCACTTAATAGAATTAAATCATCTGAATGATACAAATATTTCCAATATTCCTGTAAATAAATCTATCCTATGTTTTGTGAAAACAAAATTCAGATGGAGTTTTTTGCTGTGCACACCAAATTTGTGTTTTAAAATTCTGCTTTCTGTTGCTCTTCATAATGCCTCTGTGAAAGACTGCAAGTTTGAACAGCTGCCAGCGAAACAAATTATTATTCACTTTCCACTTTCTCCTGGATTCTCGCTGGCCTATTTATAACTATGTGTGTGGGTGTGAATGTAATAACCTATATCCTGATGCACATGAACCAACACACACACAAGCACACACACATGGTAGAGTAACACACCGGGCATTAAACACAATGAATACATCTAAAACAAAACAAAAAAACACTTCAAGAGTTTTTTGTGAGACAAGCTCTCTAAAACTGTCTCCACCTCCAAAAGCGTAAAATGTGTCTCTCTTAGTGTATTTGCTCTGTGCTTTGTTGCCACAGAAACCACCATTAACCAAACATCCCCCATGCTGACGGACACTTACATTAAAAGTGTCTTCCCCTCCCTCTCCCCTGTCATCACTTACTTCATTCTGTGAAGCGAGCAAACATCTCTAAGAAACTGTGCTGCTCTCATACTCTTGTGTATTTTTTGGGGGAGTTCTAAGCATCAGTTCATAAAACTGGAAGAAACATTTGAGTGTACTCAAGATGTTTAAGATAAACTAAAGCCAATGTTTGAACACTATGTGGTGCCCAAATCAATACCCTTTCATAGCAAAGAGTAAAATGTGTCTCTACACAGAACATTGATTTATCTCCCCATAGTTGGCTACAGTTGGCTATATTCATCCACTCTAATGACACCCTCTGTGACACCTCATTCGCTGTGACAATGGTCTGTGTACATGGATGTACAGAATAGGTAGAGGTGTTTAATAGCAGCCATAAATCAATATCACACAATTTCCAAATGTGAAAAGGATTTCCTTTTAGTTGTGTGCTTTACATCCCTTTCACAAACACGGCACATGGCCTTATGGAGGATGTATTTCTCCACCAAAAGTGTTTAATACGACACTAATGTGAAGCAATGATTAATACAGGTGAGATGGTCTGCAGCTTGTAAAAAGCAAAAAACTGCAGACTGGGAACATTTTTATGAATAAATAAAAGAAAAGATAAATTACTCTCATGTGTAATTGTATAAACTGAGAGAAAATTACATTCTCAACAACCATTCTTGAGACAATCTTTTTGCCAGTAGCTTATTTGTCGGGAACACCAATGCTGTTCTCTTCGTGTATGCAGCAGGTGGATACATTAGTATGGGAACAATAAACACTGAAGCTTATGAAGTAAGATTTATTTTTTTGGCTGTTAGAGGGTTTGTGGATTTAAGCCTCTAGAAGTGCAGAGGTTGATGCTATGCTGTTGCATGGGGGTACTGTAACTTAGAATGGCATCCTGCAGGGGTGGTTTCAAATGTACCTTCTTTCTTTTGTCTTCCCCCCCCCCCCTATAGTTTCAGACAGGACTATATGCTATGAATACCAGATGGTGCTTGTGATTGTCAGGTCATCACCACATGAATGGATCCTATACTTAGAAGTTATGCCGTGCAGTGCACAAAAGCCTAACACACGTCAGTTGCCATTTGGATCCATATTGTCCAAAATCTATTAAAAACACACTAGTGAGTTACAGCATTGTATTTTTTTATTGTCATGCGACTTAA
Source organism: Tautogolabrus adspersus (assembly GCA_020745685.1). Classification (NCBI taxonomy): domain Eukaryota; kingdom Metazoa; phylum Chordata; class Actinopteri; order Labriformes; family Labridae; genus Tautogolabrus; species Tautogolabrus adspersus. The sequence continues at coordinate 15,261,744 of CM036539.1, forward strand.
GTGGATCTCAACTACAATGTTCTGTTGGCTTTTGTAGTCATTAGCATTGAGTGTGTCTGACACCACTACTGAAAATAGTCCCCAACAAATGCACTTCTTACTCCATGTTTGTTTGAAGCTACACTCCCCAAATGTTTGAGGAAAACGATTGAGCTTTTTAAAATGAAATTAAATGTTTTTACTTGTTCTCTTTAAAGCTATGCCAATTTGAATTTTAATAACAATGGATCAAACAGCCATATGTTACGTGAAAGGCCTATTGTGATGAACTGGTAGACATTTATGACTTGACTCTGTAATTCCCCTTAGATCTACGGTGTCTTCCAACATACATCAGCTTTATAGTTGCTGCCCCCTAATCAAACCACTTTCTGTTACCTCCTCAGCACAGAACAGAGGACACAAAGTTAGTCAGCAGCAAATTTTAAAACCGATCGGCTATGGTTTGACCTGACGACATTGAATGTCATCTTGGAGCGCTTGCCAACCTTCGTGCTTTAGGTGTAGCCAGCACTATAAGACTTTGAGCCAAGACTGCCTTTTTCAAGTCATTGTTTTCAGCCCAAGCAGTAACATAAGAAGCAAGATGGGACCTGGTGTTGAGGAATGACATCTTAGAGCAGATTGTTAGCTGCACTTGGATGCAGAAATCTTTTAGTAGAGATGAATTTAAGCCTTATTGTTGTTAGTTAGCAGCTGATGGGTCCTGGGATTGCAATGGGGTGGCATTCCGCCTCTTTTTCTCTCCACACTGACTCTTTTCCTGAATTCTTGAACTTCTAGTAGACCATACTAACCAGAATACAATTAAAAGCAAGAATACGCTGAATAGTAAAATCCACATTTTTACTTCAAATTTTTTGTTTGTAAATAAAGATAAGTTACATGCTGCTCTCTAGTTGGGAAATTAATACTGGACTTACATTCTCCAGGTGGATATAGACACAACTTTAACTAAATGTCATTGTCCCTGTGTCCAGTTGCTGCTGGACGTATGTTTGATAATGGGTTTAAGATGTGTTTTAGCCTTCGAATGTATATAAATAAGGACAACACGTGTCTGTCTCATTTAACTGTACAAAATTGAAGCCAAAATACCCCTGCGACAAGTGCTGAGTTATTGCACTGGTAACATTATTTGGAACAAAGACATGCACAGAAGGAAGCTGGCTGGTGGAGCTGCATAGAGGAGGTCCTGCACCCTTACGTTAAGAAAAGGACATGTTTAATTTACTGATAAAACAGCAAAGGTCAGTACAGGGCAGTAGGGGGAGCTCCAAATCTTCTTGGCTTTACTTTAGGGGGCTGTCGTTTTGTTCATGTTTTAAACAGTCTATGGCTTGATATTGTTTTCATGGTTAAATAATACATCTGTAAAGATTTTAGTTGTCAACAAAAACCACAAACAGACGGGAAGTCTAAAAACTGACTAACACATTCTCGATGTTTGGACTTTAATTGGGATACACTGACAAAAAGAACATGGAGAATGACATCAGCCCTTTTTTTTTTATCATGCAATCCAATGAAACATCTCCAAAAACGTGACACAATTACCAGAACACACTCAACACCTCTTTGACACATAGCAACAGCGAGGTACTGATTGCTGGACCACTGTATCGGATTGCATGAGACTGTGATGCTGTTAGTGATAACGTGACCCGCTGAAAGAATCTCTTGTCCCACACTTTGTATGTATGGAAGAGTTTGTAGGGTTTTTCCCGCTAAGGAGAGCAGTGGGGTTGATTTAATGATTTCTCCCACAGCTTAGTGTATCCATCATGACGCCCCTCTGACACCCTGGTCAGCAGCAGCAGGTGGTCTGATGTGGCTGAAGTGTAAGTGGCTTTCAGAATGCAGGATAGCCTGTCAGCCGGGAGCCCTCAAGGGAACAGCTTCACACCATGTCTGGCTGCAGAATGGCCTTTACTCACTCCCTCTCTCTCTGTCTCATTCCCCATGTTTGTGTGTGTATGTGTATGTGCTATAAGTCTAAAGTCGGGAATAGAAGCTCATCTCTCTTGTTTTGTGTGTTAAAGAGAGAGAGGGAGCCGTTGTTAGTGGGTGGGTGTAAATCTCCGTCCAGCCACACATTAGGATGGGTGTTTGGGGACCGGTTGGAGAGCTGGCTCACAGGCGCTCAGATTGATGAAGTGATGGTGATGGATGAAGGTAATAAAGGCCTGGATGTCCTGTCTGTTGCTGGTGATGAGGCTGGTATGAATCACCCGTCTGGGGCTGCTGAACATGATGCTGCTCAATCCCCAGGCCTTCCTCCCCGCTACTCCACGCCTTCATCTCTCTCTCTCCATCTCTCTGTGCCTGTTGACTTCCCGTCATTATGAAGAGAAAGCTGCCTGAATGGAGCAAAGTCTAAACATTCAACAGCATGCCATTACTGTATCAATCTGTGCTGATGCATACTTTGAAAGATATTAAGAAGCTTGTTTATCTGTCTGGAAACACAGCATGCACACAGTTCAAAGCACCAGCACGCTGTTCATTAATTTTGTGTCCAAACATCACTTGTTGAGTGATTGCGAGGCATGCGAGAAAAAAATCCAATCAGCTCAGTCTGGCACTCCTCGTGAATAGGGTCATTTGAATAAAGAAGGGCATCAGAAATTGCAGTGTTTGTGTCAACATAACAAGTTAATGATCTCAGATGATAATTGGTGGTTGGATGCCGGGGCTGCTGTGTTGTGGCCCGTGAGGTTCAGTGGCGAGGACCTCCTGTGATAAAAGAAGCAGCATGAGGGCTTTCAAAGTGGCACGACGCTGTAGGCAACACAATTCATCACTGATTCATGAATATTCATCCAGCTCTCCATCTCCTCCAGGGCAGAGGAAAACATTTCTGTGTTAAGTCTTCTTCTATGTGCTGCGGTTTGAAGACACCTGAACCTTCTGGCCTCTCATTACCGGACTGCACTCTTCCTGCCCCGCACTCAGCCGCCTGCCAGCGAAGGGAAGCCATCCTTCATTAAAATAAAAAGGAAATTCTCTCGCTCTGTGCACTAACAAGGCAGAGGTCAGGGGGAGAGATGATTGTGAATTCACCCTCCTGCGCACGTTCACGGGGGTCGGAGCTGGTGATTGTGATTGAGCTCGATCCATAGAGTGAGCACAAGCCAAACGGGCAGATAGATTTTCCAGCCTGGGCCTTGTGGTTCCTGAGTGGAACCAGTCTGAGGCTTGTTGTTAGCAATTTAGGAACATTTGCAGTGTCTTTTCCTCCTACCACCTGTCTCCCTGATAGGAGCCCAGAGTGCTATGGATTGGTTTCTGGGGCATCTTTTCAGCGCTTTATCAGACCCGCAGGCTTCTCAGCGCTGTCCCAAGATTACAGTTTAGGGAGGGGGCGCTTGACTGACAGGCCTTGGCCTTGGCGGTCCCCTGGGGGAAGGGGAGGGGGATTTGTGATGGCTGCACTGACTCGTACTTCTTTTACAATTTTCTCCTGGCTGGTTTCAGACTGTCAGGCTGAGAGAAAGCTCTCTCTGCATAATTCATTAGATCTCCTCTCTTTTTCACTCTGGGCTGCTGTGTGGCAGGCGCCGTAGCCCCATTGTTTAAGAAGAAAGAGTAATGGAGCTTGTCACAATATGTTAACAGAGTTTATTGTTCACAGCAACAGTTTGAAACAACTTAACTTCCTTTGAAAGAGGCGATTCTGCAGCTCAGTGTAGAATAATTATGTAGGAAACATGGAGATCACAGGGGCTATTAGAACAAACAACTAGTAACATTTTTAATTTATAATTGGCAAACAACATAAAAAGGATTCATTAATGATCAGCTGCAATGTCAATGAACAGCTTAGGTTATAATCATCCAAAACAGAATACAGTTTTTCCAGGTTGCCTTTACACCAAACATTGTTTTGCAGCCAATTACCGCAGCATATGACACATACACAGGCCTGTCCTTTTGAAGCTTGTATACTGTCTCCGGTCATGATGTAGCGCGCATTTATTTCTTAGAAATCTGCAAGGGAAAATATCTCACCTTTGATGCTACATGACATCTCCCTTCACAGAATGTCACTAAACAAGCAAATCCTCCAACAACCAATCCTGCAGGGCTCCCGGCTGAAGAGGACAACTTCTGTCACAGCGACAGAAAATATGAGCTGGTTAAGACTTTATAAGAAACCAGTGCCAGTAAAAAGACATGCTGACCCCAGAAACACCAAGCAGGTTTAATAATATGTCCCAATAAGCTTGGTTTAAGATGTTTTGTTTCTGGTTCAGTATGATTTTTAACATCAAAGGATACAAGGAACTGGAGGATGCAGGCAGATTACAGTTTCATCATTCCACATACAGGTAAAATATAAAATGTAAGGAAATAGAAGCACAAGAGCTCATATGGTATGGTTTTATAATAAAACAATCCAGCCGTAGTGTTTCATTTTCCAGCCTGTATCATTATCTTTATCTGCCTCAGGTAAATTGCTTTCTTGTAGTAGCTGCATTTCAAGATGGATGCTTTAAAAACAAACACTGTCTGAATATTAAAGGTAATCCTCAGTGAGGCCTAATTTTCAATGAATATGATTCTTGCTCTGCTTGACAGAAAGGTCATAATGTGACACAGCAGCCGGCAGTATGAAACTAAAGACACTGGTGGGGGGGGGGGGGGACAATGCAGAGGAAGTTTTTTTAAGTTTATTTGCATGCAGAAAGTAGAAGCAGAAATTTGCACATTAATCTGAAAATGAACAGAACTTTCAAGTTGAAAGGCAAATATTAGTATTTATGCTGCTTTGCAAGAAACACTTTTGGCTTCTTACTCAAATGTATTGCTTACCTCTGCTGGAAGCATTCAATATTGTTGTTTTTAATACTTAAAATTAGTGAAGGAACCTGAGAAGATTTGCAAAAAAAAAAAGTTTTGCAAACCCTGAGGGTCACATTCAAAAGCAGTAAAAAAGTAAATAAATAAACACAGCAATGTAACAATCAAAAAACGATCCGAGTTGTCATTCGACACATCTTAAAGGCAGCGCTAGAACTGATTCAAGGTTCAGATAATAAAAGATCAAATACACATCTTAGGGGGATTTTTGTTTCATTCCAAAGACACAGAGGAATGTAAACATTCTCACATACATTATTTTATTCTTTAGACTAAACTCTGAATACAAGTCACACTTTTCTTACTAGGCTGCTGTCAGCCATTGTTTTGTAAATCAGGTTTTTATAAACCTAATGGTTTGTTCAAGGTTGTCAAATCCATTTTAATCAAAATGAATTTTTTGTACCTACATTTTTACAGTCATGCTGTTTTTGACTGACAGTGAACTTTAGGTAAAGAAGGACAGATGTTGCAGCAAATACCTAGAGTAAACTAAAGCTTATCGTTAAATAGAGAACAATCTCCCCTCTGACCACTGGTATTCTCATTAAATGGAGTTTTTAATCACTTTTAAGTGAAAGCTGTTGTTTTCTTCTGATTTCAGCCTCAGCACAAAGCACTTTGTATCTTTCTTCTCAGACTTTAAATGTAATGTAAAACACTGAGTGCTCCTTTTGTTGCAGCTTCTGTTGGGATTATAAGTTAAAAGGTTTTTCTATTTATCTTATATTAACTGATATATTGTGTTTCTATTGTCTTTGCACAGTGAACCCAACAGACACATTTCTTCCTCTTTGCACACAACGGGAAGACAATAAAGTGTTTTCTATTCTAAATGATGGATTTTCTTTAAGCCTCCATGATTTCAGCTTGACTAAGTTGACGTCAAATCTTTTCTCTTAAAAGTATCTACACTACATCTTAAGCAGGAGCATGTCTGCTTACAGAACTCATTTTTATCTTCTCAATTTAGCCGATTTTGCTCTGTTTTTTGAAATGTATTTTTGGTACGTTACTTATAAAACATAAATCTAGGCTCACTCACTCAGTGTGTCTGTGCAGCCGGAGAACAGCCCCTTCATAGATTCTGTTGTTTCTGTAGAGAATCCGACCTGCCAAAGAAAGTGAACAGTGCCACCTGCTGGACAACAACGGTTTGACCTGAGATATGATATGTGGACATGTGTTTTCCAACATTTTTATGATGCTGTTCATTAGTGTCAATAGTATGTTTGTGTCTAGCAGCTGACGGAGCGAACAGCAATGTGTAAAAAGACGTTTCAGATCCTTAAAACCAGTGTTTTTAAGACGGGGTAACAAGAAGACATTCAAAGAAAGGGAGACAAAAGTGAAGTTCCTCTTTTCTTTGTTCTTTATTACACATTAAATAGGAGTGGTGAGATTCATGGCAAAAAATAGACTCATTTGAGATCAGATCACCACTCGACACTGCCCACAACAGGTGTGCTGTGAAGTGGTCATTCATTCACTTCCCTAGACCTGGACCCAGACACACACTCTCTAGTCACATACACAGAGCGGAGTGAACCTCCATTAAAGCAACATTCATTTAGACACACCAACGAAATGAAGCACAATTTACAAAATATGCACCTTTCAGTATCACAACTATACAAAGGTTGTTAAAATATGATCCAGGTATAAATGATACATTTCAGAAATCAGCTGTTGGCACGCAATAAAGGAAGAGGAACTTTCAGTTAAACTACTTTGAGACAGTATTGTTCACAAAGAGGGTTCCATAATTATCTGTTATTATCGACTTCATGAAAAAAAGAGGTAATAATAAACTGGGTCAAATTCATTAATCCTGAAAGCATGATGAATTATATGTGGATCTTGTGTGTCGACAACATTGCTCCCTAAAGACAGCGTTTTGTGCATTGTTTGAGCACACACAGGACAAAGCACACGTTGTCTTGGGTCTACCATCTAAAAGTAGCACCTAATGCAAACATGAGAGGCAAATCAAAATCCGAGGGGAGCAGCTTGTAAATAAGATGGAAAAGGTGAAGTATTGTTTAACCCGGGGGGTAAAAAATCTATTTTTAAGTATTCAGGCCTTTTTCTCTAAAAACCAATTTTGCGGCAATTATTGCCTCATTTACACACATCAGTTCCAGTTACATCACCTCAATAAACAAGCTTTGTGAGCGAAAATGACTATTTCTGCTGGACAATCATCTCTGTTGAAAGGCAGCCCTCCAAACTATTTCAACACTTTAGGAAACTAATCTAAAAAAAAAAAAAAACTCTTTCAGAAGCAAGGGAAGAATGTGAAAATGCATTTGGACGACATTTTGAACAACCTCTGTGACACCAAGAGAAAGACTCCTGAGAGTGCTTTGAAGATGCTCTCTGCTGTCTGACCCGTCACAAGAAAACAGTCGACAGCTTAGAAAACTGGACAAGGCATGACGTGTGTGTGTGTGTGTGTGTGTGTGTGTGTGTGTGTGTGTGTGTGTGTGTGTGTGTGTGTGGCTATAGCTACTGGAAAATCACAAATTCTAAACCTGGTGAACATGAATAATGAGCAGATAAAAGGCTTTATAATGTTTCAATTTGATAACCTCGATCAGGAGGATGACAAGACTTCTTTTTTTTGTCATAAAAGGCAATAAAACATTTATTGTCAGGATGAAAGAAAACCATCCTGTAGTTGTGCCTTACAGTACAAGGAGGACCCGTAAGGTCAAAAAAGCTGTTGGACATCAGTTGTGACTTGGCATGAATCCCTGCTACATTAAATGACTCTGGTCAGAACAAAACCAGGCTGCTAGTCCCATTGTGTTGTTTAAAAGTTATTATCTATTTTTTTAATTGATCAAAAGTGGCAAATTTCGTTTCTCACTTAAAGCAAGTCCTTAACCCTTCCTATAAACTTGACAACTGAATGAATGTATGATATGGACTTGGGTCAGAGTTCCTCATGTCTAACTCCACCAGAGGCAGTTGATGCAAAAAACCCATGTCATGTTAGAACACAATGCATGCAAAAAAAGAAAACAAACACAAACGTCTCATGTAGGCAAGAAATCACTCCCCACATAGTACAAAGCATTGACAAATTAATTGGGGGCTAATTAGGGTGTTAACACATTGGGAGAAGAGTAGAAGTTTGCATGCATACTTATATCAGTGACATAACTAAGTAATACCTAGAGACGGGGACGTTACACAGTGGCTGTGACATTTGGATCTCATCTGGCTGAGTGTTGGTCCTCTTTTAAGATTGGAATTGGGAGGAAAAATTCATTCTTTGGCATCCCAGACTTAAAAGACCACGACAGGACTTTAGCAGGTCATGACTTTTTAAGCAAAGGAAAAAAAAGGACAACTAAACAATTCAAATTGTTAATGAATTATTAGCTGTGATGCGATTAGTTCACAGCTCTGTGATTATAAAAAAAAAAAAAGTACCCAATCAAACATCACCATGGCTGTAGGACCAACACGTGTGGGCATCTGGCACTGAACTGAAAATAAAAGCTTATTGGTGTCCTCATAGCACACAACATAAAGGCAGAAAAGTGGGGTCAGGTTTAGTATTCAATATGGTGGGTACTGAGAAGAGGCTAATAATTTAGTGTAATGTACAAAATGTATTACTGTAACTGTTCAACATAGTTTGTTTAGTCTGTCTTGAAAAGGGGCTGTTTTTCACATAAGTGTACACTTTGTCTTGGACTTCTTTTTCTTCTTTTTGCCCTCCTTGCTCATCTTCTCCTTATGCTTCCGGATTTCTCTCACTAATGTGTAAAAGGCATCGTCAACGCCCTGAAAAATAAAACACAAAGATCACATTATTATGCTTTTAGGGTGTGATTAGAACACCAGAATACCAGTAATCATAGAGCATCAAAACAAACACAGCCTGACAGCTTTGGAAGAATGCTTTTTGAAGTCTGCTGTGATTTTTTTATCCAAAGTTTAAACGAGACAAATTTCCCTCAAATTCAAAGTCCAATCTTTAATTTAAAAATGGATATGTAGTTTCAAAGTGTTCTAATATCAAAGAAAATAAATTCTACATTTTTCCAAATAAATTTGGTTCAAGTTAAGAGAGAAGACATTAAACTCCAAAAATGATCTTGCCACTGAGTCATAGTCGAGTTTCCATCACATTTAACAAAGTTAATGTACATCACATGACACAAATCAGAGTACACAGTTTAAACATGACATTCAGCACTTCTCCCTCCGACAAAAACAGACAGTAGCTACAGATATATGAGCCAGTTACTAATCCATTGTAACTTATGTGCAGGCCGTCCACACAAGTGAACCGTGAAATAAAAAGATGGACCTGCATTGAGCACTTGGCAGTGATTCTGGTTTACTGCTGCATGTTTGTACTGAGGCAACAGTTTTTTTTTATATTCTACCAGCAGAGATATATAACAGAAGGTTTGCCTTCTGTTCAATCTCTTTAAACTCATTAACAAACGGTTTGAAGAGGGTTCTCCTGGGAAAAATGCACAAAGTGGAAGAAGACTCTTCTGAGCAACAAATAAAAAGCAGAGTGACACATCTTCCTCTGGTGAACAGCTTTGATTTTAGTCACAAAGCCAAGTGGATGATTTTCCAAAAGCCTATAGAATTTAAAAATGAAGTTTATTAAAAGGTTTAAACCATGTTTTTTTTTTTCACTTGCTGAATTATCTTGAACGAGGTTCTCAAATAAGGCTTTTGTATTCTATTCTCATACTTTAGTTCTGAGTGAATAAAAGGCTCCATGTGAATGCAGCTACTGTCTGTTGATGCATCATAAGGCAAGTACCCGAGTACTCAAACAGGTAAAGTGCCTTATACTTGACAATGAATCTGTAGGAGCTGCAGAGTAAAGAGCCTGAGGTCACGGCAGGTTGTGACAAAAAGAGCAGGAAAGGAAAGATCAGAGATGTGTGACTGCAGGAAAAAGAAAAACAACGTTCTCACCAACAAACACACACAATTTGCCAATTCCTTCGACCACATCCTCATTAGAAACATATAAGTCCATGATTTGGTCCCCGATTCACCACAATCTTCTTTTAATCAAACATGCTGGCTCACCAGCACAAACCCCCATTTCTCAATGTTGATTTGAGCAGATTTAAGACGTTTTCACACTGGTACTGTAGTCCAGGACGGGACCAGATTTGCCTGAAAATTTGATCTTCTTAAACAGGTAATTGATTTGATCAACTATCGTAGGTGTGCAGTCAGAACTCACCCCTTTTTCTCCCACCTCTTTATTTCAGGTGGCATTTTTAGTATGTTACTAACGGGGGGGTCAGGTAGAATATTTCTCTGGTGTATGAGGAGAATCAAATCTTTCAAATTCCTATGAAGTGTCTTTTCCTTCAGTGATTTTTGGTTTTATTGTTAACCCTCTGCCCTGTTCAAAAGCCTGCCTGCTTGAGGGAGAAGCGTGGTCTCAAACTTGATAAGGACAAAAGTACACAAACTAGATAGGAACAACAGTAGACAAGTGTGAAAGCAGACTATGTGGGATAGCCAAACGGGGGAGGGGCGATCAAATTTGCTTTCAAACTCAAGTAAACAAACCCAGTGTGAAAACAGCCTCTGATAAAAAAAAAAATCAGCCACAATACACAGAGTCAATGAAAAGAGAAGAAATCATCAGCGGTGTCAGCCTTCTGTTAGAGCCTCACCACAGCCCTGACAGAAACCAGCAGGTTAGGCTTTGTGATCCCATTAAGCACCAGCTCTCCTCGCGTGTCTTCTCCCATTGCCTTGTCCACAATGCCCCACTAACACACACAGACACACAGAGCTGGCAGAGCAGGCGCACGGCTGCATACACTTACCCCTTTCACATCACAACACACTTTTTAAGCTTGACACAGCGCGGAGTCTTTTCTTCCTTGCTGAGCTTATTGAGCCGGTACAGCCTGATCTCCCGTACCAAAGTGTAAAAGGCATCTTCCACTCTCTGCAGTGTGAGACACAACTTCCCTCAATGTCATGGAATACAGGAGGACAAACTGGATGTGTTACAGGTTACAGATACAAAGGAGCGAAGGCAAGAAGTGTTTTATCTGCACAGCTTAATCTTCTACATGAAGTGATACCCCAACTGAAACCCATCAATCAAAAACCAAACATTTTTAAGTATAAATTTTAGCTTGAAAGTTTGAAACCGTTTGCTTCCTTTGGCACTGAAGAAAAATGGCTAAAGTAAGAGGAAGTTCTACTAGTGAGAAGTTTATGAGGCAAAAACTAAAATGTTTAAAAAAAAAGTTTTCTGTTTTCTTTTCCAAACAATCAGCAAAAGTGTGAAAATGTCAACTCTTTATGCAAAACAAAACAAAACTTTTTGCACTTTTGACTACCCTTTTCACACTAGCAGAAATCTCCTGAAAAACTCTGGATATTTCCCGGAGGAGCGGTATATGTGGAAGCAAACAGCCGAATTTTCCTGTCAGAGCCCTTGTATTATTTCCGCAGCAAGCCCGAGTGGGTTGATGTGAGAACGCAGCCGGATATTCTCCCCCAGTGATGTTTCTATACTGTGACTGCTGCACGGTGCATAGAGTGTCTGCACGCGACCACTACGATCTCCGTGCATGTAATTAAATGTCTGCAATGCATTATGTTTTCTGTTCGTCAGTATGTTGTTCTCTGCTCTTTTGTGAATGTTGTCATTCCGTTGGACTGCACATAGCATTGATATAAAGGCAAATATTCTCATTATAGCGTCGTATAAAATTCTAAATTTCCCCCATTGGGGGATCAATAAAGTTTATCCTTATAGCGGATTCTGTTGCTTCGTCCGCTACTTCCACGTAGTTTTTTTACGTCACGTCTTATCTCAGGAGACCTAAACTAAAGAACATTTTGAGCACAGTTCAGCCTTAACTGTTGATTTCTTGTGTTTCAGCACTTTTTAAAATCAAATTTTAAACTTTTTAAGAAAAAAAACTAAGAAAAATGTTAACAATTTCTGCACATCAGAACAAACCACAAGGAACGCAGGCGTGGCATATATACATATATACAAGTGTTTTTGAATAGGATGATCAGAAATAAAAAGCAGCTATGATCAGTACACTGGGCCAAGTTTACATTTTCAGATTTAATGTTTTGTTTATAGAGATGCACCGATCCACTTCAGACGACACGTTAACAGATACTGATTCAGATATTTTAAAATAAATAATAACTAGTGTTATAGTTGTTGTTGGTATTAAGTGCGAGGCTACACAAAGCTGTAGTAAACCTGGCATTGCATCACATTGTGCTGGCTTCACATACAAACAGGAAGCAGCAACAACCGTCAGGTTATCAAATTAAACATTTTAAACTGAAGTAAAAGGTTTGTACTCTTTATCATATAGAGGCAGCTGTTTTCATCTTGTCTGAATGCTGGATGACGATTTTTTTTGGGGCACTTGCAGTTCATTCTGAATGTCTACAAAGCGAGACGGTGCGAGTCAAGAATGTTTTCTTGATCGGGGACATGGATTGTCGCCGTCAGTCCGATATGTAAAATTACGTAAATATCGGACTCGATACAGATATTAGATCAGATCTGCTCCACCCCTAAGTGTTTATGAAATGCCACACGATAAGACAACTTCCATTAAGGAGTTTAATCATTTTTGCTATCTGCTAATTTAAACATAGTGAGGCACAAGTAATAAGGGGGGGGGGGGGGGGGCTGGTTATCCAACACTTATTTACTTGATTCTGTAATCATGTAAAAGAAAACGTTTATAATTTACATTTTTAAAAAGGGTGGCTACTTCCTTCAAAAAGCTCACATTCTAGCAAGATTGAATGAGTCTTTTTTCATTTGATCATTTTAAACTGCTCAGTTTAATGTTGAACACTTATCTTAAGGGACTGTTCTGCTTACTGACTGAATTAAAAAGTCTGTCTCGACTCTTCAGTATTTTTGAAGTTATTTTTTAGGCTTTTTGGCCTTTATTAGATAGGACAGCTGAAGAGAGGCAGGACATGTTGGGAGGAGAGAGGGGCCAAACATGAAATATAATTTTAGAGATTTCCCACCAATAGGGGGATTTACTTTTGGTTTTTTTTTGCAAAGAAACATTTTCAATATAAAAGTACTCTCTAACATTTAACTCCACAGTTTAAATAACTCAAGAAACTCTGGCTGTAGCATACCAACTCTTACCTGTATTTTTCTCTCTCCTTGCCTCAGTGACAGGCATTTAATCTTTACTCATCAATATGTACTAGCATTTACACACCACGAGATACGCCCCGTGGTAAGTCGGGTCACCGGAGTTTGCTGATTGGTCAGGGCGCTGAATATTTATCTAATAATATGCTATCAACACGCATTGCAATCCCGAGAGAGAGAGACACAAAAAATAAGCAAGACAAAAAAAAAGCGAGACAAAAAAAAAAGAGCGACACGAATGTTGACAGAGCGTCAGACGCACAATTTAAAAGAAAAAAAAGTTTAGCATACTGTGCAGTCTTCAGGAGGCTTTCAACGAGTGTTTGCTGGTGTTTTCTGAAGCAGCCCATCATGACGATGACTCCCCTCTGTGCAGTCAAATGTTAACATCTACTTGTCTTTAGTTATTTTGTTAATATCTATCAAACACAGAAGTCTCCTCTCAGCTGAGAGCACCGGCCTCCTCGCTAACACTGACACAGCCTGCAGGGAGGGACAGGTTGACACGGACAGACCATAAACCATATGTCCCTGGGTCAGACGGGTAGCCTATTTATACTCATGCTTGTATTGATTCCAAGCTGAGGTGAGTGCTTCTAAAATGCACAAAAAAGCGAGTCGCAACGATTTGATTAGAATCAACAATAGAAAAAAAGTAGCCGGCTGTAGTTGACTTGTGGGCCGACAATCTGCGCAGGGAGAAACGCAGACGTAAGTGCTGTGAATTGTCACCCTAACCAGAGAATCCAAAAAATAATACTAAAAAAATAATAAAGCTCAATTGACGGTATAGATTGCATACAGAAATGTCGAAGTCAGAGTGCATTCTGAAATTTAAAACCTCTCACAGGTAAAAGTAAGACATTTTAAGACCTTCAATTTAAAAAATCTAATTTGAGACTTTTCAACACTTTTCAAGGATCCGCAGGAACCCTGTAAAGAAGTGTATGTATTAAAGAGCAAACTCTAATTAAGCATTTCACTGTGTGTGGGAGATTCCAGGGGTCATTCGAGATGAAATTGCTGAGATTTGGTAAAAATCTGCAAGGCTGTGGATGCAAGAGACAGCTGCTCCCCCAGCATCAGCAGCAGCAGCACCACAGTGTGGAGCATGAATTATAGTCAGGTCCGAATATTTGAACAGAGCTGTAAGAAATCAATCATTGTGTCATTACTTCCCCAGCACCGGAAGGAGCCGTGATTCACCCCGGGTCAAAAGAGACCAGGAAAGATGTGTTTACAGATCACTTTGTCAGCCAGCCAGACACCTAAGGCCATGCTCACAACACACACCATTATAATGCCACTAACACCACCGCAAATCGTCCAGCACCCAGTCACGGTAACAAGTCAGCCACCTGCTGAGTGATTACTGACTGATTGTCCTTTCATGCAGACTCCTTGACACACATTTACTGATTTATAGTGCAGGATCCTGTGAGAGTGGCCCTAATGAGCAAATAATGTCATATATCCATGACAGGGTAGCATGCATTGATTCCATTATAGTCAATAAATAAAAAATGTAATTAACCAAAGAAGATTTAATGATGGGCAGCGCATTGCCCGAGACATTTCCCAGCAACATGATTAAAAAAACGAAACATTCAAGCCACTGAAAGTGAAACAAATCAACAGCAGCACACAACTCAAGGGTTTCACTTCTAGAGCCAAGGAAATGAAGCCTTTGTGAGTATCAACATTACTATGAAACATTAATATTTGACTTTAAAGGGAGATTTGTAGAAAGACTGCTGTGTCCCTCAAGCCAATACCCGAGACCACATGCAGCTTCTCACCATCCAACATGCGCGCCGGACCTGGAATATTCCAGCCGCAGAGTAGCAACAGACTGAAATGTTGAACAGTTTGGAGTCTAGAGGGCGTGGTCGTCTCCTTTTGGACTCTCACCTGTCTGGTTTTGGCTGAGGTCTCAATAAAGGGAATGCCGTAGCTGCGTGCTAAGTCCTGAGCCTGCTTGGTGTCCACTGTCCGGGACGGGAGGTCACACTTGTTCCCCACCAGCACCATGGGGACATCTTCGGAGTCCTTCACCCGCTTTATTTGTTCTCTGGACATGGACACACACAACACGGATTTGATTGGATTGAATCAATCTTTAGTTATAATCTAATGGATTTCAACAGAAAATAAAAAGGGTAAACATCACATTAAAGTCATAAGAAATAAGGTCATGTTTTTAACATGATAGGGTCATTACTGATCGCTCTGGACATTTACATTACAGCTTTTTTCTGTAGGTTGACTTTTGATTTGTGTGTTTTACTACACTAAAATATTTTATGAGATCATTTTGTAACAAAAAAATGATTTGCCGTTGCTATAAATCATATTTAAATGCAACTTAGCTCTACATTAGCTTGATCGATTTTCTGAATCTAGCATGTCAAAATGTCATAAACAACATGTTACATATCAGTGAAGTGCCACGGAGGGTAACAAACAAACCTACAAAATATATATTACTTTATGTCATTCATTGTATGTATTTATGCCATGATTAGGGGAGACGACGAGCAGCAAGTGGCTCTAGCCCTGGCCAGAATCAAACCAGGGTCACCAATACTGGATTGTCAGCACCTTTGCGCCCTCAGTGTCTCAGCTCACCTATAATGGTGGATGTCCTCGAAGGACTTGGTGTTGTTGATGGCAAAGACACAGAGGAAGCCCTCCCCTGTCCTCATGTACTGATCCCTCATGGCGCTGTACTCCTCCTGACCTGCAGTGTCCAGGATGTCCAGCAGACACGTCTCACCGTCAATCACAACCTGCTTTCTGTACGAGTCCTGGAAGGGGAGGAGGGGAGGAGGTCAGGGGCTGTCAAGACTCTATAGTTTTAAGAGCGCTGAGTCAACAAATCTCAGTTTAATCAAAAGAACGAGAGCAGGTAGTGGATTATTTAAAAATGATACATTTGTTTAAACTTTTTTTTTTTTAAATGAACCTTAAATATCCATAGTATTAAAATGAAAACACATCTTAGACTGTGCCAGATTTTTTAAATGACACTTTTAAAGTGTCAATGGCAAGTAATCAACTCATCTTGATTGAGTCACAAGAAAAAGCTTTTCTTTTTGTAACAGTAAAGCAAAACACGCATCCCTGCATAATGAATTAAGGGGAAAGTAATGTAGCATAACCAGCATGTTTATAGGTAATCATTGTGGTAATGCTTCATCATGAGCATTGCTCTTCTCCAGCTGAAGTTGGGCGCCATATTATTCCATTTAATAATAATAATAATAATGATGATGGTGATGAAGTCCCAATGTCCATTGAAGCACTCAAGCTTTCCTCGCACTGATGGTCCAATTAAGTTTGATGATGCAACATAATAATGAATTACATTCTTATCCAGTGAGAAGCTCATGTTTAAGATGCTACCCTGTATTTTAATCCTCTTTTGAGGAGCCTGAACCTGCGACAGCCCCAACACTAACTGCTTTGACTGAATTCAAAGTGAGGCTGGGTTCACTCAGCATGGCTTGTCCCCCTGAGAAGCAGGCCAGCAGCAGACACACATGGAAACTTATTAAAAACCTGTTTGGTTTCTTTTTAAGACTTAAACCAGAAGAACCTGCTGCAACTCCTTCTTTTAAGAGAAGTTTCACATTGTACCAAAATACACACAAAAAAAAACATGGAAAAACAGTCATGGACTAGACAGACACATAGATGCATACATGCAAAAAGTTTTGTTTTTTTACCTCGATAGTGGGGTCATATTCATCCACAAAGTGATTCTGGATGAGTTGAATAGTAAGAGCGCTCTTGCCAACACCACCAGCTCCCACCACTACCAGCTTATATTCTGTCATGATTCACCTGCAGGAGCAAAGAGAGCACATTAAACTCAGACATTTCCACAGACACAGGCGGCTATCTGTGGCACCATCAAAGCCTTAAAAGGAGAGGTTTAGAAGTATAGTTCTCAAATACTTCAATTATAAACAACTGCAATTTTGCCGACTAGCTTCACTTACTGCTCTTCATTTCTAACAAGCAGACAGTTTTCTAGGACATATGTGTCGTCCTCAGGATTGACAGACTGGGAAAATGGTGCTTTATGCCTTATGTCAAAAATAGCCTGTCAACTCGTCTTTAAATAACACCATTGGAAAATTCATACCACTTTTTTTTTTTGCTTCTCGCTGGGATAATGCCCAATTTAGGTATGAGGCAGAAAAAAACTTTAATCAACACACGCACAGTATGATGCTTCATCTGCAACAAATGTTGTTCAAATGAGGGAATATAAACACTGAAAAACTGAGATTAGATTCTGAAATTCTAAACAGTCCTGATAATTGTTAATGAATGAATAATTTGAAACTAATTGACTTAAATTGGCTGACACCAAACCATTAGGCTTCATAGAAAATGTTGGTTAATTAAGGACCAGATAAAAAAGTGTATTTATCCTTAGAGAAATTGTATGATGAAAATATTCAGGGGCTGAATGAGGTGAAAGAGATAAAGATGGTCATAAATTCTCTGTAATCAAATGTCTAAATCCAGCAGCACATTCTGGGCTATTCCCTGGGTAGCAGACACACAACAGAAACTATCCCCAGGCAGATAAATCTATGACATTAAATAAAGGCTGCAGAATTGACAGGCGACTGGGAGGCTCTGTGCAGTCTGCCTGCTTTGTGGAATGGCACCCATCAATAGTGGCAGCTGGCCTTTTCAGAAGTTACAGTACATACTACTCACAGCTCCGCACAGCCTGCAGTCAGGGTGGAGCTCCACTGAATAACATTGCCTTTTCTAGACAAACACAAAGCCAGAATGTGGTTTGATAGGTATTTGGCTAACAAAGATACTTTTACTACGCTTGTTAGAGTTCTCAACACTTTCAATTGCTCCCTGAAATGATCATGTTGTATGTTACACCCAGCAGTCTGTGATTTACACACATTACGGAGAGGCTGTTCTGTCCACTAGTGGAATCGTATCTGTATGCAGATAAAGAGTAGGCCTACTGATAATGTCACAGAGAGCATTTGAAAGTTGTCCACCACATGCTTCTCATGCCTCTATGAATTGAATACTATCACTTTTTATCTTACTGGGTAGTGAAACTACCTTTGAATGACTAACTTAATAACAAGTGAAGCTAGCTTACACACAATTTGTAATGGAAATATAGCTTATCAAAGGTGGAACAATAAGTAAACTTGTTTTCTTTCCACACAACGTCGTTTGTGGTAGAATTACACAACATTACAGTTTAGTGTCCGCGACTGTGGCTAAATTATGACCGGCATTATGTTGACACCACCTTGATGACATTACATATCCTCCTTTTTACTTACTAGCCTATATCACAGCTCCATTTTCCAACCATTACAACACCAAGAGAACCAACAACATCATGAAGACTATTGGGCGGCCATGTTAATTTTAGACAACTTTGTGAATGTTTGTCACTTTGGTGAATTAGCTGATGTTAAAAACAGGGCCTCTCCACCGCTGTGTCCACGCAGGCAAACACAAAGAGCTTAAAAATGGGGAGGAATTTGATTTAAATCCACTGCTGTGTGCCCGCAGGGTTGCCAGATTGGTTGTGTGAAACCCTCTGAGCACTATGTTTAAATAACCGGGCTACTGTGCTGTTAGCTAATAGCCTAGGACGGGAGGTCGCTCATAGCCTGAAAGGAAAGCTAACTAGTCCCTGTATGCTAATATAATGATATTTACAACGGCATATCATAAATACAACATAGTCTGCACTGTGTTTCGGATAGAATACGTATCATTCATTCAAAAAGGGGAATGGTGCAGGGTTTGGAGCCACCATTGACAGGCTAGCCCAAAGGTCTGCATTGCAGGGCCAGACGTTAGGTTAACAATTGGGCGTAGCTTGCACTTACACCGAAACCATTTTTTCCAATATATATTAGTACTGCTCAGTGGTAACACGGTAGACACAATAACATATCTGCTAAATTACCGGTAAAATGTAGCATAAAACCCCCCAAAGCGGAACACACGTACGAATCGTATCCATTTGTTTTACCTTTTAGCGAATGTGGAGTTCCGCGTCCGAAGTAGCGACCAAATAAGTCAAGCTGATAATCCTCTGGTTTCACACGATCTCTGCATTTCCTATTTCACACCGAAACGCCCGCATGTAAGTCGGTCTTCCTCGTCTCAGAAGCAAGCGGGAACATGCGAAAAAGTGGACAAATTAATCGATTGAACTTTCCATTTGATCCAGCGTTGTTCGGCCTAGCTGTTCAGGTTGGCCTCCTGTACTCGAATATGGGCGGATACCGGGGCGCACTTTACCCAGAAAGCATAGCAGGGGATTTTAACCGGTTTGGGGCATATTTTTAGACCTCGTTTTGCAATTTGAGCATTGATATTCTTTGTTTTGTCCTCACAAAAATGATTTTGAATATCTAATTTATTAAGGTAAATACTTGTGCCTCTGCAAGTAGCCTAATCTAAAAGCTTTGTAGCCTATGTGAAATGTTACTATAGCTTATAATATTGTATTTCATTAACGGCTAGACACTATTCTTGATTAATGCTTGATGACATACATTATAGTAACTATTTAGGTCACATGGTTCAGTTTAAGGACGTCTCCTCTCACTGTCGTGCTCTCCTGCTGCTGCCTGCTGTAGAGTCAACAAAGCCTAGGGGGCGACTCCTCTTTATATAGGCTCTAAATATAACCGAGCTCTGCTGCAGGGACGTCATTCCCAGGCAAGGAAATGATTTGGCAATCCCTTGTCAGTTTTCCAAAGCGTTCACTGGGATAGCTCTTGCGCACTGGATTGTGCATATACGCTTGCAAGGCTTGCATCTAAACAAAGAACCTAAACTAAACAGCATCATAACTAAAAATCATGAGAGAAATGAAAAACATTATTCCATATTTTATCCGCATATGAATAATTAGGCTAATTGTTTCAATTCATGGGTGCGTTTGTGGGACCCTTTTTAAAATACGTGATATCCCGAGCAATTGGTATTGGATTGACGCGATCCATGAAATCGTATATCCATAACATATAGATAACCAATAACCACAGATGAATAAGTAGGAGCACAATTACACAATAGGGCAAAAAGATTAACACAAAAAGAAAAACACCATTTTGACTTTACGCAGCAGACACGCTAGAGGTCACTATTGACTTGTTGTCTGGCAGTTCTCCAAGTTTAACAGTCCCTAATTAGACCACAGAGTTTAGGGATTTTTTTTAATACGAATTTCATGTCTCTTTAATGTCTATTAAATAGATCCCACATCATTAAATACGGAGAGGCCTGCAATTAATTAATCAAAGATGTTTATGAGCATTCAACTATGTGCTATTGTGTGCAGAGATCAAAGATGGATTTGCCATTTTTGTGATTGAAAATATAGCTGACATATGCATTCCCTTTTTGGCTTTCTTGCCTTTCATCTCAAAGAAATGCTCAGAGCAAATAGCCTATTCAGTTGTATTTACAAGTGCAAAAAAGAACAACCAACAGATAGGCTAAATGAGTAGAAAAGGAGGACTGGCTATACAATGGATTGTGACAGATTGAACTATCCATGCAGGCAGCAAAATCCTATCAAATAGAAGGCACAAGGATGTTAAAGCATTCATTTCACACTCTTAATGGATATATTGCCAAGAAAGACTTTACTGGCAGACAGGACATAGTAGACCAAGAGTTAATTCCCACCTACACCCATATTAAACATTATTTATGTCACTCTTATACAGTTTACATCATAATATTGTTTATTGTCACTTAGATTTTGAAAATTTGATGTTAGCCTAATGTATCACTTAGCTTGAAGTGAAGGCTTACATAAACATAATGCCTATAAAATCTTACATGTCGGTGGTAAATCTATACATTATGTAAAAAATCTCTTCCTTAGGACATTAGTATTTGTGAAAAAATGAATAAATATACCAACATTTACAAAAAAGTAATACTCTATTGACAGGTGCTTTAATATACATACAACATATTTGAGTTATAATTATAAATGACAGATTTCATAGTGACTCTTATTGGAATGGCTACATGGAAACAAGATGATAAGCTGAACTTGTGCTTTCTTGATAAGCTGCTATAGAAACAGGGTATAATGATATCATATGAGAATAAAGATTAAAATTGTGACTCAGAAGAGACTTGATGTTCAGAGAGTAAAACAGTAATCCAGCTGTAGTCTAAACTCGATGACTCAAAGCACTTAAACTTCTGATTTCAAATCCCCTGTGTCATGGTGATAAACCAGATTTCTTAGAAAAGGCCATTAGAGACACGACAACATCAGATGACATTATATTTCATCAGAAAAAAAGTATACTTCAGTCACAAGAGGGCAGTAAGCCTCCATTTATACACAGACCATCATGCTCTTGTTAATAAACTTCTATGTTTTCAGTAAACCTTTTGTTAAGGGAATTTGAAATAGTATTGTTCAATTTTTTCTCCACAACAATGCACATGTGTATAGGTCCTGTGTGTATGCATGTGTGTGTTTTATGTTTTAATGAAAAATAATGACAATAGAATGAAAAATTTATGACTAACCCTTAGCAGGATTAAAAACGTATTTCTCTCTATAGGCATATGGCTATAGCATCGAATTGAAGGAGTTCAAAGAAAGACAAAAAAACACAACTGTTTCCCATTAACTTCGTTCATAATGTGTAACCCAAAAAATATGTTTCACTGCAGGTTTAGCTATTCATTATAACTTACCTTTTTTAGTTTCTTCATTTAACATAGAACATATCCTATCTTTTATAGTATCCTCTGTGTATATGATCTGTTATATGTTACTCTGTTTATTGTTTTTCTGTATAGTTATTATGAGACATGATATTAGGATTGATGTTTTAGCAGCATCTTTTTCATTCAAGTATCCAGCACATATAGGACAATTGGAAACTGTATTCACTCTGACAACAGATCACCTTCATTACATCTTCCCAAACAATCTGTGTCTTTTCATATTCACTGGCATATTTTCAGGTACGGAACAAAAAGAAAACACTTTTGCAGCTTCAAATTTCTACTAGTGGAAAGTATTCAAGCGCCTACTCAAGCTCTCAAAAATAGTTGTAAATTGTATTGCTTACCATTATTACCCTTTTGCATTTTTCTGACACCAAGTAGCCTATCTGCAGATCTAGATTAACAATAGGCTATACAATCCATAGACATAGACTATAATGGGTTCCTACAACAATACGGATCTATTGGGATTAATTTATATGTATTGTAGGCTACTTTAAGTATTAAAGTACGGTTATACTTCAGTACTGTTCCTTAAGAAATATTCAAGATTTTCTTGGAAATCAAATAGTCCTATATTACAGTGAGCTGCAAAAAAACAAAAAAAAACAAAAAGAGAGAGAGAGATTAGCTTAATTGAAATGAGTAGCCTAAATTTCACATTTAAAAAATCCATATGGGTTTATAGAAGGAAACTCCTAATGGTCACGATGAAGTGTTTTGGATGTCCTGGATGTGTAAAAGTTGGCTGTAGGTAGCCTCCCCCTTCTCAGGGTTTTGCAGCTTTAAACAGTCCACAATGCCTTGCGGTGTCCCAGTTCCAATGCCGTGTATTTACCAGCAGGAGTAATGAAACGGGGAGAGGGGCTTTTTCCGCAGCCTACTGGAGAGACCGCAAAAAAGACTAGCGCACAGTGAGGACACATAAACTTTCAGAGTACCGAAACGTGAGTTATTCGGGTTTTTTTATCGCTGTTGTCGCCTTAATTCTGTTTTCACCCAGCAGTCAAACGTTACTTTGTCGCAGTCAGTTACTGGGAGTGATTTACTGGGCAATGCTGAAGAAGGAAACATTTTGCGGAATTGACGTCTTTACCTGTGCATTAAGCATACTCTTAACTTCACTTGGGAGAGGACACACTACGTTGAATCCTATTTGCACCTCAAAGGTAAGAGCATTAAACAGACCTAATAATAGCATTATGCGCTGCGGCTGAGCTCGTCGTAGTGCTGAGGCTCAGATAACGGAAACATTTCTGTAGTAGAAGTTCGGCTACTCTCTGAGCCCGTTATCGCCATTTCTCCTGCCTAGTCCCACTCGACACCAAGTGTAGGCGTTGTGGTAGAGAGGTGTAGTCTAAAAGGAATGGATGTGCTATCTGTCAGGATGTTTGGTGACAAAATACCAGGCTAACACTGCCTGAATTAAGAGCCTTAACATCTAACTTGAGTTAACCGTCTTGTTAAAGAGTATTTGTTGGCGTTTGAAAAGGAGGTCGACGTTGTTATCTTGTAGTTTCATCCATACAGGCCAAATGTTTTCACTTAGAAATGATAGCCTACTCTGTGCTGGCTCAAACTGTTGTCTCTTTTCAGGTCAGGCAACTTCAGGAGGCTACCATAAACACTCTATTATGGCCTCAGTAACTAGAAGGCTACACCAGCAAACATAGTATTAGTTTAAAATCACCTTCAGTGTCCTTTTTAAAGCCTCACTGCTGTACTATACTTCTATACAAGGTGAAGCTGAAGCAACCTGTAGAGTGGTTGAACGCAGCCAAGGTTTATCTTTCAGGCTTATGCATTGTGGTTTTTAAAGACTTTCTTAAGAAGTAAAGGGAATCATGTCATTCAGTGGTGCTCAGCTAAATGTAGCCTAATGTTACAGCTTTATGAACCACCTACAGACTGGAAAAGTAAATGTTGCCACTTTTTTGTGACACATGCCATTCCAGCTGCTGCTGTGAAAACCATTTAACTTCTATAAATGCTCACATGGGAGAGTGTGATTCAGCACCAGATGATGTTTTACAAACCGCTGTAACATGTAAACCTAGACCAGAGGCCTACTGGTTGCCCCGCTGTGCTGCTGCCCCACCGCAGGAGCCTGCTGCCTGCCCCGCTGGCTCCTATAAGCCTGCCAGTGAGCAGTGAACATGGCAAGTGAACAAAGGCGGCATTATTGCTGGCTGAACGTGCCATCCAGATGTTCCAGCTGTTGCCAGCACTGACCTCTCAAATGAGGTCCAGGACCTAATAGTTTAAAATCAGCCAGGGAGAAGGAGGAGGGCTGGCTGCAGGGCAGGGGCCACTGGAGAGCTCTCAGGACCTGAGGGTGCAGTCTGTAGCGTGACGGGATGTTGGTTTAATCCTAGACGCCATGATCTAAAGATTGGAGCTAAAGATTTAGGAGTAAAGTTCTGAAGCAGTCCTGAGGAAAGCTTGTCCCTGCTTTGTGTATATTTTGGGTTTGCTTTGATGCTTTGAGTAGTCGGAATACACCGTTATTTTTCTTGAAGCTTTGTGAAAATTCAATTGAATCAAATTAACCTGCTGGGAATAACTACCACTATCTTTTAGCGTTTGAGTGAGTAATGGCACAGTGTTTCCTTTAATTGCTCATTAATTAACACTCATTTATATTGCAGGAGCTATAGGTCTCAGAGGGTAATGCAAATTGAAACACTAAATTAATGGAGAGAATGCTAAGACTGTGCATGACAGATTCTTTTAGAAATTTAAGGACAGAGTAAAACATCTCAAATCTACTTTGTTCCTCTGATTTTTCAATAAACTGCGTTTCAGTTACTGATCTTTTAAATGATTCTCAACCTTGAACTCCAGGACGGATGAAGTTTGTTGAAGTGTCATTGCTTAACAGCTGCCTGTTGCAAGATCGCAGAATAGACGGACCCTTAGCCACTCCTGTCTCTTAGTCATGGCCCATTGCATTCTCACAGCACAGGAATGCATACCCTGGCCGTTATCAGATTCCTCTCCACAGGATCAAGGCCTGCATCAGGCCGCAGTCTTCGCCCTGGTCTGAACGTTTACATTAACAGAGGGGGTCGTAGGCAGGGCAAGCTGGCAAACTGATGTTGAGGAACTTGGAGGCAGACCCTTAAATTTTAACCACATGAGGCCCATCTTTTTAGTCTATCTTGCATTCCTCCTAAACTTTTGCCACCCTGATGTGTTTTAATCCCTGGGATTATAATGACCTGTACTGCTTGATGACAGGAAGTGAAAGCTGGGGAAAGATTTCTCCAGTTAGTTCCGACCAGTGCCTCCACAATAAACCAGCATCTTTGGCTGCTCACAGAGATCCATTTCACAACAGATCTGTTTCCAATTACAGTAGGGTATAAATTGCTGGTAATTACATGTTGCGCTGCAGGGAGCACAATTTGAATTAAAGTTTGGTTAGCAATAGGCAAAAAGGTTTAAGTGCTCGTACAGACTATAAGCAGTCTCCCATTGTCTTTAATTAAAAGCAGATTGGGGGAGTTGAGCATGTCAGAAACCTTCTACTATATTCTAGTTACTTGTTGTAGTTACCTTTTAAAACTTTCAATAGTCAAACATGTGCTTCTCCGAATGGCAGCCCTGCTTTCCTCCTTACAGAACAATGGTTTGCAAGTTTAGATATAGAGAGCAGGGTGTTATAGCTTGTTTTTGTAGAGATAGTGCTTGTGGAACACACTTGACAATCCTATTTCTCAGCTTGGGTCAGTTGATTCCCTGCAGGCTTCCTCCTGATTCAAGCTCAGTCCTTGTTTTCATTTGATGTAATGAATGCCCATTTTGTTTTCCTTGATCACCCCTTCCTTCTTCTGCTTGCTGCACGACTCTCAGACCAGCCTGTGATGCTCGACAGACTGTGAATCCTCAAACAAAGCTCATACAGTAAAAACTCCTACAGTATATTTAATCACGGTGTACATTACACCCACAGGAGCATATGGAAGGTTGTTTACTCCAGCAGCCAGTTGAAGCCACTTTCCTGCCAGCTCTGTATGCTCCTGTAGGCCTGGAGAAGAGTCAGCAGCAGCCGGGCAGCCAGGCTGCTCAGTGCTGCTCACACACCTCACTGCTCTCCCAGGAATGCATCTTGAGTCTACACTGCTGAAACAATATGAGAGGAAAAACAAATGTGCTCTGGAGTCATGGGGAGTTTGGGATTTTCTGGAGTTGATCATCTTTTAACTGAGCTTAAGTAGAATTCCGGATATTTAAGCCGTCCTCTCTGGCAGAGGACGAGCAGCACAAATCAGGGAGTGGGCATCTCCCCAGACTGGGGCTTTGACAGGCTGGAGGAATGGAGCCTGCAGAGCTCAGGATGGCACGCTGCCCCACACCGCTGTGTGCCTGTATCATCAGTTGGGTATTCTGGGTTACTGTTAATGAATATAAATGTTACAAGCCTTGACCAGAGCATGTGTGCCCTTCTGAGTCCTTTCTAGCTTGTGCAAGGAACAGAAGAGCTGCTCACTTTTGTTTGGACATGTTTCCTTTTTCTTTTATTAATCTAAAGACGATAAATTGTGTCACTATTCTCAATAACAATGCAGTATACAGTATTGCACACAGGGCTCCTTGTAAATCCCTCTTACTCCGTGTCGCTATAGGTAATAGTTTAGCCACTCCCCCTCCTCCCCCCTCCAGTGTATAAAACTTTCCCCCTGACTGATCCACTCATGTGCTTTGCATCAAGACCTACTCAGTCCTTATTTCTGTTGCCACAACCCTCTGGAAGGGTTTCTAGTTTTGTTTTTTTTACAAAATGGTAGCAGTCTGTTGGGTCAATGCAGTAAAATCTTGCAGTCTACTTTTTGTGGAACTATTTAAATGAGCCTCTATTACTTTCAGCCATCAATGCCATGCAAGGGCAGTGAGTGTGCACCTTCCGCCAGCTGTGACTAAAGTTGTGAAGAGCAAGGCCTCAGACGAAGTGTGACACTCAAATACGAACAAATGCAATGTACGTACAGCAATCTGATCACACAGTGGATTTGTGCTCTTTTACAAACGCTTGAGTCTGAGTTCTCTAAATCCCTGAAACTGCCTGAGGATTTCTTTTTTCTGTTTTTAGAGCCACAATCAGTAGTCAATGAACAGGTTGGCATTCATCTGAAAATATGTTAAAGACCAAATGTTATTGCTGATCCTTTAATTCAAGTTATTTCTTTTTAATTTTCCAAAACGTGAGGAGTTGTTTTTCTT
Source organism: Tautogolabrus adspersus (assembly GCA_020745685.1). Lineage (NCBI taxonomy): Eukaryota > Metazoa > Chordata > Actinopteri > Labriformes > Labridae > Tautogolabrus > Tautogolabrus adspersus. Next base: position 15,288,793 of record CM036539.1, read on the forward strand.
AGTTTTAGTGGGGGTTTTTGGACAGTTTGGCAAAACAAGCAATTAGTAAATGTCACCGTGGTGTTGTTGATCTTTATCATGAAGTAAACAACAAATGAACTAACTGACGAAATATGAAGATCATTAATAATAATGAGTCTCAGCTCTATCTGTTCGCCATACTCTCTCTAATGTCTTTACCATATTTAGAAAAGCAGTTGGTTGAGGGAAGGACAGGCTGGTGTGGGTGACTTTGTGAGTGTGGACAGGGAATATTGGGGATGGGGGAGGGTGTAATTGGTGGGGGGTTGGCGAACAAAAGGACCTTTTGACTCAGTAGTGTAGTTGCAGTGAAGGTTAGATCCATAGAGAGAGTGATAGAGATCAGGGGAGATGCCATTCATTCTCTGTTTGCACGCTGTCCTTGAAGGACGTTTTGAAGGATGTCTCTCCCGTGATTGGTGTTTCACAGACTGTGACAGTATCAATTGTTCACGTTGTCAATAAGTGATTTGAAAGTAAGGCAAGGTGATTAACCAGTTGACATTAGCATATCTGTATTGTGAATGTGTGTAGCTCTAACGCAATCTTCCATATTTCAAAAGGAACTTCAGAAGACAGACAATTTAATATATTTTCCTGTGCTGGTGTTCATATCCTAGTATTACATCCTATAGGGACCAAAGCATTCTGCCATGACTGTGTTTAATGTGTGACAGAAATGTGGCAATAACTGAGATCAGAAACTAAAACCTACAACACTCCCTTATGTAACAGTTCTTCAGCTCTCCCTTTTCATTTTTTAATAACATTTTCATGCCTTCTCTGTTCCCGTCCTCGATTTGTCACTGACTTAATCTTCCTGCTCTGTCTTGACTGCTTCTGGGTAATTCTCTGTACAAAAGCAGGAACTGGACCTGGGAAAGCCTACTGGCAGACCCTTCCTGCACCCCCAACAGACATGTACCTATTCATAGCGAAGAACAAAGCAACAGCGTAATGGCCAGCTGGTCCTGGCAGTCTGGCTGTACAAGTCCATATGAACTGGACAGACTATCCTTTATTCATGAGCTACTGTTTAAAAACACAAGACTGCACTTTGTACGTTCCGCTTACTTCACTACCCTTGTTAGTCGATCTTACACCAGGTAGAAGTGTGTCTGTTACAATGGACACACACACACCGTGTGTTATGACCATGTCCTTGAGCACATCCTGACTAACTGCTTCCTGTTTTCCCTTTTTGTTTCCTCCCCAGTGAAGCGGGTGGAGGGGCTTCAGCTGCCCTGCACCACTGGAGCCTTCAATAATGTCGTGGCCAACACATCACAACCGGCCCCCTTGCTTCTGACCTAAAATGGAGCTCAAGGTCTGGGTGGATGGAGTCCAGAGGGTTGTCTGTGGGGTCACCGAGGCAACCACCTGCCAGGAAGTGGTGATTGCTTTGGCTCAGGCCATAGGTAGATCTTTTTTTTTACTCTAACCTCTGAGATACATCCAGGCTGTTTGAATTTCTACTTTGCATTATTTTTGATTCCCTCTAACTGTGAAATCGGATTCTTTAAGTATTATTTGAGCTATTTCTTTAACCAAACTTGTACCTGGCTGAATATTTTCAGGCATTATCTGTTGTCTTCTACATACAAGAATCTATAAAATCGCTCTTCTGATGCCTTCAGAAAAATGAATATTTCTTGCTCTTAAATGAATGAATCAACAGTTTGAGGGAATTCAGAATTATAGGCAGTATTTCTTGTAAGCTCACAGTGTAGGGGACTTGTGGATCATGGGCCTGTATTGTTACATCCCACTTTTAGATTGAGAGAATATAAGATATCATTGGGTGTTCTGGTTTCACACAGGACATCAGATGACAGTTTCAACCTGCTTTGCTGAATTTCTGATCTGTATTTGTCACATATTTATTTCAATAGCCTAATGAACTGCTTCTCCATATCACACACACTGAGTGACGGTGACATTAAAGCAGTGGATTTTGGAAGAAGAGGTTGTAGGCTGTTGGCATTTTAAATCAGTGAAATTCAGAGTGAAGCTCTTGTGTGCTAACCCTAACTTTTGTTTTTGTTTTGCCCTACCAGCATGGACAGAATCTACTGTATGTAGGTCACATTTTAAACTAACTGTTGTATGTTAGCTGCACCTCATGTTAACATCCAAACAAGTACCAACTGTTGATCTCAAATACCTCTCTACGGTAAAGTGCACCACAAGTTATTCGTTAGTTAACAAGGTTATTTTTGGGTTTTTTATAATCTGATCAATTCGATGTTTTCGAGAATTTTTTCCAAGCATTCAACAAGCCAGAACTAGAGTTTCTTAGCTTTGTATAAGTTTTCTTTTGTCATCCTAAAAGCAGTCATATACAGAAGACAAGTATGTGAACCTCCTGCCTACATGCAGCTCCTGCTGAGATCCAGTGGGTCGTAGTCAGAGGCTGTATTGGTACTTTCTAAGTAACCCCCCTCTCCCATATGGCTCCTTCAGGAGCGGGGGCACTTGAACAGGCTGTATTGACATCACTTCCCACAAAGCACAGAGTAGGAGGAGGGAAAGTCTGACTCATTCCCCAGTCTCTTGCCAAACTGAGAAAGCCTCGCCTCTGAAGCCCCTCCTCTTCCTTTTCTATTAAAATCATCTACACCACTTTCAGTGATCAGACATAAATATCGATGTAGTACTCTGGCATTAAACAAGGGTTTCTATCTACATGCTACTACAGAAGCTGTGTGTAGGTTTTCTTTTAACAGCATTAAAAATGGTATTTCTTGTTTAAAAATGAATCAAGTTTAATTGGAAAGGGTTAAACCACTAAACGCAGATATGGACTGCAGGTCTTTGCAGCCTTCAGCGCCTTTGAGCCAATTGTTCTGTTTTCCATTGGGCACTTTAACTCTATGGTCGAGAGTAAAGGCTCTTATCTCACTTGTAAAAAACACTGTGAGCTGTTTCCAGAACCACAAATAGAAAAGGTTGTTGAGGTTTAAGTCTGTGATTGTTAAGTTGATTACAGCAACGCTACTTTACGCTCCGTGTCTTCTTAATGTGGCAGACGAAAGTCTGCATGAAGTATCTTAAATAACTTCTAATAAAAGTGTAATGGGAATATTTCTGTAGGTTTGGTTTGCAATGTTTTTATCTATTTCCGGTAATTGTCAGAATTACTTGAAGCACTCGTAGAAATTGTGCATATTTATCTACCAGCCTAAATATCAGTTAGAAATCATTTGGTTTGTGTTGTTTACAGGTCGCACAGGGAGATACACTCTGGTTGAAAAATGGCGGGACACCGAGCGTCACCTTGCCCCTCATGAGAGCCCCGTGGCCTCCTTGAACACCTGGGGTCAGTATGCTGGTGACGTCCAGCTGATCCTGCTCCGCACAGGCCCCTCCCTGACTGAACGACCCCCCTCAGAAGGACCCCCTCTCAGAGGACCTGAACGAGGGCTGCACCGCCAGAGCCTCCCTCCCCTTGCAAAGCTTCGTCATCCTAATGATCGCTCCCTCCGGCGGCGTGAACCACGTCGTAAGTCGCTCACGTTCACCGGTGCACCCAGAGGCCTTAGGGAGATACTTAGCGGAGGCAGGATTGTCGAGGCTGAAGCAAACAGAAGAATCCTCCTGGGAAACGGTGGAAATCACCACCATGCAGGACCAGCCATGGGGACTGCGTCGCCTGGCCTGTGGGCCTGTCGCATGGAAGATCTGGTCCGACTGGTGGGTGTACAGCGAGAGACTCTCAATGTGCTGGAGAAGAAGCTGGAGGCCTATGAGGCAGAGCTGCAGGCCTGGGCGGAAGGGAGAGGGGGACGAGGTGGAGGGTGCATCGGAGACACTGGTGGAGGTGGACTGATAGAGGATATCCTCAGGCTGGAGAAGCATCTGAGGAAGAACAAGGTGGAGATGGAGGAGGAGGAGTTTTGGGCCACTGAGTTACAGATAGAGCTGGAGAGTGAGAGACAGCTGGAGGAGAGACTGCAAGAGCTGCGAGGACGCCTGCAAGGCTGTGAGCTAGAGATTGAAGAAAAGCTGGCAATGGTACAGGTGTGCTGTGTGTGGGGGATTTTTGGGATATTTAATTAAAAAAAATGTTTTAGAATAAAGTTTTGGTAATGGAGACATGAATCCAGCTAAGAATCAAAGCAAATGAAATAAAACATTTTTTTTTTTAATCATAGCTGTTTAAGTATTATCAGGGTATTATTTATTTATCTATATTTTTCTGTACCTTCAGGGTGTAGAGGCAGGCTTGGAAGAGGAGCGGCTGCAGAGGGAGCGTCAGGAGACCCAGTGGGTGAGCGAGGCTGAGGCTCGGGCTCAGGTCCTCAGGGTCAAAGCAGAACTGAAGGCTCAAGAAAGACAGGCTGTCCAGCTGGAGAGCAGCTGCAGAGCGGTGGACAGATCGCTCGGACAAAGCGGCAAGAAACTGCAGGTGAGACATGTTAATGCATTTGAGGACTTATCTTTACTTTCCCTCAGTAGTTTCCTCACAAAACAGCTACGGGGTGATTTAGTGGAAAGGGAAATTACCATTCATTTAGCGTCTGTAAAGCATCAGAATGGGGAAGAAAAGTGATTTAAGTGACTTTGAATGTGGCGTGGTTGTTGGTGCTGACGGGCTGGTCTGAGTATTTCAGCAACTGCTAATCTGCTAGAATTTTCACGCACAACCATCTCAAGGGTTAACAGAGAATGGTCTGAAAAAGAAAAAAATATCCAGTGAGTGACAGTTCTATGGGCGGAAAATGCCTTGTTGATGCCAGAGGTCAGAGGAGAATGGCCAGACTTGTTCGAGCTGAAAGAAAGGCAACGGTAACTCAAATAACCACTCGTTACAACCGAGGTATGCAGACGAGCATCTCTGAACGCACAACATGCAAAACTTTCAAGCAGATGGGCTACAGCAGCAGAAGACCACACTGGGTGCCACTCTTGTCAGCTAAGAACAGGAAAATGAGGCTACAATTCGCACAGGCTCACCAAAATGGACAATAGAAGATCGGAGAAACGTTGCCTGGTCTGATGAGTCTCTATTTCTGCTGCGGCATTCAGATGATAGGGTCAGAATTTAAACAACATGAAAGCATGGATCTATCCTGCCTTGTACCAACGGTTCAGGCTGGTGGTGGTGGTGGAATGGTGTGGGGAATATTTTTTTGGCACACTTTGGGCCCCTGTGTACCAATTGAGCACTGTTTAAACTCCACAGCCTACCTGAGCATTGTTGCTGACCATGTCCATCCCTTTATGACCACAGCGTACCCATCTTCTGATGGCTACTTCCAGCAGGATAACACACCATGTCACAGATATCAGCTCATATCATCTCAAACTGGTTTCTTGAACATGACAATGAGTTCCCTGTACTCAAATGTCCTCCACGCTCACCAGATCTCAATCCAATAGAGCACCTTTGGGATGTGGTGGAACGGGAGATTTGTCTCATTGATGTGCAGCCGACAAATTTGCAGCAACTGTGTGATGCTATCATGTCAATATTGACCAAAATATCTTAGGAATGTTTCCAGCACCTTGTTGAATCTATGCTACGAAGAATTAAGGCAGTTCTGAAGGCAAACGGGGGTCCAACTAGATGGATGGATGGATGGATGGATGGATGGATGGATGGATGGATACTTTATTGATCCAGAGGGAAATTCAAAGCATCCAGTAGCAGTATACGAACATGCAAGACACATAACAATTGTTACAATACACACCCGCTGTCCCCCCTCCCATACCTTTTTAAATTAACCCGATAACAAAGATTTAAGAAGCCCCTATATGAATAAGAATACAAATTAAAATTAAACCTGTGCAATTGTCAATAGACCTATACAACTTATATAAAGAAATGTACAAAACCTGTGCAGGAATAGAAATATATGTGCAATTTAAAAGAAACCTAGAAACAGTTAAGGAGCATGTGTAATAATGGTACTAGCCAGGTGTACCTAATAAAGTGGCCGATGAGTGTATACGCCCAGTTATCATTTGCTGGTAAAATGGTTGAAACAGTAGGTTACTGAACTTGTTGGCGCAGGTGACTCATGACTTGTTTTTATGAAGTGTATAAAGTGCAGTTTGTCTGGAGCCAGCCTGAGCATTAGTGAATTGATACTGTTCCATCCAGGCACGTCTTAGGTATCCATCTCGGATCTTGCTAGCCTGCTGATTGAAAATGACACAGCTCAAGGCACAAAATGTGTGTGTGTCTGCAAGTGTGATTGTACAGCAATCTTTTTTATAGAACCAATTTGAGATTTTAGAACTTGGAAATGAGAAAGTGGAGACATTTTGGACGGTTCCTCCTTTCAGTCAGACCAACACTGGTCTGTCTGAAGGGGCTTACGGTGAAGATTGAATAGAATGTAGATGAATTTATTAAAGCTTAAACACTTGTTAGTGTATTAGAGAGATTGTGATAAAAGGAAAGTGGGAGGAGGTGGGGGTATTCTGGGGAACAGTATTAGCTTTAACCATCTCCTGTAGCGATTGTAGTCACCATGCACACAGCTGCCTGGATACAAACAGACCCAGACATCATTCATGGACCGGACTTTCTGTATCTCTCCTCTCCCTCCATCTCTCTGTCCCTCTATCTCATGCTCAGCAGTTTCTGTGATGGGCTCAATGGACCACAGCTTTGTCCTCCTGCAGGAGAGCTGACACATAAACTGAGAGCTCCGATTTATATGAGAGCTGTCACAAAGCAAGAAAGGCTATCTACATCAACTTTGGGCCAGCTGTCAATTTAAAACCTTAAAAATATAGAGAACTAACACCCAAATCAGTGGCAAAAAGTTTGACTTACAGAGACTTTGTGGTGAAGTGTAAAGCAGCTGTATTAAGGGTTGTAACCAGGGACATTACTGCTAGCTTGTAAAATAAAGTTTAGAAACAGAAACCAAAATGAGCATGCTTAGAGGATACGTCTGCACGCCCCAAACTTAATATCTAAATTCAAATACACAAGTATGACTGCTCAGTTAAACCTCTATTTTCAGGCTGATATAAAGACAAATTTTTTTTTACATATTTATGCACACTGTCTCAAAAAACGGTAGCTCATGCTAATAAAAAAAAGATTTTTAATTGTTAAAAATTCAATCGTATCTCCTCTTCAGTAACTGACTTTAAAAGAGGTAGTGTAAACAGTGATGGTTGAACTAGAACTCACACTTTATCATACTCTTTAAAGAGCCCAGATCATTTTCTGATGGTGTGGAATGTACTTCATCATGGCATGGTGTAGAAGCTGTGGGTTTAATTATTAAACTGGATGGATTACAAGTGTGAAAAATAAGGACTTGAGTGTTCACGTCCTTCTAGTAACCTTCCAGTTTGTGTGTGGAAAAAAAAATCAGCAAGCACTTTTATGCCAAGCCTTAAATTCACTGCATCAGCATCATCTGAACAGCTCTGTACTGCCCCCTGGTGGCACCTCTGCAGAGACATTCTTTTGCAGAAACTTGCTGTAGTTCACAAGGGCATTCAGTGAAAATGACGTTTTTACAAAAACGTATGAGTAAATTTGACTGTATCTTTTTTGAAATTGCCGGCAATTGTAATTGTTTTCCTAACTTTTTTTCTTTCATGTGTTTCCATTCACAGATTTAGTTCCCCTGTCTGGCTCCCTGAAGCGTCCCGTGTCATCACACGCGATGTCCAGTCACCTGCGGGTGCTCCATAGTCCTCTCAGTTCAGGCCTGAACCCAGAGGGGATCTATGTGTGACCGCTTCTGCTGTGAGTGGATATCTCTGTACTGGATACCTCAGTAGCACACTACTATGCACTGTTGTCTCGATTACATGAAGGCAGCCTTGAGTGTAAAGACTCAAATAGTGAAGGAACAATGTCTTTGAATGGAGCACCTGGTAGAAAATGCACGGTGGTTTAAACCATGGAAAAGAAACGGCCTGAACATAATGTCGGGACTTTCTTATCTTCAAGCTGTTGTGGACTTTCTTTATAAACATATCCACTTAATGTACTTTTACTCTCACTTTGCTACCTGCTGAATGATTTGTATTGTTTCCTCTCTAGCATCATGGTTCAAATCGAATGCCTTTTCAAAAGCATCTTTGAGAATCTCCGTATGTGAATCTATGAACTATATCTCTAAAAAGATCGAATGTGATTTCTGAATGAAAACATTTTACCCAGCATAGCAACTAGTTCTTATTAAAGTAATGAAGGATCGACTTGTGTCTGTAGTAGAACTATTCCGCAATTTTTCATTTTGCATATCAGAACTTATTCCTGTAGCTGTGTCTGTGTTCATGTTCAAACTATGCACAAATGGTAATAGTTTTGTTACTAAAGAATGTTACTGTACGCACCAAAATGATGGATACTGTAAATATGTTTTCTTACTTTTCATCTTTATTCAGTGAATTATTATATATTATTACAAGGCTGTGTATGCACAGCTACAAAGAAGGAGTGCCCTCATTCCTGCAGAAATATCTGCATCATGAAACAGTGTTTATTATCCTTTTAAGTTGTTTGGTTTTTTTTCAGATGACTACACAGTATATTTTTTGCCAAATATATAATGCTTGTTTCTTTGAAAGGATCAGTGGCCAAAGATTCGCAGGTCTTGTTGCATGATGATTGTGGTGTTTATATAGCCATATCTGGATGTGCAGGGCCCCCTTGGTACAGTAAATGAATGAGTTTATTGTCAAAATGGTGGCATGTCATAATCCAATGGATAGCTACAGCTACAGTGAGAGTGAGTCAGAGATCGAATAGAGTTGTGTGTGTGTGCTTGTTTGTGAGTTTGTGCGGAGCAGCCGAGGTATGAAGCCCCTCTTAGGTTGTAGTTCAGCTGCTAATCACATCAAAGTGCCTTATAGTCATTCCACCATTGTCGTATTCAAAGAATGTAAAGTGAAGCTCAAGTCGAGACATAAAAGCAATGGTTGTAGTCAGGTTAGATCAAATGTCGTGGATGCAGAAAGAAATGATAATAGCACAGCAGCAAAGAGGAAGCTATAAAGATGTTTTCCCTGTTAGTGTTTTGTAGAACTGTCCTAGAAAGAAACCTAAGTGATAGTGCTTTACACTTTGCTACTGTGTAACTGTAGTCATAGTAACGTGCTGTAAAAGGCGTTCACATGAAATCCGATTTATTTCATCATGCTGTATACTTAAGTCATCAACATACTGTCACCTAGTAGTTTGAAATAAATACAGAAGAGAAGTTCATCCTGTAGCATTCAGTCTCTACAAAGAGGACAGGGCGTCTTCCTGATGTCCAGCTAAAGGAGATCCTGTTTTCATTTTTTTTTTTAACTATGATATTCAGTGTATTTGGGTGTGTTTTCCCTTTAAGAAACCACTGGTGTGCATTATCCACCCTGGGATGAGCGGTAGCTGCGGTCGCTGTTTACAACCGTATATGTTTTGTAGAACTGTAAGATGTCCACTGTACATAACCTGTTTTTATTGTTTCCTGCCTTAATATACTGCAAAGTGTTGACTGATGTATGGCTGTATCTGGCTGCTGATATGACTTTGATTGCATGATTCAATAAACCATCTGACTAAATGAGAGTTGTCATGGTGCATGTGGTAACTGTAGCTTTTTTAAACTCTGGGTGTAAATAAGAGAGAATTTGGAGACTTTATGCCTCAACTGTTTTTCAGCTTTTGACCAGTAGATGGAGACCTACACTCAGTAATGGTAAACTTGAACACAACCAGGGGGGTGCATTAAATTCATGTCAACAACATTGAACAAAGAGGAGTATTTCTGGTGAAATATGGGCAAAAATGCTTAACCTTTTTAAAGTAACTCCCAGTGCTGGATAAAGATACTTACAGAACATTATTGTAATCTAAGTTTAGAAATAATTAAGACTTTTTGTACACAAAAAAAAAAAGGGCCTTGGTCCTTTTCTGCAACTTCTGGCAGCTTTCAAAGCCCATTCCCTTAAAGGCAAAAAAGGGTTTTGACTGAACTTTCTTCTTGCCAGTATTACTTTAGAATGACTAAACAGCATACATTCAGAAATGAAAGTTATTCATATGGACAAAAGTAAAATATTGCACCAAATCAGCTAGTGGCAATAACAAAGGCAGGATTTGCTCATGCTTAAAGCTTTTGACGAGTTGGGAGGAGGCCCCTTGTTTTTCATCCGCCTGTACAGACTGACTGTAATCTCACTTCATCATCCTTTTATCACATGACATTTGTTTAAAGCCTGGGCTTACTGTACATTCTTCTGCTGTGACCTGTCAGCTGATTACAGTTTTAGTAACAGTATGTTTCATTTACTGGAACTCCAGTTTCCTCTATCCATACAGGCTGTTAGCAATACTGTACATGGGTCCTTTTTCCCTGTGCATACATAACATGGTGTATTACAGTGTGTGTTCACCATGACCTAAAGATTACATATGCAGGCAATGTGTTGTAAGAGTTTCACAAACACTTCTGCATTTGCCAACAAGTGAGACTGTGAGCAGAGATTGTGTTAAATAAAAAGCTTGCAAAGTTTGTTTTGATATTTATTTTTCAACTCATCAGCAATAATTTAGAACAGCTTGTGTAACGCATTAATGAAATGTGCAACAGTTGCTCAGTTAAATCTTTTTAAAAAATCCATAGACTTCTACAACATTGAAATAGACATGTATACTTCATGGTATATTCACAAAAATGTATTTACAGATGCACATGCCACTTCATAGAACAGCTGAGAACAGATTTGAGGCAAAAAACCAGCAGAATAATTTTACTAAAGCAATGTCATGTATGCAAAATACAATGAAAATCCTCTGTTTAGTCAGTCACATGTGAAAGCTGAAAAACACAACACTTGCAGGAATTAATTTCTTAGAAAAAAAAACAGGCCAAGTCCTAAAACAGCAATATTCAGAACTGATGGTCACATGACCAAAGCCTCTTCCCCACCTTTTCCAAAGTAAAAAGTGAGGTTTTACACAACACAGATAGGGGATAGTCTGACAATGTCAAATCTATTTATAGTTGTAATCATTTTACTTTGAAAGAGCTAGAAATATGCAGTGTTTTTGTTAATCTGGGCATTTACTTAGAAAATGTGGTATCTCTGCACTCTGTTGAAATGGAATCATATTTTTATTTCGAGACAACTCAACATAGTAAAAAGGTTCAACCAGAACTCCAGTGATTGACTTTTTAACGGTGGGGGTAGGGAGGGAGACAGAAAAAGTGCACTTTACGTCTCAAGAGTAAAGATCGTCCTACATATGCAAACTTTAACAGCTGGGAAAAATACAGGTACATTCAATATCAAAGATCTATAAGGTGCTATCCTACAATGCTTTTTCCTGGAGGTACAGGAGTCACAGGTCACTTCACCTCTGAGCTGCAGCCCCTTTTCAATGAAGGATTTCTTCTTCTTTCCATTACTCTGTATGACTTCAGTGATTGTTTTTCCTGCCTCACAAGACCAAACAAGTATAGGCTAAAGGGAACAGAGTAAACTCAGGCATCAAGAAATTGTCTCTCCCATTATCTCCTGTTATAAATGCGTAATTGTTAAAGTGTCTGATTTTTGTATTTCTTTTCAGGTGTGTGTTTGGTTTCTGGGAGGGGGTACCATTCAATTCTTCTCAGGAGGGACAAAGTGCCTCCCAATATGGATGAGGTACTGTGGACGTTGCACTTATTAATAGGCCCAGTTAGTGCACGTTTACATGTTCATGAATCAGCCTGTATTTACAGTCAGAGTAAGTCGGGTTCTACTTAACCTTGGCAGAGGTCAGTTGCAACGTCATACATCCAAAGAGGCTCGCTGATTGGAGAACTGATGATGTTCTCAAAGTTTTGGCACCAATTGCTGCCAATTGAAAATATTTTATCAAAGACGATAAAAAAACGAACTCCAGCATAACACAGCTGTGAGTTTGTGTCAATCATTGTCGATAATTATTTAGCTTGATTAAACTAGCACAAGTGCAAAAGGCACGCACCGTCACAACTGTCCCCTTACGCCAAGCTTTTGTAGGCCTACATGAGAAACTCCTCAGTGAGTCCTCGTTAAGCCTAATTAAAAAAAAACACACATTAACTCCTCAGCAGAATGCAGAGGAAAGGTAACACAGACAATTTAGCTCGTTGGACAAGCAGAAAGCTGATCTTGCGGACTGTTGTTGCTCTCCTGGGACATATCAGCTACGTCACTCTCCCCTCCGTCACTCGTGGGACTTTCCACGCGGTCCTCAGGTGAGCCCGTCTCCTCGCGTGACTCGTCGCTGTCTGGACTCTGTGAGTCCTTTGACTGAGAGGAGGCTCCAAAGTGTGCAGACAGGCTGGGAAATGCGGCAGCAGCAGCAGCGGCGGCGTGTGCGGGGTATAGCCAGGGGAAAGGGGATGCGAGAGCGGCAGCCGCGGGGTACATGTACTTCTCAATGTTGCCTTTGTCTAAAAAAGGCATATAAGACGCCGCGGCCGACGGGTTGATGAAGTAGAAAGGCATGCAAATAGGTGTCTGCTGTCCCACACTGCTTATTCCCATTAGAGAGTTCATAAACGCCAGGTCGGGTCTGGTGAGGTCAGTGCTGCCTATCCCGCTCCCATGCCAGTTCATCTTTGGTTTCTTGGCAGCGCGATCATCTCCAAACTCCTGCTTGATTTTCACTGCTTTGTGTCCCTGCTGCGCCTTATTGCGCTCACATTCTTTGTCTTTTGCCTCGCTCTTTTCTACCTCGCCTCCGTATCCACTGTCCGTGTCCGTGTCATTCTCGTTAAGCTCCCCTCCCTGGGTCCTCTGGATGACCGGGACGCAGTTCGCTTGGCTGTCTGCCTTCTGCCCGTTCTGTGAGTCCCCGGCGGGGATCTGGTGCTGGAGTGGCGGCGCACCAGGATGGAACTGAGCCAGCGACTTGTGAAGGTGGCCGATAAGCTGCGCACACCTCTGCTCTCGTGTCGTCCAGTTCTCAAACTGACTCAGGTACTGCAGGACCTCTTTGGCACAGGTCTGGAACCCGGAGTGGAACGCGTCCAGGTCTGCATGAATGGAAGATTTTATCGACCGGTCCCCTGGGAAACACGAGTTTAAGAAATAAACAGATTATTGTTCTGTAAGTTGTTACACCAATCGTGATAAAACAACATTTTAATTATTCTGCCAAATATTTTCAAAATGCGTTTTATAAATGCCTTTATGTCATTATACATTTTCTGCGATTGCAAACAGACTTACACTGTAGAGAGGACAACAAAGTTTTATGCAAGCCAAGCAAATAAAAATGCAACTTAATCTTACAGAAAGAGAACAAGTTTCTGATTTAAAACCCCCCACATGTAATACTTAAAGCCTACTGTTCATCTTACCATTCTGCAGAGCGATGATCTTCTGGTGCTGCTGCTCGGTGACAGCAGTCAGTGCGTTCAGATGTTTCAGTGTTAACTCCAGGACCACTGCTTTCTCTAAATGCCCGAGTGTCTGTAGAGAAAATACAGAAGTTTAAAAGATCTACGAAACCAATTTTCCTAGCGCAGGTCAAAACTTTTTGTGGTGTCATGATCTTACCGACAGCTTCAGATGTTCGGGTAATAAATCCTTCAGCTGGCCGATACATTCGTTGATTCTGTCTCTTCTTTTCTTCTCTATCAACCGGTGAGGTAACTTGTACGCGTCCTGCTGGCACATACACAAGCGTTTACTGCAATGATCTCTTATGTAAGTAAAAAGTTACTTTATTATCCATTTCAATTATATTGAATTTCACAAACATAATGTTAGTTAAGGGAAACAAAGCATTATGATTTTCTTAGAATAAGCCAGCACGCGCACCTTCCCACCATCCTCTCGTTTTATTCCTCTTTTCGATTTGCACATGTACAGGGAGGGATAATCCACCCTAAAGTAGAGAGGAAATTGTCCGATTATTCACAAGGCTGACATGACAGTTTATGAGAGTTTGACAGAGTTTTCTAAAAGCGACACTCACCCCAAGAAATCCGCGTGCTCCATGAACTGTCTGTCCTGTAAATGCGGTATTCTTTCATCCATCACCTCTGTCCTTCTCTGCTTATCCGCTCTTGAGCCTCTTTGGGGAATGTTTGTTATTCCACGACCCACAGACGGATGGATGGCTGAGGGAGATGATGAACAATGCGTGTCTTCCAATGGAGCTGCGCTTCACACTGATGTCTAGAGTTCCCTGAGCTGCAACTTCGCAAAGCTGCCAGTGCTGTTGTTAGAGCGCAAGCGCGCCTCCGGTAGGGAACAGCTTCCGACTCACGTGTAGCCTACACCAGCACAAAGTCCGGTAATTAGACCTTCTGTGTGTAATAGCAGCTATCGCCGCTGTTCCTATAGTGATGTAGTCCAAACATTTTCGACCTGGTGGCTGAAACGTGATTCATGCGCAAAATGTGACAGAGGGAAAGACGCCCAGGCGTGAGGAGGGAGAGACTGATCCACATACGCATTCTTATCCTCTTTCTTTTTTAACCTTGGCTCTTACACTTTGCAACTCAAGCCCTTTTACTTTGCAATTGTCCGTAAAGGTTGTAATGATACATAATTCGCCAGTAATGAACGAACTTTCTTGCTCACAGTCACAGTTTAGAGGGAGCAGAAAGTTACTTAATGTCTCTTTTACAAAATATTTCTATATACGTTTTCCTAGAGTACATAAAAATAAGAAGAAACGTCTTGAACTCGCCATTACGACCTAACAATCGTGCTGATGTAAAATTATAACACAGAAGGTAAACACACCATTTAAACATTGAAGGTGTGTGCACGTGCACGCAGCGCGCGATCGTGCGCCTCTCTAAGTCCGTGTTGTTGCCCTGAGCAGGGCAGGGTTACCTATTCACACATATCCAGCAGCACAGAGCTGCGTTGTCAGTAACCATGGCACCGGCCCAGCTGTGTGCTCAGACACGTGCATCGCGGTTCTTTATTAACCTCAGCATGGGTGCTGCTGCTCTCCCACCTTTATCTGAGTCTCTTTGTTTGATAATAAAATACTGACAAGGATTGGCTGAATAATTGCCAAACATCAACTTTGCCTTTTGTATGATCTTTACTTCAAAATATAAATCAAATAATTGAAAGTCACAACATTTTTTTAGCTTATTTTTATTTTTACAAATGATTAAATAAAGCTGATTTTCTAATTTTTTTTTTTTCCAGGAGGTTTGTCTAATTGTCTGTAACACCTGCTTTCCTCTTGTAAACATGAAAGTACTCAGAAACAGTAAAATTTGAGCCCCTGTAACGCCCTCACATGCCTTATGATCACATTACTTCTTCCTGTTAGTCATGTGACTGTTTCTGGCTGGCAGCATATGGCTCTCTTGTGTAACAGTGATGACAAAGAACGATCCAATCACACCGTCTCTCAAATGAAGTGTGACCTCCTCTGTGCTGGCTTATTATTAACTCATACCTGCTTATTCGCCTCTGCACTTTACCTCTTTTTGTCTTTAATTTCACTAAAAGTGAAAACATGTCACGGTCGTACGTAGGAGTCCCCCCTTTGGATCTACCTGCCCCCCTTTCCCTCCTCTTCCTTTCCTCCACAGTTTGCTGCCTGCTCTATATGTGGCACTGGAGATGCTTTAGGAATCCAGTCCAAATGTTTTCCATATTAGTTCAGAGGCGTCTCTGTTTCCAAATAGCAGCCGAGCAGGGCTTATCGTGAGGGGAAGGCCTTGGCAGGGAGGGGAAGGGACAGGGAGAGAAGCAGACGGCAGACAGGCTGATCCACCCAAAACACTGTCACAGTAAAAGTTTAGTGTGTACAGAGAAAGAAGATAGTTCCGAAAAAACGGAGAAATGGGGCAGAAAGACAAGAAGGAGGGCAAGAAGAGGAGAGATGAAAGCCCAGCGCCAGACGACATCAAAAAGTGCAGATTTTGTCGCTTCCCTCTGCTTGTTGCCCTGCTCCAGCTGCTGTTGGGGGTGTCCGTGACAGCCGTGGCCTTCCTCATGTTGGCCATCAGCCCCTCGCTCCTGGCCAGGGAGACGCCACACTGGGCTGGGATCATTGTAAGCTCCGTTCTTACCTCCTCTAACATCAGCCGATACATCCACATGTTTGCATGGAGCCTCATATTGACACTGCATGACCCTCAGATATAATCAATATGTCGACCATCGTCAGCATATTGCATGTCAACACTGTCCCTTACCCAGATGTTACACCAAGACAGCCTTCTTCTAATACTTCTCTATCTGTCATAGTCCTGAATAAACAATTGACAAAGTCACACAGGCCTGCATGCTGTGACTGTTGTATGACTAACTGATCCTATACATCCGGCCTGATGAGACAAGCAAGCCACTTACAGCATGTTTAATGCAAACCTGACATCTGAACACATAAGTAGCATCTCAACACCTGGTCACTATTACTAAATGTGATGTGCATACTTTACTGCTTACAGTTCATGATTCTTGAAATATGTCTTAGTAGCGAACACACATACACACGTTTCATTTGTTTCATCCAAAAGTGAAACATCTACTGTACAAACAGGTGAAGACAAGCTGCAGTTCAACCCGGTCCATTTGTGGAATACTTTTGCACTTTTGAACTAACTGTCTTAAAATGTGAACTCTTTCCATAATAATTTTAAATTGAGGTGCCATCTAAGTTTATGTTTTGAAAGGAGTTGAATTGTTGCTTTTAGTTGAGGCACTGAAGTAGAATGAAGTGTCACTTGAAGTCAAGTGTCAAAAGGGTGTGAGGTGCAGTTGAAGTGCTGAGCTGAAATGATTGAAAATCAGTTCAAGTCTAACCCTTAAAAGCATGTGGAATGGAAGTTTAAGGGCTGTAGGACGGTGAGTAATCGTTATGTTTGTAATCACCGACCCTGGTTAAATTAACAGTAGGGGTGAAACATTTCAAAACAGCTGCAGCGTAAGAGATAAAAGATGCTGAAATTTCAGTTGATATTTAAGCACTTATACCAGTTGAAGTTTCAGGCCAGTAAGAAGTTGTCAGTTTCAGTTCAGCATAGATAAGCTGAAGACAGAAGCCCCTTTTACACAGCCAGTTCAAGACTGGCCAGTGACACCAGCGTTACACTATTGTGTCTGTGTAAAGTTACAGAGGCAAAATAGAGAGCTGAAGTTCAAAGTAACAGCTGTGTAACAGGGGCAAAAATGGCGACTTTGTAAACTGCGGAGCCGGCACAACGATTGCAGCATCTCCATGTTAAAAGGGCTACCCATAAAGAACACTAATACATTAGTCTATGGCCTCTATAGGCATCTATTTATGTCCCTTTGATTTTTTGCTGTGTGTTTATATGGAGGTCCCGCTGTGCTGTGCTCTGCAACGCGGTAAGGCAATGTGAATTCACAGACTGCGACACCAGCATAACGCCGTTGCAAAATCAGCATGAACGTTCTAAGGCGTAAAGAGGCAAAGAGGTTGCAGTATGAAAAGGGCCTAAGTCTAAGCCATTGGAGCAACTTTAATGTCACTTGTTGCACAAAAAACAGCTGAAGTGTTAGTTTGTGTGTAGGCACTAAAAGCACTGAAGATAGAGTGAAAGTTGTTGAATTGTCACAAATAAAATTAAGTCAAAACCTAAGACAAAAGGCCAAAGACATGAAGGTGAAATTTGTGCTCTGAAGGCCAATTTATAGATGAAGATTTGAGGATTGAAGATTCATTTTACCTGCAAACAATTAGGCCCTTTAAAGACATCTGAAGTGTTATGACAGTTGATGTGTCAGCACACAAGTTAATGAGACAGCTGGATAGCACTCTTTATTTTTTACTTTAAAAAAATAATAATTATAAAAAAATGTGTACAGTCTCTGACAGGTTTAATATCAAACAACAGAAAGCTACATTATAACCATCAGCTTCAGTTCAACAAAGATTTCAGGTCACATTTTGGTGATAGACAAGAAAACATGTTGTTGCTGCTTAGCATCCTACTGTAGCCTATCACAGACCTCATCTTCTCTTGAAAACATCCCTGGACACCAACATCCCGAGTTAGATCCTCACGAGATTCAGCCAAGTGAAAAACACTGAGGTCATCGGGAACTTTCCAGAGCGCTTAAGAACCTGGGAAAAACATTTAAATATGATGCCGCACGTTAGTCACAAGACTCCAATTGCACTGAAGAGATAGAGTGTGAGTGTGTCCGTGTGTGTGAGGGAGGGAGAGTAATGTAATCAGATGACAGCTTACTGCTGAATCATGCAATCATGCCATACAAGGAAACAGCCCTGAAAAGTGAAACTTATTTTCAAGAACAGGGTTCTTGTTTCTAGACTGTTTTTAAGGGCAAACACTAAGTTCACATCACATAAACATTTAACAGCAACATACAGTTAATCACTAAAAGCACATATGAGCAACAAGGTACAAACAGTGCATGACTCAACAAAATGAGTATTCTGTTGACATGTTCTGAAGGGTATGTCCTGATATGATTTAACCAAACCAAACATTTTGTTATGTTGCAGCTGTGTTTAGTTTCTATCGTTGGCTTCATCCTGTACTGCACCACCTACCTGCCTGATGAGAGGACATCCATGCAGTTCATTGGCAAGGTGAGTCTGCACACATGCTGACTGAGGAGGGCAATCGAACAAATCCAATTCTTTACTATGATCTGCCATGTCTTGTTTGTAGTTCTCTTTTTAATTAACCAGAGTAATATGGTAGAATCTTAGTTGCAGTAATGTGTGATGGGATGTCTCAGTGTATTTCTCAAAAAGACTACTTTGTTGCAGAGATCAATGTTTTACTCACTGGGATGATTGTTTTGCATCTGTATCAGTAAATGGCATAGAGAGAAAGGCATTAAGCTGTGAGCTCTTCAGGGATTCTTATGAGTGAATGAGCACATTCATTAATGTCTTGATTGTACAGCTTAATTAGCTGTACAGTACACACAGTTGGAGTTTTTGGGCAATTAAAATCCCTCCACAATTGTTTGTCATTGAAAAGCAGGTCGTTGGAATCAGTTTTTTTCTCTTTGGTTTTTCGCTCCAAGTCAAATGTGCATACAGGTTCAAAGATGGACACTCACTGTGAAAGCACTCCGATAGGGGTTTGCCTTAAGAGGTGCTGCTAATTTGCAAAATCATCTTCGCAGAAATGCCTGATGAAAAGACCAATCCTGGTGTGTCTGTAATGCGTGATTTGAAATCCCATCAGACTGTCTGAAACACCAAAATTACAGGCTTTCCATCCTGATAAACAATGTTTACAAAGCAGACTGGAAATATTAAAGACGTAGTTATCAAAATGATGCATATTTCTCTGTTGGAATTTGACAGTCTTATGTCACACTGCACATTTTCTTTTTTTTTACATAAGCCTCGACTTCTGTAGGATAATTTTCCAACTCCTCAAAGTTGTTCTTGCAGTTTTTATACCTTTTCCTCAGTTTTACATCCATAATAACTGTTAGAACCTCCCATAACTGTTCATAGTTTGTTTGCCAATAATGAAATTACCCTGCAGTGTGTCTTTCTCTGGCTCTAAAAACAAGCCAGTTTAATTTATTAGAGTCATTAATTTGAACAGCTCAATGACCCCATGGGCCTACTGCATTGACTTTTAGTATTTATAGCTTAAAATGCGTTTATTTTGTTTTCAATTAACCTTGGTGCAAGGCGAGGACCCCATCAAGTGAATAAAAAATAAGTGGAGTCACTTAGAAGTAAAATAGTTGTCAGCTGAGGTCTGCGCTCCGATAACCCTTTCAAATTTAAACTTATTGGGGCAAGATGCTTGGTTTCTCAAAAATTGATTCTTTGAGTGTGTAAGTGCACACTAATAAGTGTCCCAGCACACCACATGGACTATTATCAGCAACAATATGAAAGTGGACTTCTTTTAGTTTCGGTTCCACTTTGGGGTTTCACATCATCTCCATTCAGTGACATACTCTCTGTTCAATGAAGAACCTGTTGGCGTCCATGTATTCCCCTGTAACCATCCACACTCCAGATTTCACAGTTGTTCCAAAATTAACATCAATGCTCTTTCAAATCAAGCCCCGCTCATCAGTTGCATAATTCCATAAGCAGCATGTAACTGAGAGCGAAAGACATCAGGGGAATGAGCTCTCCTCTTATATAAGCGATGGATTAAGATAAAGGTTTAGTGTTATTGAAATTTTGCAGTTGCATAAACAACACAAAGCTTCTGTCACATTTTAAACTGTATTTTTAGACTCTCTTTGTTGTTCAGAATAATCACACGGGATGAGCGCTGGAGGTGGGGAGCGGCTGTAACTGCAGGGCAGACATGCATGTGAATGTGTGTGTGTGTGTGTGTGTGTGTGTGTGTGTGGTGTGTCTCATCTGTGCTAATAGCCAGACCAGACCTCACCCTGTAGTAGCCTATCGTGGGTAATCTCTTTAACTTGCTATAGGCTCTGAGCCAGAATGTCTGTTTCTAAGCTATAGTTTTGGCTCTCTGGGTTTCTCTGAGACAACAGACTGAAGCAGGAGCCAGATTTCTAGATTCAAAAGCACAGAGTTTTAGATGTATGACTTTTGACCCTTCATGTGTCTGCTACAGCTCCTGTACTTTATCCTGTGTACAATTGGCCTGGTCATTTCTGTGCTGGTCGTGGCGTTCGCTGGACACCACTACAATCAGACCAGCAGCCTCAGCTGCGAGCAGGACGGAGATGACTGCGTGTGCAAACTGGATAAAACCGACCCCATTGCCCGCACCTTCACCTACAAGGGAGTGAGCGACTGTGGGGAGATCACAGAGACCCTCACACTCTATTTCCTGATACAGATCGTGCTGAATCTGGTCCAGGCCCTGGTCTGCGCTGTGGGAGCCTTCATCATGTGGAAGCACCGTTACCAGGTCTTCTTCGCTGGTCTTCAGATCGGCTCTCCCTCCTCCCAGCAGTGGCAGAAGGTTTAACGTGATGATGACAGAGTTGATGGGATGACTCTGATCAGACAGATCAGGACAGAGGAGGAAGCCAACTGTGTGATTACACTCTGAAGGACAGGGACATTTGCCTTTTTTGTGCGTGTGCCTTAAGTGTGTTTTCTTCGATATCACTTTATATAAATCTTTCATGGAACTTTAAAGGCTCTTTGCACAAATGTTATACAATAAATCCGATGAGTTCTACTTCGAACAGCTGGTGTTATAAAAAGAAGTGTCATCAATGAAAAGATGGGTCAGGCAGCTCTAATACAATATATTACATAGAAGCTCAGTAAACGAATAAAAAAAACTTTGAAGCCAGATTTATTAAGCACTGAGTTACCAAATGGCTCACAGTATTTGCATTTCTTTTCTGGTGGCCCACTGAATCACTGTGTTGTTGAAACATGCTTTGCAAATGTTAAACTAACTCTACTTTTATAAACTGCAACAAGCTACAGTATGGTATAAATGTGGTTTAAAAAATCAGCTATACGCACTTCACTTTTAATGTTGTGAAAAATTGTCATATCTTTCATCACATATTCAAATTATGTAAGTTTTAAAGAAGCTTGCCTTAATTCACATTGTGTGACAAGCAGAAAAAAAGACAAGCAAAAGGTGGATTCATTATTCGAATAACTTATTTCTTGTTTCTTTGTTCCTATTCAAACTTGTGCAGCTCTGTAAATATTGCAGAATTGATCAAAGAAATAGCAAAGTACTCTCCAGCTGTTACTGTCACTCATGTATGAGTGGAGTTTAATACTCTGACAGAAGTTGCACTTTTTGGTTGCTCTTCACGAGACGAGACTGAATTGGGCTGTGGCCTGGGTGAAGGTGGATGCCAGGCCAGTAGCCAGCATGACTCAAGCAGCCTGTAGGAGTCAAACTACTGCAACCACAAAGGGAGGGGTGAGGGGGGTTGGGTGAGGAAAGGGGGACTCAGACAGGCAGCTGGACTGAAGAAACAAAATCATCCCACTGTTTACAACCAATCAGTTTGCAGCAAAACAATTAAGGGCTATCTTTTGAAATACGTTGCCGTATGCTGAGCTTCAGCATCATGTTATTCCTACTCTCATGTTGGTTGCAGGAGTCACTTACAGTATATACATGCTGAGCAGGGAACAAACGGAAACATCTGCTCACAGGGAGATTGTAATTATTGTGCAATGTTATATCTTTTTTTTGTCTATGATCAAAAAAGTTGTTCTTGGGTTGATCAAAGAATATGAGTTATGTTTCACAGACTCCTTAAAGGCAAGGTATGAGAAAGGAGTGGTCAGATTGTATGTAAAAATAAGTTTAGAATAAGTGCATTACTCCTTTGAGCGATCATTTTTGTTTGTGGTTACAAATACACGTCTTTGTTTCAGTTACATACAGTTTCACTTTTCCTATTCATCATCACTATTTATCATACTAACTGTGACCGCTCACAGTGATGAGCTGATAGGAGGGATATAGAGGGACCCATCTCCGCATTACACCTAGATTGTTTTAACTTCAGTAAGAATATCACAGATTTTGTTTTTTTAAGTTTGAAACAAAACTGTTCACCAGAACATTTAAAGAAGGATTGCCTTACTGTGGGAATGATGAATTAATACTATTTAAATGGTGCATTTCACACACTGTTAATAAAGCATCGTGTGACAGACATCAGGCTGTTTGCGTTTTTTCTCTCTCCATGTGCTCGCTCAGTGTTATGATGTTCGTCACGTGACAACAAAGGCTCAAATCTGGCCGCAAGACACAGGAAGTCACATGCCAGTCATCACGGGGGCATGTTTATTTATAAGAATGACAGTGAGGGGGGACCTTCCACCCAGCTCAACAACTTTCTGTGTGGTCGATTGAAACACCCTGCATGATATCCGATTCTTGCCGCCACAGACGCTGCTGTGAGTCTTTAAAGGAGACTGCACAAGACAAGAGATCAATATCTGTATTGACACAAATCACAACAACTTTCACAGCAACTTGAAAACATCGACATTTTCAACTCTCATCCAGCAGGTTTATTAATGCAAATTATAATGTTATCTTTTTATCTTAATCCATAGTATTGTTTGATTTTCAGTTAAGGACAGATTTCAGTTTAAGTGTTGCGTTTATATCTCATAGATCGGATCATTGCATCAGTCATATCATCCTAAAAAGGTTAAAAAATATAAACTGAGCACAATGTTTTCTACGATAAGAGATGATACGATACAATTTAATGATCTGAAGTTGTGCTCATAAAATAAATAATGAAAATGTCAGGTTTCTTAATATGATTCAGGAGAGGATCCTGCCTGGCAATTCTAAAAAAGGTTTTTTTTTTTAGTTCACAAAGTGAGATGTTTTCTCTTCATGTTAAAAAACCATCAAACTAAATCTCAGCTGATAAAATGCTTTGTTTAGGAAGTGCTGCATACTGAAGCAGCAGTGTTTGATTGGTATCACACAATGGCTGCACGACTTTTGCCAGACAGTAATGATGGTCCTGCTATTATCCTCTCCCCTCCCTTCCCTCTCCGAGTCCAATACATTCCAGTAATGCTGCACTTTAGCCTTCTTGTCTGCGCAGTGACAGCTGCTCACCATTATGGCACTGCGTGAGCTAATTTTAATGGCTGTCACAGGCAGCAGGAGAAAATGCAGGCCTGCCAGCGTAAACAGCCATCCGGAGCCAAGAAGGATGGGCTTCTCCGTGGAGGGTAAATGACAGGACGGGATACAGGAACAGCCAAGGCCCTTTCTGTGATTCGTTTTATCATCTCAAATTTGTTCTACAAGCACAAACATACAATCACCCAGCCTCTTTGAAATGTTCATTTTCCTAAGTACTGAGTGCTAAATTACAACAATGTGGATGGATGTGTGGATGACAGGCCCAAATATAACCAGTGATTCATAATTACTTCAGGTTACTTAAGGTTACTTAAGATGCTGTCTGCTTCACAACATTTAAAAAAGTGTACATAACCTCTGTGGAAAGAACCAAGGAACACCTTCATAATACCCTTTGTCATGTTTCTAATGTTTTAATGCAAACCGTTACTAACCCATCACTTCTTAGCATTATTTACTTAATAACTGGATATTGTTTCAAATATTTCTTTGAAGCCTTTCTGTGATTTTTTTATCATTCAAACTGCCATTCTTTAGGTCCGTTTACTGAAGTTTGCAACCAGCTTAAGTAGCCAGCAACGGGACGTTTTCACCACTGAGCAACCATTTTATTTATGATTTAACTGTTAATTAAGAACGAGTACCCTCTTCTTTCAACACTTATTCTCTATTTTTAAGCGGTTTTAAACATGTATATATTATTTATTGCCATCTTACCCATGTTTTTCATTTTTAGCCATTTACCTCAACCGTTGCTCATTTACTTTTAGCTGTCTATAGCAGCCTTTGATCACCTAATGAGGCACAGGTACCCATGGTTAGCGTTCGCTCTTCTGCAAAGCATGTCTCATCTCCTTTTTTTTTTTCTTTGTATTTGATCATGGAATTAGTTTCAAATAGGGTGTTACAGTAGTTGACCAGCTAAGTTCATCAAGTTGACGAGTGTTAGAACAAAGGTGAAATTCAAGAGACTGGTCTTCTCACTTAGCATCGCATCAGCGATTTAATTAGAGTTCATTTATTGTTAAGAGGACTCCTATGAAAGCAGTACACTGAAGCCCGTACAGCAGATCTGTTACAGTTTCTTTTAATATGAGATGACTATACCCGCTGCCTGAGCTGGAATATGATCCCATCTGAATGAAGACCTGTCTTTTCATAGATCCTGGACTCCCTTCAGGGACAAGTATACATGTGAGTAAACACTGAGGGGTTGTTGTTGGGTGCAGAGGGGGGGGGGGGGGGGTCATTCATCCAAAACAACAACAAGGACTTACACAAAGGTGTTGTCTCAAAGCACACCACAGACTATTTTTTACACATTTATTACACCAGACCACATAAAAACACATTTCTTTATACATTTGTCACAGGACAGTTAGAATCAAGTGCGTGTACTCACATTCTGCCGTTAGTTTGTGCAAGTTTAAAACAGAAGTACACACTAAACAATCAATCGCAGTCCAAGAGAGACACGTGAGGATGATTTACAAATTAAAAAACAGTAGAGGAAGAAGATGATATGAGCAGATACAGTAAATATTACAGTATAAGCTGATATTGTAACAAAGAACTGTGAGCTTACCATCCTCAGTCATCACTACACTATGTACCGATGTAAGATTTAAATTAAAAAGAATCTTCAAGTAAGTTCTGCACAGGTCATTATTATTTTTATTCACATTTATGTTACTTATATACTCTGTAGCAATCTGTAAAAGGCAACTGAAATGGTGCAGTGAATGCATTTATAAACACAACACAAAGCATGCTAAATTAATACCCACATATTTGACCATGTTTCCAGTTATAAGCTTTCATTTGTTTCCTTTTTTTAAAAGTGAACTATGAGCAGTTGTAGGGTTTATAGAAGTTAGTAAGGCAGCATGGTTGTTTTTCAAAAAAGCTAAAATAATACTCCAGTTATTTATTGAAAGTTTTCTTTTAATACTATCAGAGAATGAAAACATAAAGGGGAGAATACTTTATGTTGGCACACATACTTCCCTGGGAAGCCAATCGGTCATGCAAGAAACCCAAACTTCTCTGTTCAGCACCAATCACAGGCTGTGCGGTTGGTCGACTCGCTCTCTGACACATCAGCGCTGAGACAGCTGACGAGAAACGGCCGAGTCACGGACGTCCACAGACTTGACAGCACTTAACCGTTAACCTTGCCCTTAACAACCCTCGACCTCTTTCTGGCACTCTAGCACTACACTGGTAGATGTGTGCCGTGCCGGGCCAATCACTCAGTTCCTCTGTACCAGGGTGTGTACAGACAGTCAATAAAGCACTTCTGAAGGCAAATAAGGCACAGGATGTATCCCATAAAGTGTTTGTGTCATAGTAAAGGCACCATGTTAAAACTGTTGTGTCCTTACTTGCTGGCCTCTTGAACTACTCTTAAGTGTACTTGTAGTTCTTGTATTGTTCTTAAGGCTGAAGTTTGTGTGCGTCTTGGATTTCTTTTCTGGTATTTACCACATTCCTCTAGTCCCATCACAGTGTCCTGTTGGAGCCTGGAGCCTCTCAGTGGCTTGGGATGTGATGGTTGGGCTGAGGAGGACCCAGAAATCCAAGCCTCTGTTTGTTCTTCCTCTGTTCTGTCATCTGTGGACAAGGCAGAGAGGAAATGACATCAAGGCAAGGCAAGTTTATTTGTATAGCGCTTTTCATACAAAAGGCAGACTCAAAGTGCTTCACATCATAACATGTCATACACAGAGTGGCTTTTAATTTTGAATGAAGCATACACGTGAATTGCCAGCACCTATTCTTGTTTTTATTGTTCTAGTGGGCCCTTTATTATGTAAAAACTCAAAGCTCCCATTGTGTTCATAAGCTTTATGTTCTCTATTTGAACTTTGAGTGCAGGTATAATGACTTCACATTTCTAATCTAAGCGCCAGTATATCATTCTATATGAAAACAGAATATTTAGCTCATTAAATGAATCTGCATACACTGGGTTGAAAATATATATATGTCATAATTTATGACTTTCCCTGTCAAGACTTCACACTCGAGCAAAAAATGACTTTGAATTTTAAATGTTATTTTCAACATTTGACTGAGATGTTATACAAGAGAAACATATTCTCCACAGTTGTATGCAGATGTCTTTGGTATGACTGGGAAATAAAATGTCCCAAAGAACAATCATTAGAGAACACTATCATGTGTTGGATGTTGTATAAGTGTGTGGGAGTTTTCATGAATCAGAAGTGGCTGGTTGCTCACTTCACACTGGCAGTGGTTTGGGTGTAGACATCACAAGCGAAGGACGCTGGTTCTGTAAACTATAGCCTGTGTCGAGGTCAGCAGAGTGTGTGAGGAGGGAGGAGAATTTCTCTCTGTCAGTGGGAGTTTGAGTTCAGAAGAGTTTGGTGTGCAGGCTCATGACTGCATTGTGGCTCAGTCTGTACAAATACACTCACCTCAATTTCTGTTTAAGGAGGTGTGACAGCCCTGCTAACCCCATGACTACATATTAGTCACTTGAGATTTCGTGAGGCTACATCAGATTGATAAATGCACTACAGTTTGACTCAAACTGCAGACTCAGAAATAAAGCTATGGTGTCTTTTGCAAAGGCACACTAAGTAGTCGTTTTCAGGGTTACATGAGGGATTCCGGCTGACAGGGAGATGTTGCAGACTTACAGTTTACTCAGGTCGACAGAGGTAGTTGTTTTGTTTATTGGAGCTGTTTTCAAACATCTGGGAAAAGAGGAACAAGGACTGGCCTGTGACTGGGATCACATGCAGGGGAGGCAGGCGATGAGAGTGATCAGTCACACTGCAGCAACACAGCAAGTCACACAAACAGCCAGAGGCTCACTGCTGGCTCTCAGTACTGCATTTGTTGACGTGATAGTCACCTGTCATGCTGTGCTCACGAGCATTAGGGCGGGTCTCAATGAATCTATCTATCTTGTGAATTCAGAACAGAGGTGGACACAGTAATGTGACTGCTGACTCCTCCAAAGGACCTCCTGCCCTGCAGGTGCTTAAACATGGTGGGAGTCTGAGGTCAGGCGTTACAGAGGTTCACAGAGCTTGAACTGAAGTTGTCTGAACTGAGATAATCTTACATTCTTACATTATCTACATAAACATGTAGAATCTGTACTTAGGGGTCTGGATTTTCGTATAGAAGTGTTGTCCTTTCTGTTTTGTAGTACGTTTGTAGTCCGATTAGTATTGACAAATCAGGTATCAGCGGGCATTGGTGTATGCAGGAAAAACAGTCAATATGTGGAACAAAAGCAGGCAGAACACAATTCACAGTTATGACATCCCGACTTTCAATCAGCGATAATCTAACGACGATTTCTTTATCTCTATAAACAAATACCTGCATGCAATTGCAGGAAACAATCTGTACTAGATCCAAAATCAAAAATTAAAATTGAGAGACTAATCTGCTTAATGCTGTGATGGAAAGCCACATAGTGTTTGGATTTCCTGATTTCCTTGAATGTATCAGAAATTATCAATCAAACAAGCATTTTTAAAGTTGTTTTCTTCTCTTGAGGACAGACATGTCAAAGCTTGCATTTTTACTTTGTACAAATCTGCATCATAATGATTTTATCTTGGCGAGCTCAAAGAACCGTTCATTTCAAGTAAATCACCAGGACATCAGTTTCTCATTATGGCTCTCACCAATGAAGCCAAAGTAAAGCCTCTCTGTAATTGAATGTTTACAGTTAAACTGAGACTCACCAAAAACCGATGAACAGGCACTAATAATAATAAACCTAGTAATGACAGTGTTTACTCTGCAGGGGTGATTTTCTCTCCGCTTGTGATTTGAAAACAAATGGTCTCTTCCTTTGCCAATTACACTGTAAACAATGCAGGGGCCTTGCTTATTGAACTGTAAACAATGCAGCCCACGATAAAGTCTGGGAGTCGTTTCATGCTGACCACTGGCTACACCAGCATTACCAAAAAGTTGGCCACAGTTTCCATCGCATAAATCCTCATCAGATGGTCGCTGATGATGGGCTGATGAGAGTGATGGATATAAGACCTAAACATTCGGCCTGCAGGATGAGGAAAATATGCAGTGTGCGATAATATTGTCCATAAATGCAATCAAAATAATAAATGCGTAAAAAACTGAAACTGAAGTATTCATATTTGCTTTACCGTTACAGCTATAACGGCATTCTGCTGTTCTTCATGTGTTCACCAAAACCTGTTTTTGTAACATGTTCTTTTTCCTGGATCCAAAACCTACCAGAAGTGCTGTTCTTTTTACCAAACGTCCCTATCAAACACATTAACCTCTGCCCTTGGTGCAACATAATCCTGGCAGTAGCAACAAACACCAATTCATCTCATGTAAGCTGACAGCTAATTGGGGCTTCTTCTCACGGGCCAAATTGTTTAATTGTATGGGCTATATATCCAAGGCTCCATCTAATAGGTCAAAAACTTATTTAAATCATTTGTTATGATTCAGGAAGTCGTTCACAATGTTTGTCCTGTGCGCATAACGTCAGAATGATGGAATTGCAGTTATTGTGTAGCTTAGTTGTTATTTCATATCATTTCAAAAACAGGAGAATTTGTTTTCCGGCAGTCTTCTGGCATTCAGCTCTGACATAAGAGCTAGGATGAGAACTTATTTTCTACCCCAACTTTTAAAAAACTTCATGAACATCAACAATGCTGGAGACAGTGTGGACACAGAATGTCCAAAAATTAAATATTCTGGAGGAAAACATGTTGGTCCTGAGAAATATCTTGGGTAATGGACTCCCTAATGACATTAAGGTCTGTTTTCTTGGAGTATTGCGAGAGGATGTGATTATGAAAACTGTTTACTGGTCGCACTGAAGAGGTACACTAACTACGTTTGACTCTCTTTGGACGTTAGTAAACTTTTAATATGATATATACATTTTCTTTTCACGAGCTAAGATGCCCCCAAAACGTGTTCTTTTGATTCTTTCTTGTTCTGTGTTTTTCTATAAATATGATAATTGACTAAATAAAAAGTATGAGAAATAAAATTCATAAAGTTGAACTCGACCTGTTCCTTGAGCTCAGACAGCTGGCCTGACAGCTGAATCACCAGAGTGATGGTGCTGTCCAGCTTCTCCTGCAGAGAGCGCATCTCATTCTGCTCGTTGTCTCCCTCGCTGCTCACCAGAGACATGGCTCTCATTCTGGGGAACCACTCCAGGTTCTTCTCCTGGGAGGAGAAAGGGAGAGAGAAGGGACGTGATGTGAGAGGAGAGGCGTGAAAGGTGAAAGGAATAAAGAGGCTAAAATAGAGCTGACTCAGTAGGCAGGCAGCAGACAGACAGACATACTGTACATGGAGGATTTGCATAGACATGAGGGGTGTGTTACAGAACTGAAACCAGACTTCTGGAAGAGAGGAAACAGGTGATGAGGACAGGCATGAAGGTTTGATTTGGTTTCATTCCATCAGAAAGAAGATTTCCGTTTTAAAGCAGAACTTCTGTCTCTTGAATACTGTGGATAGCAATTATACCCTAAACCATCAGTAACTGGCATTTCAATTCTCACCCAATCCCTAAACACACTGGGAATGAGTCACTGCTGTCTATGGAAAACACCACTGGGAATTTAGTTTTACCCGTGTGTGCCAGGAAAAAAATCGAGACTTACTTTATTATCGTTTTTTTATTTCCAGACAGTAGCAGTAGACAGAATGAACCGTCTGTGATGATGCCATGAGAAAAAAGTGATCCAGACCGACCTATAGCATTATGTAATAGCCTTAAGTGCGTCTGTGTTTGTACATGTGTGGGTGTGTGCACTGTTGGTTTACATCTGTGTGGATATGTACACAGCAGACTGTGAGCAGGAGTGTGTGTTTTACAACATGCGTGCTCCCCTGGGTCTCTGAAAGTGAGATAGGTGTCAGAGAGACAGACTGCCATCAGCTGGTCTTATGTAATACTCCTTTGCCACCACTGCCAACACTTCAGATCTTTTTTTTAAATGTCTTAAAAGGTGCTGAGAGTAGGATTTGACAAGCGCCAAAGTCAGCCCAGTAGGAGGATTGAGGAATTCTCCCACCTACTCTTATATAAGAATAGATTGGAGTGTGAGACACTGAGGAGAGGAGAGGAGAGGAGAGGAGAGGAGAGGAGAGGAGAGGAGAGGAGGAATGTTTGGTGTGGGTTATCTGTTTTTGTTTCTTAATAAATGAGTTTATCTCACTTTGTAGCCTGTTACATAATGGGATCATGTTGTCTGTGTCCATGTATAAACAGAAACAACATAACAATAAGGACTAGTAATGACAAAACCTTTCTAAACTTTAAATTCTCAGTCAGACAATGGAAAACATTTTTCATTATGTGAAACATTGGCTTTAAGATACACAAAATATATAGAATCAAATAGAATAGAATTTATTGTCAAGCCTAGGCTGTCTCTGTTCTAACACTGGAAAACTTCTACACCAACATGTCCACATGATAACAACATCACATTAGTGACTCAGTTCCCATATGACAGCACATCAAGGATAACGGTAGGATGCCATATTTAATCATTTCTAACAAACATTAGAATGAAATGGCACTGTGAAGCGACGTTTGCCAGAACAATGAGGTTAATAAAGCAGATCAAAGTCTACAGTAGCACCCCTGTCACTTAACTTCTAAAAAACCACACAAGCTAGCAGGGCAAAGTAAGCATGTTTAACAGTAGAGAAATAAAGCCAGTTCTGTTACAGGCATAAAGAGGATTTCTCTTGAGTACAGTCTGATCACATCCATACCTTGAACTTAGTACCAAAATGCTAACTTGCTAACTTTTTCATTATTTGTATGCAATTAAACATTGAAGTAGGAATGAACTAAGTACAAACATCTATTAACTGTACTTAATTAGGTTTCTGGTGCCCTTGCTGACTTTGACAATTTATTGTTCTTCTAACTTTTAATTGTATCATCTAAACTTCAACACAATTATTTGTACTTTTTACCTCTTAAATTCCATAAACAGGCTTGGTAGTTTAGCTTTAATGCATTTGACGGGAATGAACGATTATTTCCTATTTTGTATCATTGATTTTTGCCAACATCAATTTTAACCAAGATGGATGGACACTTGAAGAGCTACAACTCTAAATACCAGCCTTGCATTTATTATTATTATTGTAAATGGTAAAGTGAATCTTAGAGCTGCTGAACTTCAACTCCTATAATAAACATAATTAGTTCTGCCCATTTCATCCTCATTACAGTTAGTGATGTTAATATTAGACTGATCAGTCTATTATCATACTTACCTGTTACTGATAACACTACACATACGTCTGCCATTATTACTGACAGTGGAGCTATAAATGTTGTTGCTCTGTTTGTCTCTATGCTTCTCCTTCTTTGTTCATCTCCTTCTATCCCCTCTCAACCCCAACACAGTTTTGACAGATGGCTGTTTGACATGAGTCTGGTTCAGCTCAAAGTTTTTCCAAGTTTTTCATTGCCACTGTAACTTCGCTAAATGTTTGCTAAAAGTGCTGTGCTTAAGGTGGATTAATGTTGGGTTTTTGTAAATAATACAACAAAGAGGATGGTCTGGACCTGCTCTTTTCTCTTGTTATCAATTGGCGCCAAACAAATAACACGTGATTAATTGATTGATATCCAGAGCCCCAAGATATTCCTCATTTCACTGATTTACACATTAAATCACTGCTTATGTTATCTGTTTTAAGTATATTGTTTATGTATCTGGTAAAGTTGGAATAATTCAAATCTTTTAAAAGGTTTATTTTGGGGCTTTTCATGCCTTTATTTAGAGATAGGACAGTGGATAGAATCAGAAATCGAACCGGGCCGCCCGCTTAGAGGACTATAGCCTCTGTACATGGGGCATGCACACTAACCACTAGGCTACCGGCACCCCCGAAATAATTCAAGTCTTAAGGTCATCCAAATATGGCATGAGGTTAAGTTAGCTTAACACAGAAATGGCCGATGGAAATGTCCTTCACCGGGCATTTTTTCACTTTTATTTCATTTCAGAGCTTTTCCATTTAGGTGTACTCCAGTAAAGATACTGAGTCAATACTTGCACATTTATCAGAATCGTTCTTTTTGGCAGCAACTTTTATTTCTTTCTCAGTAGAGTGTGTATTTGCTCCCTCGGTTAACATTATGCTAACATTTAGCTAGTGCCAGGCTTCTGCTCTCGCTATTACTAACAACATAAATGATTTAAGGACAGAGACAGGATCAAAGAGGTTGTTTTAAGGTTATAGTCATGATAGCAAACTAGGGCACGGTCGTATGTAACCACAAACATGTATATCTGAGTCACATAACACTTCATTAAGTTACTGTATCTCTAACATTATCCTGTTTTTTTTTCAGGACTTTTGACTTTTGAGCACAGGGGAAGTCTTACTAAGTATGACCGCTGAGCTCCACAGTATGAATCCAGTCTTTCTATAAGAGCTTGCATATAAATCTTGGGCTAATTTGGGCCTCTGGCATCAAGGGGCTGATGGAATAAAAAAGAAAAGTGTCTTGCCTTGTAGCTTAAAAGACACAGTGATGGCCATGTGAGATTCAAGATCATTGAAACTGAGGACTGTTTGATGCTTCTTCTTTTTTTTTTATTCAAGCCATCCATAACTGATGGATTAAGTAACCACATGGCTTCATTAAAGAGACCTACATTATTATGAGGAGAATACAATATCCTGTTTGAACTTACATATCAGTGAAAGCTTCATCCTGAGATTAGTGACATATGGTTAAACAGTGACTGTACAGAATCTGAATTTATTACGCTCATGTCTCTAATGACGTCTTGCCATCATTACACTGTACAGTGGTCCACTGTGTGCTGTGCTGCTCTGTCTGAATGAGGCGAGGCTTTAGGTTTGCTTCAATGATCAATGTAAACACCTCAGTGAGCATGAATCTACACACATTCATGTGCTTCTCACTGTGATGCCGTCACCTCACCACTCATGTGTTTCAGCACGTACATGTACATAATGTTCTTCAGCTGTGCAAAGAGCCACAACAGCATACACAAGGAAAGTCAAGACTACTGCCACAGGGAGGTGTCAGATGAGCACACTGAAGAACCTGCCTTTTGTACATTTCCAAAGACTGTTTAAAGGAGGCAGGATGTGATTTGATGTCAGAAAACCCACTTAGGCATGTACGAGACAAGATCAGCAAAAACAAAGCTTTGTCCACAGGGGGCGCCAGGATTTATACAAACCTAACATGAGCTTTAACTACAACTCATATATTTAGCATATTTTCTAAATGCGTAATTTTTAGCCATTTTGCTTTTAAACCTTCTAACAATACTCTAAATTAATCAATTCCTTAGCTATGTAACATCTAACTGTGATACAGCTTTATGTATGTGGAAATGGTTTGAGAGCTTGAAAACAAAGGAAACTTAAAGATAAGCTTTTAATGTATAATATGCCTTTTGTAATGAAATAATACGTTTTTTATCCATTGGCTCAACAGAGAAAAGGTTTGAGTAAGTTATTCAATAAAATTCTCAACATATGATGTTTACAGTTTGTGCTGTGTTAGGATTTGTTAGTGTATCTGCTTCACATAGACATCGTCTAGTTGGGCTGTTTCTTTGTTGGTCAGGAAGCAATAAACGGGCTGTAGCTCTGCATTTGGTTCTGTCCACCTTGATATCAGGCATCTATGCAGTACTGATCACCTTGTTCATATGTTTAGCATAGAATACTGAAAGTTCTTCATGTTCAATAACGTAGTTGTACAACTTCTGTAAGCAATAAACACAAAGATTTAGAATAGTGTGAGGAATGATGACACAGCACGCAGAGAAGGCCAGACAGATCTGTTGACTACATCACCTATCACAGTACAAAACACCCTGACATGTTTTTCAGTCATTTTTAGAGTCTTACTACACTGAATTACAGAACATCTGACCTCCCCCCTCACCTTACGCCAAGTTCAAGCTCCTTTTCTGTTCACATACTTCTGCTGCTGTTTTGTTAAGGACAGTTTGTCACAGTGTGTGCTGTAAAGTAAACGAAGGGTTCATGATGTGGCAGTGACTGTGTCATGGGTGTGTGTGTGTGTTTTATAGAGAGAGAGAAAGTGACAGGAGAGCACGTGCAAGGCAGGGCTGAGCTATTAGCAGGCCACTTGAGATGGGTTATGTAACAGCGTTGTGGCTGCTGCAGTACCTGCTAGGCCTGTAGTCGCTGTGATAATTTCACACACAAACACAAGCACACTGATTCACATACGCATACACACACGGCAACAGAACAGACATCCAGCGAAACACGATCCTGCACTTTTTCTTGGCAACAAATCACTCTGTCCTATGCAACCACATGCACTCATTAAGAGAGTCAGTGTGTGTGCGTCCTTGTGTGTTGGCGTGTGTGTATGTGTGTGTCTCAAGGTCATCAGGTTGCAGCTCTTTTCCAACACAGAGCATGAAGGGCAGAGTTGTCATTAATCAAGTAGCTTTATGTTGACACTTTGTTGCAACATAAAATCACTACAGGGCATGAAGTTGTAGCCTAACAAGTTGAGCGTTAATTTTATTTTAAATTGAAAAGTAAATATAAATGAGAAAAAGCAAAGATTCAGAACCAGCTTTTGAGGGGCTTTAAACTTTTTCATTTCAGGAGAAACAGGAAATGTCAAAATCTGTGTTTCAAACAAAAGTAGTTTGCAGCCCAAGTCTGTCCACCTTCTGTGTGTATCAGCCCTGAGGTACAATAGGAGGCATTAGTATAAATTCCTGACTCATCATTAGCCTACCTTATAACGCAGCGATACTTAGGCCTGAAATCACAGAGCCGACCTGTTCGAGGACCTGCTGATGCATATTAAATCAATGTCTGTCACCTGTTTGTTATGCAAAGTGGTTGTTATAATGCAACATTTTTTATGCCCGTCATGGCCAAATGTTAATCACTAAATGTGCCATTGTACAGCGAGGCTTCATTTGAATCCATTAACCTCACGGCAACACCTTTAGTCGCCCTTACATCCTTCAACTTCTTGTCTGTGTGTCAGTGCAGCAAGTTGGTGCATTGATGATAATAGAGCCGGACTGAGTTTAATTACCATTTAACCACTCTGTGTCCCAGCAGGTTAGGAGCTCAGCACGGTGAAGACTACCTGAGCACAGAGCGCTATGTCTCTCCAGCAGCGATGGGGGGAGGAGAATAAATTAGGATGCTCGGCACAGGCCTAGAGGCTTAGGCTCATTTTTCGATCGCTCGTCTGCTGTGGAGGCTCACGCTTCTCTAGCACACTCTGCGAGTCTGTAAAGTGAGGAGGGCTGCACAACTTCAAGACTCGAACACAGACGCATCTGAATGCCGATGTGTACGGTTCATGAGAAAAATATGAATTAGGGGTGAGATTTAGAGATGAATGTGTTTGTTTGTCCATATGTTCTCAGAATAATAAATATAATATATGAGGCTAGGATGGGTTAATGCGCACGTCTACCATCTGAATATAATAATGCACAGAAGTCTACAAATCCATATTTGAACATTGCACTTTGGAAATGCTAGATAAATTCAATTTAACTTGAGCTACAGTAATTTGATGATAGAGCAACCTGTGTGATGTCTCTTTGATTGCAAAAAAAAAAAAAAGGCACAGCAAAGGTACTCCGGGAGCATTTTTCTCTGAGCACGCAGCATTAATGTTCAATAGACTGACCGCAATCATCTGGGCCACGTAGCTCTCAGGGCCGGTGTACTCAGTCGGATCCTTCACCCTCACCAGGACCAGAAAGCAAAGGTAGTGCCACATGTTGTGTTCAGATTTGATGTGCTCCTCGAAGGACACCGTCTTGTTGTCGAATTTGTCTCTTTCCAGCCCTGCAAGACAGTCGCTTGAAATTATAGAAGTCCTTCCAAACACACAGATATGTTTCTTTACTAATGTGTGCATGCAAGAATGGGTAGACTATAGAGGAGTACACACCACAGATGAAACAGGTGGTTTTCAGGATCTCCTCCTTCCTTTGTTTCTCACTCCTCAAGTCAGCGAAAGTGTCGATGATGACACCAAAGATGAGGTTAAGAACGATGATGATAACGACGAAGAAGAACAGAAGGTCATAAACCACCCGCGCTGCAAACAGTGGCTCCTAAATGGACCAAAAACACATATGGAGAAAATACACCATCTGTCCTTCTTCATCACAACAGTTACTAAGTAATTAAAACTTAAATCAAAGTGTAGGCAGAATATATTGCAAGCATTATGTGCTGATTAAATGTGAATAGTTATGGTCTTACTTCATTCATTTATTTGGGGGTTGTCTCACCTGTTTAGAGGGTCTCCTGAGAATGTCTCCCACACCTCCTCCATTACGGAGTCCCTGGTTTAACACTGTGATGATACACATGAGCAGAGTGTCGCACACACGCTCTATCCCGTCGTCTTTATCTAAAAGCAGACACACAGCACAACATGTGAGGCCCATGATGAGACAGAATAGGCAGAACAAACAGAGAGGTAAGCAAGTAGTTTATTTTTGTTTATGTTGTTGTTACTGGTTTAACTGTTTTTTAATACACTTCGTTTTTTGCTAACCTAACTATATTTAAGTTACCACCTTCTTACAACTGCATTTAAGCTCATATTCCTACCTCTTCATTCTTCATTCTCAAATGTCTTATGTAGCTTCACGCTGCTAGAGGAACAACATTTCATCTCACTGTGTACTTTGTATACAGTTGAAATAACAATAGTGTGAACTCTTTCGGTATTAATATCTACATTTGTGCAAAGAACAGCAAGGAAAATTAACATTGAATAAGCCTATTGCACAAGATTGGCAAGAAGAAAGGATCATTTCAATTCATACAAAGCACAAAACTAGGACCTTTCTCTTCAAATCATTAATCTTAAAGAGGACATATTATCCCCCTTTTCAAACAGTCCCCTGTGGTCTAAATGAAACATCTGTGCTGTGCTTTGGTTAAAATATAACATGAATCCAGCACCAGAGGAGGTTTGTGACCCTGTATAAACCAGCTCTCTCAGGACGCTCCGTTTTGGTGTGTGTGTCTCTTTAAATGCAATGAGACCCCCTGAGTTTTCCCAGTAGACATCACTCCTCTGTAGCGAGAATGAAAATGGAAGACCTGCACAAAAGGTTTGCTCTAGGCTGGAGGTGGAGTCCATGGGTGGAGAAACCAGGGGAGAGAAGGGTATTTTTTTTACCAGAATCCAACTTGTGATGTCACAAACTGAGAAAATTTGAAACGGAGCACTTTTCTCTGTGTGGTAAGATTTATGCAGACCACAAACAAAGGACTGGATGGATTTATTTCACAGTTAGTGGGTCAATAGACACTCAGGTTACCCAAATGTATGTTCAAAAACACTGTAGAAGTGGATTTTTCATAATGTCCCCTTTAATAATTTTTTTGGGGAAAATTAAAACATTTGTTGATTAAAGATCAAATGGATGGTCTTAAACTCCCTCAACTCCTCAAACATGATAATGAAACAGATGAAAATGTGGAGGAGAAAAAAAGCTTGATTCGATATGATGAAGTGTGATGTTTTATTTATATCACATAGGAAATGTACCAATACTGTGAAAAGGAATGGGCATGGAGAGCATGCCTGCAGTGGAGGTGAAGGATGTGGTGGAGATCACGTGCGAGCCTCTAAGGTGCAGGTGATCCATGGAGACACAGAACAAACAGGAGTGTGAGTCACCCCCTCTGCCACATCAAGTTTCTTTGTGTGGACGCACGTGTGTGTGTGTGTGTGTGTGTTTGTGTGTTTTTGTGTGAGTGACTGTGTTTGTGTGTGTGTGTGTGTGTGTGTGTGTGTGTGTGTGTGTGTGTGTGTGTGTGTGTGTGTGTGTGTGTGTGTGTGTGTGTGAGAGAGAGTGAGTGTGAGGGTAACCTTTCATAAACTGACTACTGTTGGAAAGGTCACATGCACTCCGCCACTCTGGTAAGACCACAAAATCTTAAAACTTGTCAAATCAACCAGAACTCTCCACATGGGAAGCATTCGAAATAAAATAAAATACATTTTAATCAAATTGAATTGAAAGAGTTCATATATTTGCAAAAACTCACCTGGTGTTGTATCAGGGCAGCTATCTTTCACACATGTATCAGGAACTCCTTTGCTGCTCAATAATTCGCCTTGCCCTTTTCATAGAAAAAAAAAGGAAAAACAGCAAATTGTGAGTATTTTATGAATGATTACAGCACTGGGAATTCACAGGTAAAAAAAAGTTTGTACAACTGTACTCTGGCATTAAAACTACTTCCTGCTTATTCTCATTCGTTCCAGTAAAATTGGTGAGAAGGATATAGTCAGACATTATGTAAAGTGAGACAGCAGCTGCTGGGTGGGCGGTGAAGTGCTGCTGAAAAAACCTGAACAAATCATTTGCACATCGGCAAAGCCCTGAGCAGCAGAGGAGCTGCACTTGAGTGTGAGCGGCTCAGACAGAAAGGCAGAGGGCGAACTATACACCTGGGTCAGAATGTCACCAAAAGGTCCTTTACACTGAAAGGCTGGAGCACAGAGATCAGGTCTTCAACACAAGAGGCAGAGGAGGAAGAAGAAGAAGAGTGAAGGGGATAGGGGAGGATCAGAGGCGGGCTGCAGGGGTCACAGCCCCGAGGCAGCAGCAGTGTGAACAGGGTGCTCCTCAGCGTCAATAGAGCTCTGGGTTGTACCTCAGCTCAGCCCGCAGCTAACAGATAGACAGGCGTGATCTGGTCTGGTTACATAACCCACCACTGCTCTGCTGTGTCTGCTCTGCTCTATTCAGCAAAACATAGGATGGCACGGCCACCAGGTTATGCAACAGGTGCACATGTGCTAGCAGGTTGTCTTCCTGACCAACGGAGCGCTCTGCTGGAGCTCATTAACACGCCCACACTCTGCACTGTGTTCTAAAAACATGTGGCAGGGTTTGTATTTACACTAGTCTGTACATATTCTACCATTCTGATGTGGAGACTGTATACTGTATATGAAAACAGTGATTGTGCATTTTTGATCAATTTCCCAATGACGTAAAATAAAAGACAATTCTGTCATTAGTATAGAGCAATGGGTTCATTCTGGGCCAAGGACCCTTTCATGGTTGTCTCCAAAGCTCAGAAGTTACTGCTTAGTCTGCCAGTCGTCTTTTGCTTTGCTGTTGGTTTGGAACTCATTAACTATCAGGATGTAAAGTCTCTCTGGTATTGATAAGTTTAGAACAGAAAAAGACCACAAAGACAACACAGTTCCTTATGATCAGCAGTAAAATAGTGCAAGTATAAGACATGCCTTAGGTTAACTAAGGTCAAAATCAGGAGCAGGTCAACAACATAATACACAGTACATTTACTTAAACAAGGTATAAGGTAATAAGCAATGCCATAATTCCAGCTGATGAACATGAAACAGTTTTTTTTAAGGACATTTGAAACACTGACAACTGGGAACATGTGGGATTATATGCAAAAAGACTTCATCTCAGACAATAACCAGAGACATTGCAATTACACAAACAGGGTCTTAGAGAACCTAGTGAGTACTGATTTGCAAAGATTGGTCTCTTCACTGGGCATGGTGCCACAACACAATGACTAACAGTGTTCTAACTATTTGAGAAGTTCTGACCTGGTGGAAGAAGGCGGTCCACCTCCATGCGGAAGTCGTTCTTGAAGAAGAGGAAGCCGATGATGGAGAAGAAGTAGACGAGGAAGATGGCGAGAACAGCCGTCAGAATAATAGAGCGGCCATTTCTAGTCACACTTTTTATCACGTTGAGCAGCGTCTCCTCTCGGATCACGAGGTCAAACAGCTATGGAGGAAGATGTAAGTCAATGAGTCATCTGCAAATAGATTGATGCAAAATAACTCTCTCTTTTGAACATCAGGAAGTTTTTCTCTGCAGTGCTTTGTTGATCAACCTGTCACACTACAATGGAAGCAGGTTGTGTTAGAAATTTCTTACCAAAAAGCTGAAGAAGAACTCGTGCACAAAGAGCCCCAGGACACAGATGAAGGCATAGCCCAAATGGTAGATAAAGAGCATGTCCATTACGACTGCTTTGTAGCCTCGTGTGAATGTCCCCTGGTTGCCCACAAAACTTACAAGAAAGACCAACTTGTTGAAAAGCTGTAAAGGAAAAAAAAAAAACACAAATTGTAGAAGCAAGAACTAAGATGTCCTTGAAAACACAAAATCAAATCTTCCATTACTCACATTGACAGTACCCAGCAACAACAGGGCAGGAGCGAGGCCCATAGTGTAGATGGCACGTAGAATGAGGGAGACCAGAAAGAACAGGATGCCCCACGGCTTAGGTAAGACAGGAAGTAACGCAGTGAACACCCCCAATGCCACCCACAGAGAGATATTCCAGAATGGGGACAAGGTGCCTGGGCAGGAGAAGAAAGCATCAATCAAGGTAGCACACATCAACGCTCTGAACCACTCTGGCATTTCTCTAATGAATTATTCACCAGATCTAAAAGCTTAACTTAGCACAACCCAGTCAGAGGCAACACTTTCAAATGTCAAACAGTGGTCTGTAGGGACCGTCAACTTCATCACTCAAAACAGCCGACGCTTTGTAAGTTTGCACTGAAAACCACCGGTTTGGAAATCATGATACTAAAAGTATAATGCAATGCACTGATGATTTATTGATGAGGAAAATACTTGAACACTTATGAGTGATGTAGAGGAACTTAACATATCGCCATGTTTGAGTGAGACTTAAACCATTAATGTATCAGTGTGCACGCGTTTCTGTTCTGCAGAAAACACAGCAATAAAGATGATTAAAGTCTAGGAGGTCACACCTCTCAACAGCTATAACTGTTAAAGTGTGACAACTTGTAAAATGTTGAACGTAGGGAAGATCCAATACATCACATTTGGCACATGCGTAATCTGTCCTGAACAGAAGTCGCTTCAGGTAAATAAGAGTGAAGGGCCTTAAAAGAAATACAACCTCAGGAGACATAGGACAGCTATTTTCAGTGGCAAACATATTGTGAAATTAAGAGCATTCAAACGTTGTGAATGGTCTAAGTTTAAAGGCACTGTTACAAATGGCTTTACAACCGCTCTGATTTATTTCAGTATTCAAACAGGTCATGACGGGGTTATTGTGAGTCAGCATGCATCAGACCAGGACCCTGAAATTAAACAGCTGATGGAATTCTGTATCATTACATTTATTTATTTTTCCCGTTTTTCTCCATCTGTCAAAATGTAATCTAAGAGAGCAGTGTTGTCCTGTGATGTAATAGGCTTCTTGAACTATTTGAATACTTAAAACATATACATATGCAAAGGTTTGGGTTTTGGGTCATTTCATAGATTAAATAGTAAATATTTTTTAGAGCAGTTTAGAATATGTAAAAGTATATCATAAAACAGATCAATCAGGAGTAAACCAAGTGATTGCAATGTCTGTAATGGAAACAGCTAAATGTATATACTAGTTCAGCGGTTCCCAAAGTAGGGGTCTGGACCCCCCTGGGGGGTCGCGAGACACTGAGCGAGGGGTCTTGAGATGCCTCCCAAAAACAAATACAATTTTGAAATGACTTAACTTTGCACATTTTACCCATTATTCTAAAATACCATTAAGAAAAAATAGTTTAATTTAAAATCAAACCATAGTCCTGAAGTGAGATTTGTGTTGAGATTAAAGTAAAAACTTTGAGTTTGCCCATGACTGCAACAATGAAGGTGTCTGTGTTGCTCTTTGTAAATGCACACAGACAGACTGAAGTAATAGAACTATCTTTTAAAGCTGCTGTATTCTTTTGTGTTGTTCTAATGTCAGTGTTTGGATAGACCTATTAGTTTGTGCAGCTGTGCGCAACGTTAAATCCTTGAACCACTTCCAGGGACAGTGGGGGTCCCGAGTCTCTCGCACCGTTATTTTGGGTGTCGGGGGCAGAAAAGTTTGGGAACCCCTGTACTAGTTAACTAGTTAATGTAGGGTGGTACAGTAAGGTGCGTTTCAAAAATAAGTACAAAGTGCCGACGTTTAAATGTTTACAGTCACAAACACAATATTAAGCAGAGTAACATTTACATATTCAAACATGTACACAGGTTAATGGTAGTGGTGATACAATAAAGCAGTGCACTACAAGCACAATATCAATCTGAACAAGGGTTTAATAATTTACGTTTTTTTATTTAACTAATTCATAGGCATTCAGTTTTTGCCATTGACTACAAATTGAATCTATGTTTTTATTAATCATCCAATTTGTATGGAAATAAAACACTATGTTCAAAGAACTATCTGAATCTCTCCTTCATTGTCTTAGATTAACTTTAGAGCTCTGTGCTGAAATAACATACTCAGCGTGTTTGCAATTTGATTTAAAACTATTTAAAATTGTACTTTTTTTTTCTTTTCAGTACGATTATTAGATCTCAATTCATCAACAATAGCTTCCAACCCTATGAACATCAAGCAGTCAACAGCCACATGGTTGTACTGATTATTAGGAGATCAAATAAATAAGGGTGAGGTCCTTCTCTGGCTCTGAAAAGTAAAAAAAAAAAAACAACAACAAACAACACATCTATTTGAGATATTATCGGCAACTGGCATGGAAAATGTCTGCCTGCCCAGCATCAGGTTTAATCCAAGTTCACATCTTTCAGTCAAACTAAAAACAGATTAGTGGAAGTTGTGGATAATTCTCACCTTCATCTCCATCGTCACCGAAGGGGTAGAAAACAGCCACGGCGATGTTGACCAGACAGGCCAGGTAGAAGGAGATGCTCCCCCATAGAGAGATGTGTCTCGAGAACCAGAACAGAGCCTTATTCTCTGCACAAACACAACAGATAGCATGAGCACACTGACACACAAAACGTATACTTGCTGCAGGCGCTTAAATTTATTCTGGACTAACTCAGAGAGTGTGGATGATAATCATGATTTACCTTCAACAGCCGGCTTCCACTGCCACCATCATTATTTTCCAAGCACTGTATTCAGAATGTAAAGACTTACTGCGGATCTTCTTCTGCCACCTCATCTCATTGTAGAGGTTGTCAAACTGCTGGAAGAAGTCGTTAACCTTGCTGCCCTGGTCGTCTCTCTCGGTGGTGGTGAACACTCGCACCATGGACTCCTCTGTGAGGTATTCGCAGATGTTAGGGACTGGAAACACGATCTGCTCCATAGTGCGGTCATGACGCACAATCTGGGGATAACATATCTGTTAAATCCTTATTCAAATAAAGGAAACGTGTGATTTGCTTGTTAAATGTAGTTTACGGAGAGTCAGAGGATGAGGTGATGAAGTGAAGGTGTACCTCTATCTGGGCTGTGTGTTTGGCATAGTGATGAAGGGCATCATCCTTTTCATTGTCCGGGTCGACCACTGACACCGTTCCCAACACAGACCCCGGCCTCAGGCTCTGCTGCAGGATCTTATTGTGCCGTGCCAGCTGGGATTGAAAAAAAGAAATGACTCATTCATTCAAGTTTTCACCTCAGATGTCACTTAAGAAAGGAACAGAAATTGGACTTAAAAGACCTCACTGTCAATCCAAGAGTGACTAAAGATCAACAAGCTTTTAAATAACAACCATGATGTTAATGTGCATCCCTTACATAATGCCACATAAGTCCATAATTCCATTTTACCAAATTCTTTATAATTCAGCATGGGAATATTCAAAGTCTAAACCTGCAGTGACTTGTATGGTCACTGAACAAGGACAGTAACAAAAAATAAACATTGGCAACAAATCTATTTCTTAAGCAGTGAGATGCTACAGGATGTTCACAAACTTTTCCCTTACTGTGTTTGTCTGCCCTTTACTGCTCAGCAGCCAGTGTACAGTTGGGACTTGGGCTTTTTTGGTGTAAAACATTGCATTACTTCCTTTTTTCTGAGTTTCAGTGCAGGTGACAACACTTTGGCTGATATATGTGCCTATGTGCTACAGAAGGAATTGA
This sequence comes from Tautogolabrus adspersus, assembly GCA_020745685.1. Lineage (NCBI taxonomy): Eukaryota > Metazoa > Chordata > Actinopteri > Labriformes > Labridae > Tautogolabrus > Tautogolabrus adspersus. The sequence continues at coordinate 15,333,288 of CM036539.1, forward strand.
ATAAAAGGGAAATAGTAACAGTAGGTGGTTGTTTACAGTTAAATGTAGTGGGCTGTTTCAGAGTTTAGAGGGTCATCTCTAAAAGAAATTTAATTTCTGTAAATTCCACCGCTTTACAAAAATGGAAAGCAGCTTTACATAGAGGTAGAGTAGGTATTTTTCACTGTTCCTGAGAAGAAAAGACGAGAAAAAGTCATTTAAAACATATTTAAGAAGCTCCCATCTGAGTTAGTGTGTCTCAGATATGTGTGTCAGTTAATCAGTTAAAAAATACCATGTCCGTTACAGAATGAAACTGTCCAGTTTGACGCATGGCTTTAAAATGCAGAAGTGAAAACTCGCCAGACATGGTGACCTCTCAAACTGACAGACACTTCAGAGAAAGGCAGAGACAACTTCCTCATTGACACGCTCATTTCATTACTGCTGAATGACAAACCACATTTGTGAAGTGATACAGGGACTAACGCTTGCTACAGTGAACACCTCCGTCTGCAGAACCAGTGTCACATCCTGAAAGCTAATTTTAGAAGTCGGCAGAGCGGTACATTCAGCTCAGAGACAAGACAAAAGGAGCATACATGTGGTCATGCACACTCAAACAAGTGCGTTGCAGGGCTCTGAGGTCGACGGAAAGTCAGACAGGCGGAGAGGGAGGATATTCAGTCATTCCTCTGCCACAGACAAAAACAAAGCTTAGGTATTTTGATTACTTGATGGGCCAGGATGTAAATGTTGTGTCCGACATCTCTGGGCTTGATCTGGTCTCCAACACTGTCCTCGTCCTCCTCACTCTCCAGACCCTGAGCGTAGGCTTCCTTCATCACATCCACCTGATGCAGGAAGTTATGAAAGTTATGAATGACCTCTTGTAGTTTGCTTATTTAAAAAAACTCATGGTAACACATGCTGACCCACACTTACCAGTTCGGTGGGTCTCATCTTGTACAGAATCTTCTCTGCATTCTCGCTGTCATGGCGACTCTCCATGATAGCCAATAGGAGCTTGGAGGCATTGTTCTACAACAAAAGGCTTCAAAAATGAATTTCTACACCATCACCAGCCTCGGAACTTGTAAATTCGTGAAGTAATTACTTGTTGGGCACAATTTTAAGCACAAAAAAAGTGTATATTTTGTAATTCTATGAAGGGTTTTAAGATTGAATTTGTAGCCAATTCACACTGACTTTTACATGTTAGAAAAAAGAAGCTGGAAGCTTAATGTTGTTTTAATTATCTTCCCGGTCTCTAGCCCTTTAGTTTACTACTGCTATAAAGAGACCCATAGTTTTCTTTTTCATAGTAATGGTTGTTTTTGGCTGTGTGTCATAATAAGCAGCTTCTCAGAGACATCTGCTGCTCACCTTGAGCTGCAGTACCAGGTCCAGACGATGCTTCTCCAGGGGGTTGATGGAGTTGACAATCAGTGCTATGATAATGTCAATGCCGTTTGACTCATGCTTGGCTATACACGTCTGAAAAAAAAAGAAAAACAACGGCAAAATTCATCAGAAGAGGAACATGAGAAAAAACATACAGAGGACAAAACATTGTTAAATCACAATAAAATAAGCTGTTTGTATTTGGGGACCACTGGCCAATATAGTGGTGTTCAAATATGATTAATGTTGTATTTCTTTAGGTATTGATTTTCAATTGCCTTCATTGGATTAGAACAGTGACTAGAGTCAGAAAATGGGAAGAAGAGTGGGGATGATATGCAGCAAGGAGTCAAAGGTAAGAGTTTATCCCTGTACGGGACCTTGGGTCTCTGGAGCCAGCCTCAAGTGGACACTCATGGAACTGCAGTTTGCACTTCCGCATTAGATTCATTTTTCAACACCAGTTTGCCCCTTGGTATGTACATGTATTTTTAAACAACAATAGACATTTTAGACACAGAGAAATTGATATATGGGAACAGAGATACAATCCAAACAATAAACAAGATCTACCCTAAAGACAGACTTAGTAGACTGTAATTACATGTTGGATTAACTTGACCATAAATATGCAGGAGATAGGCACTAACCCCCATCCCCTACCCTTATTTGTGGTTGGGTAGGTTTATGTCATTTCTTTTTTGTTTCTTTTTATTTATTAATGTAATCTATGCTAAATTTACATTTAAAACTTACATAAAAATATGTTTCTTCATGTTGTATGTTCTTTGAGTCGAGTGAAATCAAAAATAAAGTCTAAATTATCGATACATGGTGAAAATGTCAGTCTTTGAACGGGATGATGAGACTATTTTACTTCACATAAACCCTTTACTCGTCACTTGACTAAACCTAGCAACAACGCCAAACAAAACAGTGCTCTCTCTACCTGGTTTTCATGGCACGGTCCCTGGCAGTACTCTGTGATGGTCTCCAGGGTTTGGCGAACCAGGTCCACATTACTCTCATTGATATACAGGCCAAGCAGCCCGAGACCTCCAGTGGTGCTTCCACAGATACAGTCCAGGAACTGAAGAGTCTCACACACCAGATTGTAGTTTGTCTTGTTGTTCTGGTTGCGTAGAAAGTTCTGGATTCAAAGCAGAAAAACGACAGACAGTTAACAGTAGTCAGAATGGCGTTCAACATCCTTGTTCTAAAATAAAAGGCTTCAGTACCTGCAGGTCTAAATTGTGGTTCTCACAGAGCAGCTGCAGGTAACGCAGGATTGGTTTCATGATAGTGATGGCTGGGCTCATTTGTGATTCTTCCGGCGCCTCTTCTGCCCCAATTATCTCACTGTTCTGGCCGAGGCCTTCCAGGTCTGGATCCAGCTCCTTTCTGAAGGCACAGAAGGCCTTTGAGGTCACTGATGAGGCCTCTTTCAGCTGCCCACGCATGTCCTCCTTCATGTGAAGCCCCAAGTCTTTTCCTAGAGCCCAGAGTAGAGGTGTACAAACAAATACAGTTTTTTAACTGCTTAATTATGGACAGCACAATAATGGATATTTGTCAATGCATGGGGAAAAACACGTATGCATGACACGAGTAGCAGGTCACCATTTCAGGTAATATGTATGCTTTATAAACGTGTAGACAGAAATTTAAAGACCCTCCTGCCCCTTCTATAAGTGGGAAACTACTGAGTGGGGTTCTGTAGCATGGAAGCACCTGATATTAATACAATGGTCTTTTGATAAGCTTGTGATGTGGGCCCTCACATGCCCTCTGACATGTGACTGCAGGAACTGAGAACAACAGTCTGCACAGAGGTCAGCAGAGCAACAAAGGTAGTCCTGGATTTATCCTCCACTATTGTTTAAAAGGGTAATACGGTTTTCAGGTTTATACAGTATATGCATATTTATCTATATATAAATCTTTATCAATATCTATATCTATATAGCCAGCAAACCAGTCTCTGTATTTTCCACACTCTGGTAGTCATTTTTTAATAAATAATAATACATTTGAAATTGTAGCGCCTTCCAAAACACAGTAACAAAGTGCTTTACACCACAAGATAAAACAATGCACAGTCAGGTAAAAATAACATCACCAGAGCTGTCCACAGAGCAAGATAAAGTGCAGTCAGGTTATATAAATATATATATATATATATTCAAATCTTTCAATAATATAACAATAAAAGAATGTGGACAGTAAAAGCAGGTGAAATAAAAAGATAAAAAGCAGGCAATCAAAAGATCGCAGATTATATTTAGTGCAGAAAGGTCAAAATGCATCATCCCTCGACCTTTACCTTTCTTGAACCTGATGCCGCTGACGTCACCATCGTCGTCCCTTTTCCTGCTGCTGAGCTCAAACATGTTGACAGACACAGTGGCTCGGATCTCCTGCTGCGCTAGGCGCATACGGTCGTAGAAAACCTTGAAGAACCTCTCCGACTTCTTCTGCTTGTACAGCTGGTTATAGAAGGAGTTCTGGGTGGAAGGCAGAGAAGTCATCATACATAATGTGAATCGAAATTTATGAAAGTGTGTACGTTTTAGCTGATCAGTGTGCATGGACAGTCAGCGTTCTGGGTCGCCCACCTGTATCTGTGTGTTTCCGCCTTGCAGAAGGGCGATGCCCAAGAGGATGCTCTCCTCAAACACTCGGTCGTTCTTTGTGTTGACGATGAGGTCGATTACTAGCTCTGTTGTGCCGACGTTGTCCAAGAGACACTGAATCTCCACCATACTGCTGCTGGGCTTGTCAGAGTCCAGCATGGGGGAACTTCCTATAGAAATTAAAAATAAGCATTTTTTTTCCTCAACAATTTGCCTATACACAGTATTTATCATTTTTGATGGTTATCTAATTGGATTTCATGACGGTTTCTGCAAAAGTATTATTTATGCATTGCTTCAGGATCAGGAATCACTGAAGCAAGGTTTAAAGTCTGCCAGAATTTGTCAAACAGCTCTTCTCCTATGAAGAAGAATGCTGTCAAGTTAGCTGCTGTTGTTTCCTCTGCAGCGAGCCGTTATTGTGGTGTCTACTGGGTTTATTTGGGGTTCTCTGTACCTCCGGATGAAGGCTTGACAAAGCCGCCAGATGAGCTGTTTCCACTCCCGAGCTCCGGCTTGGAAAGAAGCTTTTGATTTCCAAAGTAGCGTGTGAGGAGGATCTTTCTCAAATCATTTCCCTGTGGAGGCAGAAATCATGATGTTAAATCCATTTCACAGGCTGACAGAGTACCAGCCTCAAATGAGGACATTTACCTTTTAAAAAAGTAGTACTTTTAGAGCCTTAACCATAAAAATAACCTCAAGAGGAAGGACAGGTTGAGAAACGTTAGTGGTTTTGTATATCCACGGCTATGAAATCCATACAATCATCCAAACAAGAGAACTCAGAGGCCTTTATCGGATACCCAATCAAAATAACTGTCACCCTTTGATACATTTCTATCTTGATGGGAGCGATGGCTTACAGGATAATAATGCTAAACAAACAGGAGCATATCACTGAGGAGCACGACAGTTGTAGTGTTGTCCCATGACTAAATCCCAACTGAGGTTCTGCTAAGAAAGGGGAACTAAGCAAACATGTTTTCATCTTGATTTGAAACAATGAGATTTAGTGTTCCCTGAATTTTAAAAAAATCTATCTTGACCAAGTGACCACAGCATAAAAGGTGACATAAGCTTTTTTTTTACCACATATGAAATTTAAAAAAAATTGTTTTCTATGATTGTGGAAAATGCATTCACTAAGTGGAAGAAGGGCAAAAATGTAAGAGAACACAAAAAGTGCATTCGAATTTCAAACTTAGAGGACTGCCGTTACAAAGTGCTCTAGAGATGCTGCATGTGAAGATGTTTTATTTGTATGCACGAAACAATGCCTTACACAACACCAGTTCCGTCTACCTACACATTTATCTAAAGACAGTATTTATTCTCTCTCCATCTCCCACAAACATCTGTGAGCGTCTCTTGTGACATTTGACGCAGACGAGCAGGAACGAGATTAAAGGATTCATGGAGATAATCTCCATACTGTGTGTTGTGTAATCGAAGTACCATTGTGATTGACAGGAGGAGGACTTGTATTGTGCTATTTATACCTTTTTTTATTGTGCAGCCGGAGGCAGCAGTGGATGGATGGATGGATGGATGGATGGATGGATGGGATATGTACAGAATGTATGGACACTATAGCAGGTCAGCATCCGTTTCTATGACAACCTAAACACTGAAAATGGCCCTCACATGCGTCATTATTGATCCTAACAGTGGAAAGACGGATGAAGAGATGGACTGAAGGGTAAAGCTAGGGGATAAATGAACCGTCAGTACCTACCTGTAGTTTTTATAAAAACATGTATTACAACTAGCCTTCAACACAGAGACAAGCGGTCACAATTACAGAAAAAACAAAAAACAGTCAAGCTTTCAAATGAATAATGTTTTTGACACATTTATATATATATATAAATTTATATATACATCTGAAATTGGTGTCTTCTCGTGCTCTGGGAATGTATTGACATTTTTTTTTATTACTGCTTACTTGCATTTATTGATTGACAAAAAAAATGTCTCAGTTCATGCAGTGTTATAACTTTTGATTCATTACATGTTTCTGACGAGTCGGTGAACATTTATCTGGCCTCTTTGTCCATCTGTGAGTCCCATTTTTGTGATTGTCACACCTCAATGAAAGCTGACACATAATGTAATTAGTATTCAGATTGACATGACTCATTCGTGTAGCTGCCTTTGAAAGACTTGGTTACGTAAAATCACTGTTAAATTAGAAACATTGCACTAGTATAACTCTGAGAAGAAGGAATTCTCTGCAATAAATACTGATGCTAAATTATCAAAGGGAAATACTCACTCACTCCACTATTGATGGTAAATTATTGGTAAATGGACTTGAGCTTTTTACACTGCAGGTCACACCTACCTATTCACACCACATTCACACACTGATGAAAGAAGAAGAAGTGTCCATCAGTATTAACTAATCCCATTCACACAACCTTCACAGTGTCTTGCCCAAGGACACATCGACATTGGAACAAATCACCGACCTTCCAGTTAAAAGATGACCGACTCTACCACTGAGCCACAGACGCCCCACAGTGCGTCTTCGAAAAAAGACTAGATCAATATGTTGACAGTGAGAGATCAGAAAGCTGCCCAGGTTGGGTCCAGCTAAAGAGCTAAAACTAAGAAAACACCAAAGAGTGAAGATATGGAGGAGCACGTGCGGCAGATGCTCCCTGTGTCAGTGAACACTCCATCTCATCTGCAGTCAGCACAGACACTTGTCTGCCTGCGCTGTCTGGCTGACTATCTCACAAACACACACGCATACAAAAACACACACATATACTTCTTGAACTGAAGGTGAGGATCCACTGAAGTAGCCTCTCTCATTTCCACACAGACACAAATTCAGCATCACACTCTTTATGGCAGCCAAATCAAACAGATATTATTCAACTGATCACAGATCAGATCAGGTGTGAATTGACATTTCTCCTTTACAGAGAGTGGATGGAATGCTTTTTCATCATTTTAAGACATTTAAAGAAAAGTTATAGGGGGTGGGGATGTAAAAAGGGGTTTAAAGGTTTGCACTTGTTCACCTCTGAGTGGCCATATCTGTAGAGAGAGAGAGAGAGAGAGAGAGAGAGAGAGAGAGAGAGAGAGAGAGAGAGGGGGAAAGACAGAGGAGAGCAGAGGGGAGGCAGGATGGCGGTAGAGGAGATACAGCATAGCCTGATTCATCTGCTTGCTGCTGCATTGACAAGAAAAACTCCCATAAGGTGATGTAAGAGCCACGAGAAAGAAAGCGAAATAAAAACAGAGGTAGAAGAACTGACAAGGGGTAAGGTTGAGAAAGATAGCGGTAGAGGAACAAACAGAACTGAGCGAGAAGCACACAGTCACTGTGTTTTAAAATGTGCACCGGCACGCCACACTGCGGCTCTTGTGTCCAGGCAGGGGGATGAGCTGCTGCTGATTCTCTTCTCAACCTCCCGCATCTTTGCATCCCCCTCTATCCCACTTCCCTCCCCTCCTGCAGCCCCCCACACACGCTCTTCTGTCTGCAGCGACTCCTAAGACACGCATGGAGAAAAAGACAAAGACCAAGCCTGCTCTTTGCGTCTTTAGGTGGTCTGAAAGCTCACACAGGCAGTGGAGGGCAGCACCGGCTGTGGACCGAGACAGACAGACAGAGCCAAGAAAGGCGGGGGGGCAAGGGGGGGGGGGGGGCTGGAGCTGTTCAGGTCAGACAAGGTCGGTAACAGAAGGATACTGAGTCCACAGAGGAGGGAAAAGTTATCCAAACATGGCTCAGATCGGGGGCTTTAGGTTTTCTTCTCTACTTTCTTTCTCATCTGACAGAAACATGGAAGGACTCTGGTTGTGTGTCTTTTGTAAACAGCAGGGAACGCTGATCAAAAACTCAGTGACAGACTACAAGTGGAGTTTTCCTACAGACAATGTAGGGGGCCCAGCAACATACACCATTATCACCATCAGTGAGCAACAAAGATAGAAGCTGCAGTCAACATACTCTGTTACAGTACAGAGACTTTAAGTGAACCTTTACCTTCTATTGCTTTCTTTAGCTCATCATGCCCAGACTCAAAGGATAGTGTACAGTACATAATAAGGTGTGCCTCTGCATTGTTTGCTGTGTTGCACTAGAAGGAAAATGAAAGTGGGAGTATTACACGGATCCATATCGAGCTTTGCACTGAGGGAGTAATTCATCAATAGGGCATCAACAGTCCCGTTATCCTTCTGGTTCAGGACAGTCACTTTGATGAGTGAAAGAGAAAAAAAACAGATGTGAGGAGACACAGGAGGCGTCCGCTGTCACTGAGGGCAGTGAAGTCATTTCAACTTCATTTTTTCTGGATTTTTGTTTTAATGAAAGTGTTTTTATTTGTTTTCAGTAGAGAACATTTGCAGGTGCACTTTGTAAGCTGATTGGTTACGGCACATATTGTATGTATAGATAAATTCCTTCTTTAAGGAAATAAGTGTGACATCGAAATAAGGTTCTGAGACAGTTAGTTTCATTTAAAGTTAGCTAAAGATTTTTAGAAATTCTGGATATGGACTTTTGGATAGGATGAGCAAACAGAGGCATGCATGAATAAGAATATATTCAGCCACTGTTAATCAAACAGTGAAGAATTGCATATGCACCTTAATGCTGCGCTGCAGTACAGTAGGTGATGATGTTCAATAAAAGTCGATTCAGGAGAACAGAAACATTTCTGATACATCTCTGCTTGCAATGTGGAAGAACTTGTCCTGCCCCATGGTCACAACAGGGAGCTCTGCCACTTTGTACACAGGACTTACAGTTTTCCATACCTGATAAAAATTCCCAAAAAACACGTGCTGAGACAAGCTTCACGTGCCACCTTTTACAAAATGCTGCAGTTCCACAGCACATTAAATTCACCCAACAAACAAGCGCATCACCAAAACAAATTAAGCCGCCATGTGAGAGCAATTGGTGAGACTGAGGAAAATACAAGACAGCAGCGTAAACAAGCGTCCAGAAAAAGGCAAACTGTTAGCAGATGGATTCACAGTGGAGGTGTTACACATGGTTCACCAACAACGTTCAGTGAAGATTTTAGTGGTTATGAGGACTGTAATGTCAAAGGTATACGTGAGCTGAAAAAGTGCAAAGGTGGGTTGTTTCTTTTGTCAGCATAAATAGTAGGCTACCCATGTGTCTATTACAACATGGTGGACAAAATGAGAGAAACACATTATGACAAATGATCCTGTAATACATATCAAATTGCTGATTGCTGGGGATTTTGGCTGTGTTAGTGGATGGCAATCTTGATCTATATCAACTATGTTATTGGCCGGCACAACATTTTAAACAAAACAAGGCGTAGAGTAAACACATCCAAAGACTTTCACAGGAGCTGGATCGAAAATCAAAATGAAGGAAAGGTTTAAAAAAGGATCCGCACACTGTATTAAAATTTCCCAGCAACTTTAATTGCGAAAGCAACATTTTGATCTCACGAATAATCTGTGAGATCAAAACGTTGCTTTTGGACTTAAAGTTGCTGGGAGCTTTTAATGCAAAATTTTAAACAGACTTCCATTTCCCTCGAAAGATAAGTCATACTATTGTCAGTGATCCTTACCTGACACCTAGCACCACAATTTGCTCCAATTTAAGTTTGAAAGGGGAACAATAATCACAGCACAGTGATGGAAATGAGCTCAAAGGGAGCTAAAATGGCCTTTAATCAAAACAGCTCTTTGAACTGACCACCTCTGAAAGTGTCTACAATGATTAAACCATAAACTGTTAATATTAATAGACGAAGCCTGGAGGCGTCACTCATCTGTTACTGCAGGGGGCTTTGGAGTTCCATCAGCACATTGGCTTCATTTTTCAACACCGGAGGTTGCCGCTTGGATAAAACAAAGAGTGGTGTATAGTTTTTCCTCTACTGCAGGGCCAATGTATGGTACTTAAGAAGGTTTCTATTATGTCCACACACTCAGTACATGAGCAAACCTGACAGATAGAATCAATCAGTGTGCCCGCAAGTTGCAATTCCTATACGTAATTCAAGACCTTGGCAGTCATGTGCCTCCCTGAGAACAAGTGAGCTAACTCATATGCAATCAGATTCAGATAACACACAGTGAACTGTGTCGAATCATTGTTCACAGTGACAATTAAAACATTCATAGTGTACCTAAGAGGCATGACGGTGAGGCCCTTTTCGCAGTTTTATGACAATCTTTTAACAGGATGTGTCTTTCCTCTAAAAACAAACATCCAAGAGGGCTCCTGGTGCCACGGCATTTCTGCACGGGGCACACAGATTTCCTGTGCCCAGACACGGACAGACCAGACAAACAACATGTGCTAATCTGTCATCGCCATGGAAACCAAAACATAATACTCAACTAACAGACACCTGACTGATGGGTCGTGGGAAGTAGTGTGGGAGGAAAACATAAACTCAGGCAGTAAAACATACATGACACTTGCATTTCCACACTAATTATGATTATTATTTGACATAAGATAATACAGCGCTCGGCAACCAGATTTAGGTCCTACATTTCTACACTCCAACTTTTTTGAGTTGACTCATCCTGCTGCATCAGCCAGAATCCATCTAAAGGTCAAACTGTAAGATCGCCCCGCTCTCCGCCTGCCAGTCTGACCCGCTTCCTTAACCATGTTCCCCTACTCCCACGAGGAGACAGACCATAGACTGTAAAATATGAGACAGACAGACAGACAGACAGACAGGGAAACCCTGCAGGATGAGCTCACACAGGGACAGCCAGCATGGCACTGCACGCCTGGAACTGTGCGTGCGTGCGTGCGTGCATACGTGCGTGTGTGTGTGTGTGTGTGCGTGCGTGCGCGTCCCAAAGCTTGCTCTCCGTCTACATGCGTCCGTGTGATGGGCTTAGCATGGAGAGGGTGGTAATCTGTAAATCTGCTTTGCCTTGGGCAGGTGGTGTGAAACTTGGCTCACAAGAAAAGAGAGGGAGGGAGAGAGAGATGGATAGGAAGAGAAGAGAGAGAGCAAGAGCAACAGAAAGGGAGAGACAGACAGGCAGCGTGTGAATGACAGGGACGAGTGTGAAAGAGAGTGTGACAGTGGTTTATATAACAAGGTTTTTCAATCCTCTGTAAACAAGAGGGCACGCTCACATGCACACATGACACCACATTACATACACAAGCATGCGTGTTTTTCACAGAAATCATCTCATAGGCTCAAATAAACAAAAGTTTAAAAGCAGCATGTGGTGTTAAAGGATAGTTTTTCTTGTTTTTTTCATAGTGTCCACCAATCATATAAAATATAAAACTAATGACTAAATCCTGCAATCAAGCACTGTCTGTGCAAAAACTATCAAACTCTGTCTCTGTATTATGATGAACAGTTGTTCTGAGTTAATGCATACTGAGTCTGTGTTGTCCAAGGGAGATAACGCTGCATACATGTTGTAAGAAAAAGCAGGTGTTTGCATTCTTTTAAAATCATATCTTGGTGGGGATTTCTGATTTAATCCAGAGGTGAAGAGCAAAATGCTGCATTTCTCGTAAAAACAAACTAGACCAGGGCCATCATACTATATTCTATGTATCCAAACCAAGACGTCTTATAATTAATGGAATATCATTTTCTTGAATCCACCAACAAATACTGTCTTGGTGCTTTAAACCCTCAGAAGTGCCTCGATGTCTGGTAATCCACAGTTGAAAATAGTCCCAAACAAATGCATTATTCATTCCTGTTTGAGTAATTTGTGTGAAACGTGCTGTTCCCAAATGATTTAAAGACATTAGTTAGCCTATATACGTAAAAAAACCTATGTGCACTGGTGACCCACTTTTTAAGATTGAAATCACCAGAAGCAACAAATGAGTTGCAGCTTAGTGTTAGACCCCTGGTAGGAAAGTCAGACATCTGAGAGAAAGGTGTAACACTATCATGAGGCTTTCAATAAGAAAACATACAGTAAACAAACACCAGAGTTATCCCTGCACAGTGAAAAAGTGCATAAGATGACAAAACATATACAATTTGAGGCTATAATTGACAATTTATGCATATTTTTTTGCATCTTTCTTTTAAGTTTTTTCCCCTCACATTAAACCTCTTCAGGGCAAGCAGGAGCACAGATATTCCTATTTATCTGACAACACAGATAAGTAAAGTGCAGCAGTGAGAGCCAACACGTCTCTTCACTGTGACTCGCTGCCCGGCCAGAGCTCCTGGCATGACCCAGGAAAACACAGAAAGGGGCAAGGGTAGGACTTGAGGGGGGAGAGAAAAGAGACAAAATAACCCAGGTAAGCAGACAGAATGCAATACACAATGAGACATAGTGAGGAGGGGGAAAAGTGGGAAGAGAGTGGCGGCAAGTGGACAGAAAGTGAGAGTAAGGAAGGAGGGAGGGAGGGAGGGAGGGAGGGAGGGAGGGAGGGAGGCAGGCAGAACGTGATGGTCCACGTGACGCTGGCTCAGCCACTGCAGGCTGTTACGTAAGCGCACCCCCTGCCCTGTCTCCTCATGGACTGAGCAGACTCTGCTTCTCTCCAATCCCTCACCCTGCAGTAGCTGCCCACTTTTTTTTTCGCTTCCACTCACATGGCTCCTCACATGGCTGCCTCCCACCCTCTCTCCCTTCCTTGATCACTCTCCCTCCATCTCTTTCTCTCACTCTCCTCCACCCACTCATTGCACCCCAGGGGAGCCACCAACCTCTGCTGCCTATGCTGTCACTCCTTTCTCTCTCTCTCTCCTTCTGTTTTTTGTCTGTCTACCTCTCCGTTACTCATTATTTCCATCATTCGTTCTCTTCTCTCTCTCTCTCTCTCTCTCTCTCTCTCTCTGTCTCTGTCTCACTCTCTATCCCGTGAGGCAAGGCTGCAGCTCCACGCTCAGGGCTACAGAAATATGACAAAAGAGGCCACAAATACATGCTTGAGCACACTCACTCACACCTACACAAACTGACATTTCACATATCGTTACCGCACTGTCTGGCTTCTCGAATGCGCTGAGCCGCTTTAAAAAAATGTGCTGTTTTTTTCCCACTTTGTATTCCTCAGATCTCGTTCGACACAACTGTTGAGTAATTTGCCTGTCGAAAAAGTGCTTGGCTGACTGACACGAGTCGCAAACACAAATAGTAGAAAACAAAAGTCTGACTCTTCAGTGACACTGAATGGAATGTTTCTATATTGAGAAATGAAGACAACAAATTTACTAATGCAATTACACAGAGAGAGTGTAAAGACAAATACACATTCAAAAAAAATCTATTTTAATAAGTGATGTATCTGCTTTTAGAACAGCATTATCAGCCACAAATTTGCATTCATACATAAATTCCTGCAAGGTCAGAGGAAAGCAACACATGCTTTCTGCCAGTTAACTACGGGATAATGTGTAGGGCAATCAACTGACTCCAAGACATGCCAAACAAATGGTGATTTTGGAGTCTTTTTTTACATATACAGTTTTGAGTGGTGCCAACACTCTTGTTGTGTCTGCTCAGCATCACCTCCTATCATCATGAAGCCATAACAAACTCTCCTAGACCTCCAGGCAGCGACTACAGACCTGCCTCTTTTTCTACTTTGGCCCTTATCCTCCATCCTCTACCTTCACACCTCAAGCTACTTTCTCAAATCTCCGTCTCCTCTAGCCACTCCTGTCGTTCACTTTCCAGCAGGAGTCAGGCTCCTGCAACCCCCACCCCCCACTCCAACACACACACACATACACACACTCGCTGCAGTATTGATTTGTTTGTTCAGTTCTCTCCCCCTCCTTCTTTTCCTTACTTCCTCCCTCCTATTCTCCCTCTCAGTGTGAGTGTGTCCTCAAGTGCCTCCCTACCTTATGTAACATAGACAGGCCTACAGCATACTGATGAAGGGAAGTCTGGGCTCTGGGCCGACAGACATGGGAGAAAACAAGGGCTGCACAGCATAGCTGATAGGAGTGAAGCACTGCTGATACTTGGAGACAGCGCTAAACACTCACCAAACATTACTTTATTTATGTGCCTTTTCCTGTTAAGTGAAAGCATGAGAGACTATAATCTTTTTTTGGTGGGGGGATACTACATTTGTCATGTAAAAAAAATAAATGTATTGTACACCATGTTTTAGTGATACACTCCCCCATGCAGGGTGAGTACTCACAGACTCCTGAAAGCATTCCTTCTTGTCCAGCATCTCTCGCAGCGTCTGGAGGATCTTAATACACAGCTTCTCCTCTTTTTCCATCAGCTTCTTGGTGTGTTTAATCAGTCTGAAAAGTGGCAAGAGAAGTACTGTATCACCTACATATCCTGCTTATGCAGTCAGTCACTGGATTACAGCTAAAAACAAGACTTTGTTTTTTATTGACAACTACTGCTGAAATCTCCTTTTCTGCTTTCAGGAGGTAGCACAACAGCAGCAGAGTAGTAGCACCTCTAGAGGTTTGATTTGTCATAATAATCTTCCAATAAAACTTCTACAATTTCCACTGACAGATACATACAATTAACTTTTTCCTAAACATTTTTATAAGCTAAAAAAAGAACAATTATTTGCCATGCAAACTGGTATTTTTGTCATTGTGTTTCTTCATTTTCAACGACCAAATCTCAAAGCAGACAGTAAATGGAATGAAGCCAGTGCTGCACAGGGTCAAAAAAGATATTGAAATGATGAGAAAGAATCAGGTTCTCTTCAAGGATAAGTGACAGAGTCAAATTGCAAATTAATGACTGTCCAGGTTATGTGTTATGTTAAATTCATGGTGAAAAATTGGCAGTCTAAACTGAAAATCCAAGTCACTCTGATGCAGTATAAAAATCCTTTATTTAACAGGGATGTCCTGGATTTCTTTATACTGCCTCAGATTTTCAGTTTAGACTGCCCATTTTTCAACATGAACTTTGTTTGAAAATAACCTGGACAGTATTTCATTTTTGTGTAATACAAAACAAATAGTTTCCCATCAGCAAAAGTTCATTTTTTATCTGCCCATACTGAATATCAGCAACAACAAAAAAATAGCAATCATCAATGTCAAAAATCTAAAACACCTTACCCAGAAGACCATGTGAGCCATACTGTTGATCTTTCTTGTGGCTAATTTTAACATTTTAAATGTTGGCCTTCATGCTTTCCTATGTAAAGACTTTGGGTCCAAATACAGATTCTGGACAGCGACTCACTTAGACATGAAAGCTCCGCTCTCACAGCGTAAGCGAGCAGCCTCTGGAAACAGCAGCTCAGGGCTGTGCAGAACATCAACCAGCACAGAAAATTCTGCCTGAACCTTCGGACTGAACTGCTCCTCCAGGAGGGACACGACCCCCTGTAGACAGAGACACAAAAGGCTCATGAGATGCTGTCCAGGAGGAAATGATACAGCTGAATACTTAACATACCATAACCACTTTAGGTTTTAAACTCAACTCTGCTCTTAAAAAAAGTAAAGCCACAATAGCAGAACGGCTAAAGGGATGGTAAACTAATTTTGGGCCCAGACTAAAATAGTTAAACATCTACCAGTAATCCCCAGACTTTACCTGTAGTGCCACCATGAGGTTACTAAGATTTGTTTATTAAGCAGAATGGGTCAACACCTATTGGATGGATTGCAGAAAAGTTTGGTCTAGACATTCATGTCCCTGTTAACTTTAATTTGTTATAACCCATACCACATTGGGTGTAACTTTTTGTCTAGTGCCATCATCAGGTTAGATTTATCCATTATGACCAGATAC
The DNA here is from genome assembly GCA_020745685.1 of Tautogolabrus adspersus. NCBI lineage: Eukaryota > Metazoa > Chordata > Actinopteri > Labriformes > Labridae > Tautogolabrus > Tautogolabrus adspersus. The sequence goes on from CM036539.1 coordinate 15,349,019, forward strand.
TTACAAAAATAATCCTATCAACCTCAGTGCTAATTAGTAAATTGTCATGCCAACATGCTATCCTTACAGTGTGCAAACATGTAAGATAGCTGACATTAGCTTTGCACTCTCAGAGCTGATAGCATGAACGAAGACTCTTTAACAAAATGTGCACCTGCAGCTTCTCAATAATGTTCTTGTAGTCAGGGCCACCAAGGGGCTCCTTCCGTGGTCGTGTGCGTGCAGAGATCCTCCAGTCCTTGGCTGCTCGCTGCACCATGTTGCTGTGGACCTTGAGAGACAAAGTGTTGACCTGACTGTCGAGATCCACAGGGATGGCTATGGCCCGTGCCTTAGCTGGGGAAGGATATGAAGGAACATGTCTGTGAGTTTATTCGTTATATGCAGACATTAAACATCTAAACCCTGCATTGATCCAGCTGCTGCTACTTACTGGTGTCTTGAATCAGTGAGAAAGTGGCACAAAATAAAATGATCTCTGAACCAATCCTGCCACTAATATGCTCAATCAATACAGTCAGAACAATAATTATCTTTACATTGACATACTTGTGATGTTCAATGTCTCCGTCAACATTCAAACCTGAAAGCTGGACACCAGAGTAGTGACACTCACCGACGTCAGCCAATGTCTTGATACAGCTCTCGATATTAACCTTCTGAGCTGAGTTGATCCAGTTGCAGTTGTAGATCCTAAAAGAAGACTGGAGCAGCTTGATGAAGACAGACTGGTTTGTCTATGAAAAGAGGAGAGATGAAGGGGATTTTTTTTTTTTAAATAGGCATAAAGGTTAAAAAGACAGCGCTAACCCTAATGGGAACACTTCTATATTGCATCTGATAGAAGATATTAGTACAGATTTCAGGATAAAAAAAACCTCAAGCTGCTGCTCTAGCTACAAAATTCTCTAATGAAACAGGTGAAGGTGCAGTATTCTCTTTTTTCTGTAAAATGGCAAAGGATTTATACGTGTCAACCAAGTGTGACCCCCCCTGTGCAGGCGCATTTCACTGGCCTGTTGGAGGTGAGAAAATGATACCTGCAGATTGGAGTGGTTGACAGAGAAAGGTGAGCTGAAGAAACCTTTGACAATGGCCATCACCGTCTCTGTCACATACTTTTCCAAGGCCAGATCGGCATGGTTACGGTCTGTGGTCGTGTTGCACACCTAAAATACAAGAATGAAATAAAAAGACGAACTTCTGAATGAGCTAAGCCTCACAACAAATCTCTGGCAGTTTTTCTGTATTCACTTTCTTTACCTCAGTGTATCCTGACACATTTTAAAGAGCCTCATTATAAAAAATATCAGTCAGACTAGTGTGACCTTTAAATCTGACAGAGTCTTACACTGGACATGTCCACCAGGAAGTTGTCAAAGAGCTTCCAGATGTGGTTGGATGTGTAGATCTCCTTCATTTCTACCTCTGTGTCCACGTAGCAATGATTCACAAAGTTCACATAGGCAGTTTTCACCTAAGGGGAAAAGAATCAGAGATAAGATGACTGGTTTATACAGAAATGTTGTTAGACTTTTGACAAGGCTGTTAGTTTTTATCTACACTATAAATCTCCAACCATAATATAATTCCCTGGTCAATTATTTAGCCTTTACCTCTGGTATACAGTGAACGTCGGTGACAACTTTGACAATATCGTCAAGGGGCAGCAGAGAGTTGCATTTCAGCTCAGTGTACACGTTCTTGCCCTCGGTGCAGGCAGCCAGCAGCTCCACCAGCGTGTTGTGGTAGGCCAGAGCTCCGTCTTCATCTGTCCGCTCTCGCTCAGAGCCCATCATCTGCAGCAGCACTGGAAACGAGGAGCGGTCATTGTAGAACACCAGCACGTCCTCACCTCCATTAACCAGCTGGAAATACCGACAGGAAGAGAAAAGTTACATAAGATAAAAGCAGGGTTCACCCGAGGTCTGCAGTTACCATTCACACATTAACCATTAACATGTACTACAAAATGCATAAAAAACACAAATAATAAGAAAACTGTGAAGTGAAAATTAGAAATTTAACCCTTCAGTGAAATTCCCTTAATAAGCATTTGTGATCATTGATGACATTTTCCTACCTCTGTCATGACTTTGTCCTGACATTTCTTCACATACTTCCCATCGGCCTTCACAATGGTCTGTAGGAACTTGAGGTACAGAACATGCCGTCCGTGTGTTTCAATGCAGTGGACAAAATGATGGACCACACGTTCGCTGATCTCATTGCAGAGCTGGTAGTTATTCATGAAGATGTTACGCATCGTCTCAGCTTCCAGCAGCTAGTTGAAAAACAGAGTAAAGATGAAGTCTTTTAGACAAGATCATCTTCATTAAGTCAGGGAATTTATTTGTTGTTCTCTTAAGATTCACTTTTGGGCTTTTTGCCTTTATTCGGTAGGACAGTGGATAGAGTAGGAAATCAGGAAGCGAGAGTGAGGAATGACATAAAGGGAGGGAGCCACAGGTTGACTTGAACCTGAGTCGACGGCTTGGAGTACTATCACCCCTGTACATGGGGCGCGACCTAAACACTAGGGCATCTCCGCCCCTTAACTAACTTGTTTATATAAAAGATAGGGAAAAGAAAACTGATCCTGCCTACAGTGACCATGTTGTTTAGGACCTTGTGTTTTTTATAATAGTTAAATTCTGTTCAAGCTGATGCATGCTACAGTGAAAAGTATGACATTCTAAGACAGACATATCAACATAAGATACTGTAAGTACATCAAGATCATATCAATTTACCCCTGGAGTGAGGAAGAGGTTGAGGTTTTTATGCAGGAGAACTTGATTCTGAGGGTTTCCTCTGCAGAAATTCTGCAGAAATGTGTGTGCCAGGGTCATGATCTCATTCATCTTCTCATCACTCTGTGCATAAAAGAAACAGATACATAGATGTCGGATCATTAAAGAGAACACAAAGAAATCCTTTTTGCACAAAAACAAAAACATACATAAGTGTGACAAGTCCTTCAGTTTCTCACCTGCTCGTAGGGGATCTGCAGAAGGTCCAGCACCACGGTGTGGGCCCCCATGTTCTTCAGGAGTCTCTGCTGCTGCACACGACTCTTCTTACTCGGGTAACACAGCTTACTGAGTCTCAGCAGGATCTAAATGTTAGACATCAAACATCACATTATAAACACAAAGCTGGAGAAAAATGACAACACTGGAAGTTAATACAGGATGCTCACCTCTTTGACAATGTTGTAGTTGTTTGCTTTGTTGCTATCAATTTGAGGTTTGATATCTCCATCCTGCACGGGGCTCAGGACAACCTCCTAATAAGGGACACATGAAGATAAAAAACAGCCTTTAATGACTTTTTCAATCATTTTGTTTTTATTGATAAGTGTAATGGTATGTTAAATATTTGAAATGCTGTGATGACACGGCTAACCAAAGGTGCAATTCGTATGTGTTCTCAGTGGCGTGCAACAATCTTCCCATCCAGTCTCTAATTAGCATAATTTGTCACAGAGTAATGGAAAAAAGTCACTGTTCTGATCTTTATCGTCCTTCTCATTGCATTATTATTACAATAATGATGTTAAAAGAAACACACAACATGTTACAGGCCCGACTGATACACACTTAGTTACAGTTGGTTCCTGTTCTGCCACACATTATTATTCATTATTCCTCAGTACACAGCAAAAACACATCCTTCCATCAGCTTCAGTGAACACTAAAGACAAACAAAGGAGCTATTTACAGTGCAGCTGAACGACTGATGGGATGTTAAGATAAATATAGTAAGTTCCTGTGGAGAAATAAATGTCACTCCATGAAGTGCAATGTGAAATTTTCGTTTAGATGCTGGATACCATGAAATGATGGTACACCACCTCGATGTTCTGCTCCTTGCCCTGTCTGACCCCGAGTTCTTCCCCGCTGTAGACTCCACTCTTTTCCACCCACAGCTCGGACTTTTCCACAGTCAGACGCAGCTGGTCCAGGTCTGTTTTGATCTGCTTGTAGTTCTCTACATCCTGCTCGGACACAAGCAGCTGGACCTGGAAAACAGAACAAAACAAAAACGCTGAATGAGAAATAAACCTGACAGAATGACAATAAAAGAACAAATGTGTGTGAAAACATTTCTCTGCCAAGTGATGCTCTATCTCAGTAAGAGTGTTGTTATAATGGGAGCTTGTGCAGCTTTAGATTCCAGCAGAGGACGCTCTTAGGGAGACATTTAAAAACATCTGCTGTTTGGAGGGCCAGCCTCATCCAAACTGACAAAACTCACTTAACTCAGGAAGTGCCTAATGCCACACTCTTTGAGCTCACCCAGTATCAAATGCACGAGTGCCACTGCTGTGTGCCTACCTGCTTGAAGGCCTGCAGCACCTCGGCTCGCTGGCTGAAATGCTTGAAGATTAGCTGCAGTGAGCCAGACACCAGCGGAGGGTAATCTTGCATGATGAGATGGATCAGAACCCTCAAAAACGTCCTGCCACCCTCATCGTCCAGCTCCACCGCACTAAGCTCTGAGCTAAAACCATACATGTGCACGCAGTCAATCCGCAAGTATACAAATCTTCGACAGGAGTTTATAAACAGATGCAATATCTTCCAACGGGACAAAGGCAACATTGTAGCCTACATCTTTGGTCAATTTCTCTGTGACTTACCTTCCTGCAAACATGCTTTCTGCTTTGGTTGCGATCTCATCTATGTCGGGTTCAGAAGCTGGAGACAAAAGAAAGTGAACATTAGATCAGCAGTGTGAATGTAAAAATTTTTAGAAGAGAATAAAGACTCACGAATGAATGGGACCAAATCAGCCACAGAGGCAGAGCTTTCAGTTATGCTCTTCTCCCCAAACTCTTTCTTGTAGATGGACAACAAGTACGTGATCCTATAATCCAGCCTCACACTCAGGATGAACTAACAGGGAGACATAAAAGCATACAAACAGAGAATCAAACTGTTGAATAAGGCCACATTTCAGTAGAATTCCCTTAACATATATCCAGAAGGGGGCACTAACTTGCAGGATCTCGATGATCTTCAGCTTGGTGTCCATCACCATGACGTCCTCATTGTCTGGCAGGAAGTGTCCTTTACCGTAGCGAAGAGAGGGAGGGGTGTCAGGGTGGCTGTGAGGGATACCTCGACTCATCACCATCTGAGTCATCAACTCCCCAACGCCATGGATTGTTCGGAGGACATTGTTGCCTAAAGAGGGAACTCACACATTTTACTTTGTGCATGGGTGTGTGTAAAGCACATCATTGATATCTATTTTGGGAGTGCACATACACTATTACAGTCCAAGCATGTGTAGTTTTAAAGCTAAAACACAACCGCTGAGGACATCAGAATGATTCTAAACAGAACAGAAATAAATCGGCCATTACAGTTAAAGGTCCATTTAACCTAGCAAACATTTTCATTTTCCAGTTTACAACAATTATTTGAAATATTTATTAAAACTTTTTGTGAATCCAGTTGCCAGGTGTCCTGAATCATATAGAAAAGCTCATCTGGATCATTATAAAGGCTTTTCCTTATTGTGACTTTATATGTTGATCAAATGAGATCTAGACTTCTTGATCTGGTCTAAAAGAATGAAAAAGGTATAACAAGGACTTAAAAGCTAGAGATTTAAAAACAATTTTGCAAGTTTCCTGTATTTTTAAAGATAGCCTAACCCTGCTGTTAAAAGTTCTACATCAAAGATACATCTTTAGCTGAGCAACACAATGAAATATTGCACTTATACTCTTTCATAGCACTGACCAGCCTCAGGGCTCTTGTTGAGCTTGTTCACAAAGGTGAGCGGGTGCTTGACAATATCCAGAATGGCCAGCAGGGTGCGTGTGAGGCGCAGCAGCTCACTAAAACTATAGAAACCAAAGTAAACTAAGTTACGAGCCAGATTCACCACCTGGGAGAGAGAAGAGAAATAAGCACAACATGAATAACAAATGAAAGAAAATTAATAAAGATGAAATTCCTGTAGTTGTGTTTTAAAAGCATGTATATCATGATGACTTTTTTCACCTCTAGTGTGAGCTCATTCTTGTCTTTATCCCCAAATGGACAACGCTGGCTGACCACATCTTTGAGGTATTCCTCCACAAACTCCATTGTGGGAGCAAACTTCCTCTTCATCTCCTCTCTTGAAGTGTCAGTGGTCTCGTACTCAAACCTGCAAGAAAACACAGTGCCGATCTGCATGCGTTGACAAGTATACCTGGATATTACAAACAAAATGACACACTCATGGGCACTCACTCATGGATCGTGATCTTGGAGGGGATCTCGGTCCAGAGGCGAGCATAGCGAACAGGCACCACCGCCTCCTGAGGATCCCGGTCCACATGCATATGCAGCATAAGGCGGCAGAAGGACGCTCTGAGGTTGTAAGGCAGGCAGTCGTCAAACATGCAGCGCAGGATCAGATCCACTGGAAGCTGACAGGATATCTGGTTGATGGCGAGGTACTGACGGTCCAGACACATTTTAGCAAACAGGTTGAGCTGGTATCTACAGAAGAAGCGGGGACACAGGAATAGAACAAATGTGAAGGGATTCTTGTTTTATAGAGAGAAAAGAAGAGGGGACAAGCATACTATTGTTTTCTTGTTTCAGTTTTATTTGTGTACAAATGAAGGAATTTGTGTTTTGCTGATGGCAATACCTGAATTGGAATCGCCATTGATACATGCTAAAATGCAGTATCAGGTATCAGCAAGTTAGCCAATGAATGCAAAATTCCAATACCATTGTTTATTAGCCAGTCTAAAATATTAACTTGTTAACTCTTCTTCAAAACGGTAACTTACACAATTATATACACACCATACAGCGTGGTGTGTAGCAAAGAGTTGCCGATCAGGGTTTCCTATCACACATTTGAAATCTTTTAATTCAAAATTGAGCAGCTCTGCTCCTCTTATGTTAGAACTCCTTCAGGACTGTGGCAACCAGTACAACAATGAACGCAATCATATCAGATCCATAGAGGGTTAGTACTATATAGTTATTAAAAAGCAACAATTACTTGCATATTTGTCTCTATAGAACTGCCAAAACCCAAGGTATTAGAACTAGTGAAGGAAATTATTTTAATGTAGAATCTCAAGAAAGAAAGGGTAGGGTAGACTAAAGCAAAGACTACAACCATCACCTGTAGTAGGTGATGGTGTCTACATCCATCTTGTGGTTGCCTTTAGCATCCTGAGCCAGGTGTCGGATTGATTTGCCATGAGGTTCCTTGTGGCTGTCGATCCAGTAGAGCCAAACCTCCTCCTCCTCCACCTCCTCCTGCAGCAGAGAAGACTCCAGGGTGGTTTCAGTGTTAGGGATTAGCCTAAGGAGGGGGGATGACATAAAGCAGTTAGAAGAAAAAATAGCACACAATATATTGTGAGTTATAGCTGCTGCAGAAAATATTTACATCATACTGGGGGGAGACATGTAGAGAGAGTTCTGTTTGGACATGTTTAAAATGAACGACTGAAGCATGACAGGCTTGGCTCGGATGTTAAATATAGATCCGCAGGGTGTGACTCACTTAGTCTGGATGAGGATATCTGCGTTGGTGGGGTTCAGCATAAATTTACAGATAAGCTCCTGTGTGACAGGGATGGCAGTTTTGTTGGACACGCAGAGATCAGAGAGGTAGTCCAAGAATCTGGAAATGTAGACCAGACATAAATCACAACATTTAACCAATGCTTTGGAAAACAGGTTTCAGCACATTAAGTGCAGCTACACAGAGGTATTGAAGAGGTTTGTGTGTATTTCTCCTGACTTTACATAACATGCTTAACTGTCCCCATTTTTAAGTCATTCTACACATACTTCTTTGTTGCCTTCTCTGGCTCTAAAAGTATATTTTTATTTTTATGTAAAGTAGAAGGACTCAATAACAGCTTCACATTTTCATAAAGCAAATGTGCACTTCAAATCAACACCTCAAATTATGTCACAATGAGCTGGAGGGGAGGTAAGAAGGTTAAAGGGTAAGAGGGAATCCCACACCGAAAAAAATACAAAATTAGGGAAAGTTGGCAACATTGTTGTATTGAGTTGGATTGCATTTTATTTTTATAATACTGTCATCCCTGTGTTTCATAATATACATTTCTAGGAAAGTATTCTGTATAACTACTAATTTACATGCACACAGCAGTAGTATACTATATTTTCTATTATCAAATTTTCCCTTTGATCATCCAATGTTTGGGAGGTGTCCGAGTCTGACCTGGGCTCTCTGTTGCGCCTCAGCAAGCTGACAAAAGTCTCAATCTCTTTGGCTGTGATGTGTTTCTCCAGCAGCTTGCGGTTGTTGTGCAGCAGGGCAGTGATTGTGTCCTCAGCCAGGATCTCATATCCAATCTGAGACTGCATGATTGAGAACTTTTTGGCTATATATTCCTATGTGGAAAAGAACATGTAGGCAGGTTTAACCTATTGCATTAAAACACTTTTGATGCAAGTGGTGGTGAAGCCGAAGGAAAACAAAGTGTTATTTATAGAAAAGCATTGATAATATGCTGAATCACTGCATCTAGTGTTGTCATTGACTCTAATTCCCTTTCATTAAGTTATCCACAATAACACCATAGGCCTGTTTTTTAACACAGACTGGCTGTTAGCCACCGCTTGGCCTGCTCAATTAGTATTTTCAACAAGGGTTTGGATTGCATAATGAATCTGCTGACTTGTTTTCAATTAACTAAATGATCATTTATCTTATAATATGTCAACAACAACAACAACAACAAAAAAACTACAAAAATGAGCACACTTATCAAAGCCTAAGTGAGGTTGGGAAATTCCTTAGTTAGCTTGACAAGCACAAAAAAAGAATTTGAGATAAAGATGGACAAAAAAGGAAATTAAGGCATCACTAAGAACATTAATTATGGCTCTGTTCTCTGCAAGAGTAAAACAATGTTTCTCTCCTTTCCTTCTGTGACATGTTAAAATGTCTTCTGTAAAAGACCAGTTAATTTCTTTAATGATGTAATTACTATGTAGCCTGACTGGGAGGTATGCGAACAAGAAGCAAACAGCTAATTAAAAACCACAAATGTGTCCTCTAGCTAGATATCATGCGTTTACATTTTGTTCTTGTAATAAAGTATAATAGTTTGAGATGTATAGTTAATAGTTTTAGTAGTAGGCTATAGTTTGTAGAAATGCAGCTTAAGTTGGCAAGCTAGCTGTAAAGCTAAGATTGGCTCAAAAGCTAGCTGGCTAAAAGTTAGCATTAGCCACTGTTCAGAATTAGATTTTGATGCATGTAGCTAGCAGTAAAATTAAGAGTCTAGTGATATGAGAATGGGTACTTTTTCAAACTTAGTGATTTCTTGGTTCAAAAATTATAATAGTGGTTTATTTTTTAAAGATATCTAGTTCTATTGATTCACCAATCGATAAACAGAATGGTCCATGCATGGATTTTTTTCCAGACAGTCTGACAGAATCTACTCTATGCTAATGTTTCCATCCCTCTATGCTTTAACTGCCCCTCATCCCTCTGGTTTTGAGAATTTATATGGGCCCATTGACAACTCAATATCCACTCAATATTGTGAAGAAGAAGAAAACATGCCTGGTTTTTGCGGTAGTCTTGCTGGGAGTGGCGTAGCACCCTGTAGCAGAGTCTCAACATGTACTTGAAGTGAGCATAGCGCTGGTCTCCCAAATCTTCCAACTTTAGCATCGGACCGTCACCTTGATCTGTGAACGGAGCCTTCAAGATGCCAAAAATCTGCAACACCAGGAACAATGGTATAGGACCAACTGAGCATAAATCAACTTCTCATTGTCAATCTGTGGTTTTAAAATATGAAAGACTTTAGCTGACCTGGGCAAGGATGTTCTGCTCCCTCATGAGTTTCTGCCTCTCTCTGTTTGGTGTAGAGGTGACCACAGAGAGCACATCCTGGCCGTTGTTTGGTACCACACAAACAAAGAAGACCAGGTCCTCCAGGAGCTTAGTTACAAACCTGGAATACATATGGCATACATATGAAAACATAAAATATGCACAGCTTTTTTGTCACTTGTGCTGTCATGGCTGTGTATCTGTACCTCCTCTCATTCTGAGCTATGTTGCCGTACTGCAGCTTCCTCACGGTCGACTCCAGGACCTTGCTGGCATCGTTAGCAAAGTCCAAATCTCTGACCTCCGACAGAGGAACAGAAACAATGGCAAACGCCTCTTTATCCTCTTTAGTGGGACAGGTGCCAATCTATTGTGACAGTCAAGAGAAAATTTCAAATAAAAAATCAAATACATCTTTGTGTGTTTTACTAGTTCCTGCAATGCTTCTGTATGTGAATGTGTATGCTCATGTGCAAGTGCAAGTGTTTGTTTGATTAGTCCTTGTTTTTGGGTGAGTGTAGACCTTGAGCATGACTGGACGCTCCTCCTCTGCATCGATGGGGACATTGGTGCTCGTCACCCAAGTGTTGGTGCATAGGTGCCTCAGTCTGACGTAGGAGTTTCTGGGGAAAGTATTGAGCACAAAAAACTTTTTGGTTGATCCTTTTTTGTTGGCCATTCTATTTATCTCATTTCAATTCTTAAAATCTGACATTTTAGCTAAAATAACAGCATAGCTTTAGGGATCACAATGTCTGCGTTTGGACTTTGATCCAGACTGATACAGTATGTCTTGGCTGCAATTGGATGGATTACCATAACATTTTTGAAAAGGCATTCATTGTGCTCAGTCAATAAAAGATTATCATTGCCTCTATGTGTCTTGGAAGCTATTACATGGATTGCTGTTACACTCTTTACTGCCACTAAAGTCCCTCTCCACATGATTATCTGACACAAAAGAGTGCGGTCATTTGATCAAAATTTTATTTTTTGCTAACCTTTGTTTTTAATGAAAAAGTACTAATCTTGAAATGCTAACACATTTAGCTAATTTAAACATGGTAACCATATACCCAGGAAAACATGTTTGCACTGTCATGTCAAAACGTCAGCATTTATCACAAACATAATTAAGTCTAAATGCCCCCTCATATAACTGCTAGCATGGCTCTCTTAGTACTGTTAAAAAAATTAATGTACTGCTTACGCCGATGGATTGAAATAACATCGTTTCTATTTCAGTTCCACTAATTTAAGAAATGATCCAAATGTCCGACTGTTACATATTGTTCCATTACAAATAAAAAATGACACACAGTTGATGAAAACTCACAAAAGCAGACGGTTCAGCATCAAAATAAGTGACATTATCTCACCCTGGTGGTAGATTTTCTGACAAGAACTGCTCTGCTCAGTGCTGTAAACTCTTGCAAAAAAATGCTTCTGTGGATACAACTGCAGACAAAGTAACTTGTTATTGTAACTGTGTCCCCCTGTAAGCAACTGACCTGGGCACCAGACAGTCGGCCCGCTGCAGAGTGGTGGCATCCAGCTCAAACAGAGACGCGATATCATTCCCATGGGGAACAGAAACCAGAGTAAAAGCAATCTTGTCTGCTGCCTGATGCTTCTTCTTGGAGAACACAATATCTGTCTCATTCTGCAGCACACACACACACACACACACACACACACACACACACACACACACACACACACACACACACACACACACACACACACACACACACACAATGAAACACACATGCACACAAACAGAGTAGAAATGAATGTCAGCCGTCTGGAAGCCTATATATATCAGAGTTCTTGGTCTTTAATCACTTTTATCACTCACAAAGGGGAAATTGTTCTATCTCAACAATCCTTTTACATTCTCTATTCAACACTTGATATCTCTTTGTAAGTTCAATCAATATTTAAGATGCATCCACAGCTTGTTTACACAAGTACATGTACTCTGCTGCAAGTTAACAAACCAAACTTGGGACAGGAATCAACTGCAACAAGTTATTTCTTTGGTTACTTGTTATTCTGTTTCATATTTTCATGAAGTTACTGTGTAACCTGCAAAATTGTGATATTATCAAGAGCCAATAAGAATCCTGAAAGTATATATCTAGGTCAATATTATGTTGACTTATTCTCAAAATACTGAAAATGTTAGTGTAATACAAAAGTACCAATAAATCACAAACTATTCTTAAATAAAGCCACTGACTGATCTAGCAGCAGTAGAACTGAGGACCAGCAGCTCTAGCCAAAAGTAGCGATTCTGTTACAGAAAGTAGTGCAGTCTCATTAGAGTAGCCCCGATTAAAGCCTGACTGATTAAGCTCAATTAGATTGTTTCTGGACAGCAAATTCAAAGACTTGATTAAAGACTGTGCTCTCAACTATTTTTGACAGAAACGGCAGAAGTGAAACCGGTCTGTAGTTTTCAACCTGGGCTGGGTAGGGGTGGGTTTTTTTACTGAATGGGTGACCCAAGCTTTGTTGAATGTGGTGGGGAACACACCCGTTTGAGTTGATGATGTGCACAACTGCAGCATTAAGACTTTGTCCTTGGTCAGAGGGGAGAATGAGGTAAGTGAGGCACTATTAGTTTGGGCCTGTATAGACTAAGTTGGTCTGGCTGAGAAAATGGATTGCTGATGAATGAAACCTTATCATATGAATCAAACATGTGGTGTGAGCAGAGTGGAGTGTGGAAGAGGAGGTAGGTGGAAAATGTTCATGCATCTCTGACATCGCAGATCTTGTTTTGATAATAAGCGGTTTTAGCTGAAGGAGAATTTTGTAAGTCTATGCTTATAATCTCTGAGGTCAGTAGACTCTCTGGATTTATGACATTTTCTCTTTGCTGTCCTAAGTCGTGCCCTCAGTGAGCCATGGACTAAGGGAAGTGTTCATGCAGTTTGGACACTAGAGGGCAGAGTTTGTTCAGAGATGAGACTAGTGAGGAGCAGAGTGTGTCTGTAGCCTCATCTATAGAGTGTCTGGCAAAATCCCTATGAGGAGGCATGGCAGCCAAGACCTCATTGGAAAGCTGAGTTGGTTTAAGGGACTGGATGTTTCCATGGTATGAAACAATTTGTGGTGATGTCTGAGGAGTTCCTGTAAGGAGACAGTGAATTGAATGAAGAACCTGATACTGTAGATTCAGAGGGGTGACGGTCAGATTTGCTGTGGAGCAACTCAGAGTCAGAATCAGATCCAGGGAATTGCCTGCTTTGTGAGTAGGAGGAGTGGGGACCTGTCTGAGGTCCACTGAGGACAGAAGAGAGACTGGAAGTCAGCAGGCTTGGGCTTTATCAATATGACAGTTTATGTCTCCTATGACAATCAGTGGTGTGCCATCATCAGGGATATCCGAGAGTAACATGTCCAGTTCCACAACAAAGTTCTCCAGATGAAGCCCTGGCAGGCGCTAAATGACAGCAATACATATTTTAATGGGAGCAGTAACCACGGTACTGAATTATCTAGTAGTATATTACACTAGATTATGAAATAACTTGGGATTTTGTGACACAAATGTTACAATAACTGTAGATTGTTTTTCTGTCCTCTAATTTATTAACCGATAAATATTTTAGCACTCAAGGCAGTCCAAAAAGCAGAAAGACACCATAAGGACAAAATGTAGAAGTTTACCCACACTTCACAATTTACATTTTTTATACTGTACATGTTGCTGTATTGTTAAGATTCAGCCTCATTCATTTTGATTATTGTGTGTCATTATAGAGTCACCAAAAAGCTGAGAATAGATGTGTTTTGTTCCGAGTTGCCATATCTTTCCACACATAATCATGTAAATACAGATACATGAGCCCAACTGAAGATAAAATCTATAATTGAGGACAGACAGATGCGAGCCAAACTATACTGTCACAGCTTCTTACACTAATGAGGTATCAAATTACACAGAAATGCAGCTAGAGCACCGTGACTCATCTGTGTGCTGTGTTAGACACTGCAGTATGTACGCTGGTACAGTCTGAACTGATGCAGATGTAGCAGATAATGCCAAGGGTTAATTCTCCCACTGTTTTCTGCATGTCAATGGGAAGCTCCCCAGAGCTCCCTCTCCGCCTCAGCTTCTCTATCTTCCCTCCTCCTGCTCCCGCCCTCTTCTGCTGGTGACTCACCCCACCAGCTTAGCACAGGCGAGCGAAGCAGAGCAGACAGCACGTCTGACTCCCCTCCATCCCCTCTTGCAGGGCACCCCCACACCCAGACGTTATGTAAGGAGCCCCCTGTGTGTCTGAAATTCAGCATGTGCATGAGAAAGTGTGAGGCTGAGAGAGTTAGTGTTCGTGTTCCTCTCCATCGCCAGAATACAAATGTGCGAGGTAGCTCAGAGCTAAAGAAATATCTCAATATAGATTCAGAGTTTGAGTGTGTACACATAACTTTGTGAGACTGAGAGAACTGGTGGTGTTGCATAACCACAGACTGAGGAGATGGAGAAGGGCCTGAAGTTCGACTGACAATATTTAACTGCTGAGATAATCGTTCTTTCCACTAAAACACTCATATCATTTCTCACCTTGTCTATTCAGTAAAGAGCAATCTGGCTCATCTGTGTTGTAAAAAGACAGACTATTTACTCTGCTGATGTCTTAAATCATAAATATCTTCTCAGCATGTCCCAAAAGGAAATACCTGTAGGTTAAAGCCAGTCTGACGGTGTGTGGATCTGATTTTGTGTTTGCTAGCCTGACTCACCTCTCCTTTGGGCTCCACATTGTTGTCTTTGAATTCAGGGTTCACCTGCAGAGTATACAGAGCTGTCAGTGAACTCAAATCAAGAAAGCTCTGATGATAATCACATCATTTTCATCCCCATCACCCAAATTCAAACTATTCATCAGCAAAAGATGTGCGTGATAGAGGCTATATCAGTGGGAACACTGCCACCTACAGCACATCACCTAAAATTCTCCTCAACTATGCATGAAGTGAGAAAAAGGCCCCTTGTAAAATAGTGTACAACTAGAAATATGATGTAAAAAGAAAGTATAACGAAGGTGAAAGAGTAAAAGATACCTCAGCTGCGAGGTAATTCCCTGTTGCCAGGTGTTTGAAGCGGAAAAGGCTGTTCCACTGGCCGGCTCCGCCTCTACAGGGGTCGTAGTGCACGACCTGACATGGAGACACACAAACAAAAGAGCATTTTACAGCAAGAAGCGTTTTTTGTTATGCTATTTGCCCCTGTGAGTATGTAACCAAGTGTATGCTTGTATCCAGCTGGTGTGATATTTTGAGAGAGGTAATCAAGGATACTGTTTACAGTGTCCACCTTAAGTCTTTATAGGTATTAGAACGCTTTTAAATGTAGCGTCTGGTTTTATTAAGAAGACCGAACAGCTCTGGCTTAACAGCAGTAATTTAAAGTAACATTCATTCATTAACCAAATGACACTGTGATGCATGGCTTCATTTTAAGCTAACTTTAACATCCATGTAGTATATCCCTGCAGTGTCTACATGAGTCAGAATAAGAGGGATCTAATGTGCCAAGTATAACAGGTTTTTTTCTTTGTCACACAAGTATAACAAACTAGTGCATTCTGGCAAAAACAGGTGAGGGAGAACAGGAACTTCAATTTAGTGTTTGCTGATAAGAGGAACATACAGTACAATAGACAAAGAACTAAAAGGTTAGAGAGGCAGACAGGCAGATATTACACAGCTGCTATGATCCAGGGTTAAATATTGGCCTTATTGGAGGGCAACTTTTCTTTTTTAGGTTAAAACTGTAGAATCATCAATTGTAATCAATTGATTACAGCCCAAATCAAATAAAACATGTAATCAAAAATCTAACATTCTGCAATAGAGAAATAAACCTCTTTGCTTTTTGTGTTTCACCTCAATCTCCCAGAGGGCCTTGGAGCTGGTGGCGGAGGTGGCAGACTGCCGCAGCGTGGTCCTGAGAAAGACGTGCTGCTGCTTTTTGTACTCGTCACCAGTCAGAAACTTCTCCTGCTCAGCGTGAAACAGCCTCACCACGTCTCCCTGACAGAGGTCAAGAATACAACATGAGACTGCTGTATGACAACTGCATGCTGTATGCTCCTAGGAGGGGCAAGCGTCATGCAGTTGAGCTACAAAAGCACAAAGAAATAGCTCTATGGTCGCTAAATCATCATACCCCCTTTAGTACATCCTCCCTGTAGTCGCTAAACTTCATGAACAAGGTGACCTTCCAGCTGGTGTTACAGTTAACAGCATTAACCTGCAGAGATGAAGGGGATTTTTTTTTTATCACACACAGGTCACATTTAAAATGACATTTTTTGTGATTTTTATGTTATGAACACAGTTTAAGGATAACATACTGTTCTGTTAAATATGATGCCTATTAAAGCAAACTCTTTTAGATAAATACAACCAGAAGATGAGCAATGCGTCTTATTTTTAATAAAATAATCATATATGAGCTGTTCCCACCTCCTTGCAGCCAAGGTTGTCTAGCAACTCGATGTTACTGGCATGAAGAGGCTGCCCTGCGTTCACTGGCATCAGCACCACCTTGTCTCCTACCACCACCTTGAACCAAGTAAGAGACAGTCAAATCCCAGAAGGACACACAGGATGGTAAACTTTCAGCAGTGTTTAACTAGATCAAACAGAAAGGAGCAGTGTGACCATGCAAGGGGATCCGACATCTCCTCGTTTACAAAAAAAGGGTGCCATGTGCAACAGCAACAGGCTGAGATGGGTCGAGTCGTTCATGAACACAGGTTCGTTCAGACCGTGGTGTTTGTGCATTGAATGCAACATACAGAGATGTGAATGAAACGTACACTACCTGTTTTTGATACTTTGCATGCTTTCTAACCTATTCTCAGACATAGACTTTTAACA
The DNA here is from genome assembly GCA_020745685.1 of Tautogolabrus adspersus. Taxonomy (NCBI): domain Eukaryota; kingdom Metazoa; phylum Chordata; class Actinopteri; order Labriformes; family Labridae; genus Tautogolabrus; species Tautogolabrus adspersus. Next base: position 15,365,780 of record CM036539.1, read on the forward strand.
GTTTGTTTGTAAATCAAACGCAAGCACACTATGGCTTGAAATATGGATGCCTCAAAACATATATTCCAATGCGAGATTGAAATATTTTCAGACATTTTAAATATTAAGAAGCAGCAGAGATGCAAAGTAACAACCGACAGACTGAGTTCAGCCTGTAAACCTACATGCAGTGAAAGGCCAATGCATCCATGCTTTTAAAATGATACTTCGGTTCTGACTAATACAGCACAAACACCATGCACAATCAAGAGCAATACCTTTAACCATAGGATGCTAAAGCCAAAGGGGAAGGACAAAATCAGAAATGTTACTGGAACAGGACAAACAATGAACTGACAGGATGAAAAAGTCAGCTCGCACACCAAATGACATCTGCTATAGCTGTAATAGAGAAGAAAATAGAGCTGTTGTACAGTAATTTGTGTTTGGTGAAATGTGTGTTTGTTCAATTAAAAGGAAACCCACATTATCTCCTTCGCTGCGAAGCTTCCAGAAGGGCTGGATGTAGAACCAGGAGCCCTCGTTCCCGGCCGGGTCCAAGGAAACTCGCATGGCGTTCTTCTCCAGCAGAGCAGGGAGACGCTTGTTCACCGTCAGATATTTATTACTCTTTATGTGCAGGAGCTGGGACAAAACAATCAGTGCAATGGGTTTAGATACTGCGAGAGCTGCAGGGGGGAAGTATTCGGATACATAGGTGAAACTTCTCATACCATACTGTAAGAAAACAATAACTTCTACCCAGAGCCCAAACAGCTGACACCTTAGGTTATTCAAATGACCAAAAAACAAAATAGCTAATTTTGTTTCCTTTGAAAAGCTGGGAACCCTCATTCTTTTTTTTACATACCAAATGACAATCGCATGTCATACTTCTAAGTAGACTGCTTTAATTATTGAAAATCATTTTTAAGAGTTCCCATTTTTCGGGGGGGAAAAAAGGTTCTTTGGTTGCTTGCTTATTGCTTTTTAGTAATTTATTGTCTAAATCAAGACAGTGAAATTTAATATTTCCATTGTGCACTTTTCCAAAATTGGCGTTAGGCATCGGGGATTGGATGACAGTAACACAAGCTTTGTCAACAAGATAATAAAAACAAGTCTCTGAACCAGAGACAATCTGGCGCTGCAGCTGTTTGCTGAAGAGATGGTGCTGTACCTGGATGACATTACTGTATTTGACAACTTCTCCAAGGAGCTTCTTGTTCTCTGACTCGTTCTGCTTCTGCTCCAGCTCTGCTGCATGCTGGGTAATAAAACAGAGACTTATTAAAGCTATGATATGCCAATCAAAATAAACAAAAATAAATGCAAAAAAAAGGCCTACCTGTAACTTTTTAAACAGGTCTCCCTGTGTGTTGTTATTTCCCTGTTTTCCTTGTTTTGCCTTCCAGAACTGTTTCTGTGCCGAGTATCTGTTCATGGGACACACCTTGAAGAGGCAGTCTGGAGAGGAGAAGAAGCATTCAGGCACACAGGAGTCACTCTTTGTGTGGCAGGTTAAGAGCCACTCGAGGGTTTTAATGTGGTGAAACTGCATTTTTAAGGGTTAATGGTTATTTTCACAACAGAGGCCTGTGGAGACACTTAACCACGTAAAGGCTTTTTTTAAAACCTCAAATGTTGTGTTACAAAACATTCAGCGCAAATGATCTGGTCAGCCTTGACAGTGAAAAATGTTTTTGTTTGTGTTTCCTGCGTTTCTGTGTGTGTTTTACCTTGAACCAATGTGACTAGCATATTTCTACACACCTCTGAACTTTTTAGGAGGGTTTGCCAGGTCTCCTGCATCGGGCTGGACCACACACCGGTCATCCACGAGCCTGCAGAGAAGAGTTTACATCGTAAACACAGTGGTTGTAGCTCACTTGACCTGCAGTGGTTCTCTTGGCTGCTAAATTGCTCACCCTAAAAACAAGCATTTGCATGGTACAACTGTGGAGTGGTGTAGCTGTGGTATCATTCTCAAATGCAAATGAACAACGCAGTGTCACATACTAAAACTGGTGTGTAAATACACAGTTCAAAACAGTGCTTGCTCCCCTATTGATCAGCCACCTGAGGCTTCAAAGCTGAGCTGGCAACATAACAAATGTGTGTTTAATTATATCCGTCTCCTGTTTGAATTTTTTTGGATAGAGCTAATCTAATTTAACGCTGATTTGATCTCTAACGTCCAGCAGGGGGAGATCTGCTCAATCTGGATCCTGTGTATTGTATCAAGCTATAAAACTGTGATAACAGTCATCCACATATCAGAGGCTTTTACATAATGCAGAGTAATAATGGATCAATAAAAAGCACTTTCTATATAAATCAGGACAATATGGGTCTATCAGCCATGGACGTTTTGTATTTATTTTGATCCACATATTTCTTGGACTTATTTAGAAATAGTGTTATCATAAACATGTAGCAAAACATCCCAGCAGAGCAGATGCTTTCACATTCTTTAATGTTATTTGTATTTTGGTATACACATAGATAACCTGTTAAGCTGAAAAACTCATGTTGACAATTTGTGTTCTTGTTTTCAGCAAAGACTGTAGACTCAGGGTGTTTGGTGTTGACCATAAGATCATGTTTTTGTTTTATCAGGCCGTGTTGGAGAGTATCCTTAGATACGGTATGTCAGCGTGGTACGGTAATCTCTCTGTTCAGTTAAAATCTAAGCTTGCTCGTCTGGTGCAGACTGAATGAAGGTGATTGGGAGGACTGAAAACCTCTCCCTACACCCAATATATGAGCAGTCTGTTCTTAGACTGGCACAGAGAGTGTTGTCTGACCCGTCTCACATCCTCCACTGTGAGTACGAGCTTCTACCTTCTGGCAGATGATACAGAGTCCCCCGACGTAAACTGAACCGCTTCAAAAACTCTTCTGTCCCCACGTTGATAAAAAATTCGTAATAATGTGTCGTAAGGCTGTGTGGGTTGTGCAATAGTGTCATGGTGTCCTTATATGCTTTTTATTTTTTCTTACCTTTGTTGATTTATATCTCATGCTGTGTTTTTTGCAGATCTTGTGCAATATGGGTAATGTGCAATACATGTTGTGTTGTTCTGTATTGGTATGTGCATTTCTGTTTATGTGTGGATGTATTTATATTTATTGATTCGAGTGGAAGCAGCTGAATGTTTGGCAGCACTTTGAGTCCAAGACAAATTTCCCCAAGGGGACAATAAAGTGCATCGCATCATATTTAATTATTTAATTTCTTCAAAAAATCAACCTTAAGAGTACGTTTATACATTTAAATCAGAGCAAACTTTTCAGAGAAAATAAATATTTTCATTCAAACTCAAATCCAGATCTTGAGGACAAATTAGGAGTCTTTGCAGTTTTCAACCACTATGTTCATACCACTATCATTCTCAAAAACTCGAAATCTGTTAGGTTCCAATTTTAAATCACATTTTCTTTCACAAACAGAAAACATGGTAGTTAAAATGTAGGATGAATCTTTTAGGGGTATGCTTCGTTGGTCATTAAAGGTTGAAATTCTTTGTAAAGTCTTATGTAGGGTTACTCCAGCATGTACAGGCTGCTGCTGCTGCCAGAGGAAGCATGTGGTTCCTGTGCAGAGTTGATTAGAGGGCATACAAGTGGTGTCATCTAGAAAATAACTGTCTTGTTTCACACCCAAGCCTTTTTATTAGCTAGTTTCTGCCTATTTTACACACCAGAGATGTTAGGTGATGCACAGCAGGTCAGTGAAATCTACACGTTTTACCAACATTTGATGGTTTTATGGAGCTCATGACAGATCATTCTATAGTAAAAGCTGCTGTTCACAAGAGTTGACATTGACAGGCCTGTACTCATGTTGTAAAAGAGCTTCACCCTGAATTCATCTGTCACATCCCATCAGAGATCTTAGTGGGTAAATATGACTTATATCTTAAGACATGAAGTTTGTCTTGTTACTGAACTGTTCCTTTGATGTTACTTACACCAGAAAGAGGTTTGCTCCTAGAATAAGGTACCCTTGTTCGAGGGGACTCTCTTAAAAACATGTTAAACAAGATTTATTTCAGCCACCCTTGCTAGCGGTCAACAATAGGGAGAAGGATGGTGATTGTGCTCATTGAAGCTGGAATGACAAAGTTTTATTTAGGGTAATCGCAGAAGTAAAAGCATACCTACAACTTTAAATTGCTTTGTTTGTGACTCTGGGCTACAGCACTGGGATTAACTGTCTGCAAGAAATAAGTAAATATATATACACATATATAAGTGAAACAACTGAATATCGTTCTGGCAGTCCATTCTGTGTTCATCTGGTTGGTGTTGTTTCAAACATGCTAAATAATCCATTAATCTAACATGACACCTGCCCTTAAGGTTTGATGTAAAACTTTATTTGGTCATGGTGCAACTGTAATCCTCCTTCAGGAAGTCGGTTTAGTTAAGTCAAGACAAGGTTTAAACTGAATGCACCACATCTGAGAAAGGTGGGATAATCTGATGTAACAGTACACTGAAGGCAGGAAGCAGGTTTAATTCATGCGGGTAAAACCAGTTCGGTGAGGGCAAAGGTCACAGTGGTCGTAATGTTTTAGGTGTTTTGCAGTTTTTATAAAGTTTTACATTCAGATGTGGCTTGATGCCAGATACATTCTACAACTGTAACCTGCACAAATAATTCTACACCAGCTGTGACAGATTGCATGCAAGTCTCCATATCATCCCATTATCCCATTTGTACCAAAGGCCAGGGTGGACAAGCACATCCATTCATCGCGTCCACTGAGGAGAAACATAATGCAAAGCACAATTCCTCCAATTCATACAACCCTGGCAGCCATGCTGAAGTGAGCTCAGCCGTTTCCTATTAATGCCACAGCGGCTGATCACTGTCAATCCACCGCATGTGTATTTTTCTCTCCAACTGTGTATCAGGATTACATCTAAATGAGAAACAAAGGAGGCCAACAGGAAGCCGAATCTAGTGCTTAATGGTTAAACAGGAAGGCCCTCTGGAAGAGTCTCATATGCTCATAAATAAGTAACTTTAAAGTCCCCAGACAGCCGGGCTACAGTTCAAACAGAGGCTAACACTCACAGCCAGATCAAGTGCTTTCTCTGTTACCGAGTTAAACATGAACCCATGCTAAATGTGGCAGGCGGGACTCACAAAAGGCTAATTTTAGCCCTTTTGCTTGTGTTGAGTGGACTTAGGAAAACAACACAGAACAACACAACGTAATGCAGAGAAACAGGTTTGATATAGTCTTTCTGTTAAGTGCTTTATGAGAAAATTCAAAAAATGACTCGTCTGTAAGGAAATTGCATAAGTGGTAAAGAGTTTTTAACCAAGTTCTGTTACTGCAGGTTTGAACCTGCTGGAAAAGCTGCAAAGTAATGTCATCGTGTTACACACTTTCTCATTAAATGTATCCTTAATTTAAAACAACTTAAATAATGTTTCCAGCATTTTTTAAATCTTCTTCTATCTTATCTGTGAACTAAAGGGCACTAATACTATGAAAACATGAATATCACCAATGTCTGAAATGAGCCTTTCGGATAAAATGCTCGTAGACTTAGGGCCAGAGGTCAATTTCATGTGTGGCTCTAGATCAGTCAAATGACCTTTAATGACATCCAAAGGTCATTCAGATTTTTGAATGTCTGCAATATAAGGTGTGCACACAGGTGTATATTTAATATTATCCAAAGCAAACACAGGCATGAGCAGCTACTATGCGTAGAGAAGTTGCTCTGAGCTTGCAGACGTCCAAAGAGGACCCTGCAGGGTCTTTACGTTAGATCCTGCTGCTGTCTCTGGGCCTTGGTGAGCCTTGGCCAGATCAACCCCATGATAAAATATGTAGAGCTCCTGCTTCAGTACATTGTATTGTATGGCTGATAAGAGCTTTACTGCTTTGCTTCAAAACAACAGGAGCTTGAAACAATAGTTGCCTGGCACTGTTGCATTTAAAGGCTTTCGTGTGTGCTGCACCTTTGCAGTCAAAGGGAGCTTTAAAGAAAAGAATGTAGGTTGCTGTGTGCACTCCAGCAGATAGTGAGGTAGGGAACATTATTTCATGCAACAATTTTGTAAGATAAGGTATGAGCATGCTTTATTTTGTTCCTTCACAGCACAAGGGATTAAAAGAAGAGGCTTTCATGTCAAAATGTGCAAGCTGTTGTGAGGTTACTATTTGAAGGAAGAATGTTAGAGAGAAAAAAAGAATGAACGTGAGTGAGAATCCGAGGGTGAAGAAAAGGGAGAGGTGGGTGGGGCAGTCTCATTCCTCAGGGCCAGTCGATCTTTCCACGCTCGTTCTGCAGGCTCAGTGCACCCGGAACCACCGAAGCATTTCACCTTACACTGAAGCTTTCCTTTTTCAGACAAACAAACTGCGTGTGGCTTTTATTTGCACTTGAGTGTGGAGAATGACACAATGTAATGAAGATTAAATCACACCAACACACAGCCTTAAATATAAGTCCGACTGACACTTGAAGGAAATAACCTCTAAAACTTCAGTGGTTCAAATGTGTAGTAATGACCACTTAAAATGTGTCAAGGTCCGCTCTGACTTGATTTATTCAAATTGTCAACAAAGTACCTCACAAGGCAATTCAAAATGAACAAAAATCTTGCTGTTATTTCTTCCTTCCCATCTTCTTACCTCTCTTTGGATCCATCAGATTGATTAGAGGGGTCTCTGCTTTTAGAGACAGCTGGGGACTAAGTCTGGCAGGAAACTCCAAATAATGCTCTTCAAAATCAGAATGTTGCTCAGATCTCTTTGGGTGTTGCTGCATTATCTAACACAGATTGCAAGGACACTTTAAAATGTATCTAGCACTCCAACACAATGCAGATTATGTGAGCTGACTTACAGGTATTGTTTAAGTATATGTAGAGGTCTTAAAATCTGTAAATATTTTGTTAGTTTACAAAATGCTGCAACGTGAAATCTGAACATTCTCATACTAACTTCAAATAAATAAAAATCGAGTGACTGTCCCTACTTTGAAGACCATAGGGAAAATGAATCTTTCTGTAACCAGCACTAGCACTTGTGTACCTGGCTGAGCACGCTGCTTTGCATTCCTGTTACATTTGCGTAAACGTGCAGACATTTCCCGAGAAGCAGCGTTTTGCGCGCTGACAGGCCCTGACCACAAGACGTACTTTAACTTTTTGACTTGAGCAGATTAAAGTGCTCATTTAAAGACGAAGAGGTGGAGAGGTGTTGCCAGCTGTAAAGTGAAAGAGCTTATTGATGAGGATTACTTCTTATGGGGCTCCCCAGTTAGCAGAAAGTGAGAGGCAGGCAGGATCAACTTACCCCAAAGTACTGATGAAGCCATTCACCGAGCCTTCCGCGTACAGAGACACAATGTCTCCAATGTGAAGAAAACTAGATCTGTGCTCGGACATTTTCGCTCAGTTTGTGGGTTAGTCCTGGTCTCCCATTTAAGATCGTCTAAACACGTCTCTTGGTGAAGAGTGCAGTAATCCACGAGTTAACACAGCGGATCCAGTTTAGCAGTAGTCCTAACATCCATTCTTCCCGCTCTATACATTTCAGAGTCAAGGGAAGTACAACAGCGAAAGTGCAAAAACTGATGACGAGTTATTTAAGAAAACGCAGTAGTTTAGGACTTCTTCAACTTCTTCCTGTATGTCAGACAGACCGGAGGGTGCTCCTCTTCACGTCCCCTTCAGGGGGAGGAGACTGCTGCTGTCAGGGCCCACAGCCAACTCCGTCAGTTACATGTTTTTGGTTTATTCACAAGATGCAGGCTCCTTGGAAGATAAATACATTACTTTATGACTTTGAGTATATTTACATTGGTTTCTACCATTAGCCATACAACAGATAGCCTAGTTGATCAACATAAGACAGATTTTAGGAGATCAGAGACTTGTGAGTAACTCGTACATTTATGTTATAATTAGTGTTTATTAATGCAAAAGAAACAAAATGTGCAATATAAAAAATGTTTTTGTATAAACTATATATTAGAGGTTATTCCAATATTCTTCTTTTTACAATAGTTCTCTAAAGATAAGAAACGGTTTAAATACAAACTAATGATTAAAATAGATAAGGACCTCTTCATTTCCATAAGATGTATTTCTCATAGTGTCAGAAATGAACATATGTTATTTTTTGTTGTTATATTTAACCCCTTGGGTCTCTCTTAAGGGCCAACCATAGCATTATTTCTGAAAACTAATGAATCTACAAAAAGCATAAATAGAAATCTGTCAACAAAAGAGAAAAATCTGCACATGGCACGACAACAAGAGGAAGATAAAAATCACAAGAACACAAAACATTTAATGACATTGTTTTAAAGCAGAAGCACAAATGAATTGCACTTTGTTTGCCTGGTGGTATAGGAGATTGTTTGTTTCCCTTTTGTCATTCTTGGCAAAAAATAATAATAATTTCTCTCTCTGGCTCTCACCAATGGGTTGTTGATTTGTTGTATTAAATTGTATGTTTTGTACTTTAAGACAACAACTCATGGTGAAAAATCAACTGCACTACCGTACATTTAGTTTACAGCTTAAGCTACAAGTGTCTATTCATGTTGAATATTTTACACACAAAAAAGCTCAATTAACCATCTCATCTCCAGATGTATCTTTTGACCCCTCGGAGGGCCTAAACCAGATTTGAACCGCCACAATATTTATACATTTGTATTCCACATCAATGAACTGCAATGGTAAATTGTTACACACAGTCCAAGAATGTCAGAACAATGCCCGTGTCAGAGAAAATCTGAAAGTGAAATTGTACTTTTTGTTTGATACTAAAAGTAAGTTTGACTCCCGTTTTATGTTGCTCTAAATGTTGCACAAAGCTAAAAAATAAATAAATACAGAGATGAGGCTACAGGCAAAAATAAAATGACAACAAAACTTGTTAGGTATATTCATGGAGTAAAGAGTTGAGATATAAAACATCTGAAATAAGGATTCGGGGATAATCTATTCTGAGTCTACATATCTCCCTAATTGGTGTAACCTGATTCAATGGAGTACTATGAAGGTCTGAATGACTAGTAGGCTATCGGTCTTAAACGAGTAATTCTTGTAGAGGTTGAGGACTTTTAATTGTAATACCTAAACTAATCCACTAGGGGTCGCCAGAGATCAAGCCTTACTGGGGTCAGAATCAGACTCAGCTATACAGCTAAGGTGATAAAAATACATTTACTAAACTGTATCGCCCTCTAGTGTTCACTGTCCCAGCTACCAACTTAACATGTTCTACTGCTCCCTGACTTTGTTTTTATACAAACAAATGGAGCACAGAAGGATTTTTCATGCTGGTGCCGACAACTCAGGCGTGTACATAGCCTACAGTACAGGTGAGACACAGTGACACACTTTTAAAGCGGCCCATCACGCTGTAACTGTGGTGGTTTTCAGGGAAAATATGGCTACAAATATATACCAATTATGTCTTTTAGTACAGGTCTTTTGCTTTTTTAGCAGATCTATTATTAAAGCAACTAGAGTAGGCTACGACTTGAGATTTGGCCTAGTGAACTTTTCATTTAAGCATCCAGTGAATTTAGGTGTAACAAATAGTTGCAGAACAATAATAATGACAAAAGATCAAAGATAAGACATAGTCTATATTAATAATTCAAAATGGTGAGAACCAGTTAAGAAGAATAGACAGAAGTAAATGAAAAAAAGTTTAATGGTATTAACCACCATACTTGGCTATTGTGTGTGTGTGTGTGTGTGTGTGTGTGTGTGTGTGTGTGTGTGTGTGTGTGTGTGTGTGTGTGTGTGTGTGTGTGTGTGTAGTTGTGAAAGAGAGAGAGAGAGAGAGAGAGAGAGAGAGAGAGAGAGAGAGAGAGAGAGAGAGAGAGAGATTGTATTGATGTTCGCATGCAGGCACTGAAGCAGTCGCACCTTTCCACGAGCTCGGGACGGTGATTCCTCCCACCTTCACTCCGCAACACAGAGGCCTGTTTTCTCCTAGCGTTCGTGTTTTGACACAAAACTAGAACTAAAATAACAGGAATAATAATTCGTCAACCGGGGACTTGCTCTTATTCTGCGAGCCTCACTTTGTGCCTGCTCAGTTCGCCACCAGCAGCAGCAGCAGCGCGACTCCCCGGTGTCACTCTTCACTTTGCCACCAGTTGTCCAAGTCTTCGTAGATGTAAGTAAACCTGACTTGTTACAGTTTAATGAGCTTCTTTCCCATGCACGCACTTGCTGTTTCTGCCCTGATACTGGTGATATTCGGTTAATTAGCGCTGTAAAGTCTCGGATACATTAGCTCTTCTTTTGTGGCCTCGTGGATGTGCCGAGTGTACTGTTGATAACTGCACCAGCTTTGAATAAACTGAGCTAATAAGCAAATACGGTGGGAAAACGGCAGTGTAGTATTATAGGTAGGCCTCCAAAAAAGGAGGATAATCAATATGAGTGTCTGTACAAACACTGTGCCAGACAATAGACAGAGACAGGAGAACTGGAATAAGGCATCTTTGGTTCTTTGTGTCCAACACCACATTGTTAAGACTTCTTATAACAAAGTAGCCTATGCAGTTACTGTACAATGTTAAATGTGCGCTGTTGTACGATTATTTCCATATTGACCTTCGCAGACACAAACATTTAAATCCACACAAATACAAACCCTTTTGTGTGTAAGGCTACTTTGCTGCCATGACCACTTTCTCTCTCACAGCTGCAATCTCCTCTCAGAAGATTAGGAGGTAAAGTATGTTTCATTTTCTTTGTGATTATTGACACATTTTCTACTCTCCCCCCCAGAAGCCTGAGAGGTGAACAGTGTGAACAGTGTGGGAATGCAAAAGGATTATCATCTGACCTTAACCCAGAGGAGACTAATCAACCAGACCCTTCAATCACACGTTTTCTGATCTTTGCTGCACTGCAATGCCTTTGAGGTTATAATGTCTGCACTGAAGCACGTTATCCTACAAGATAAAGACCAGGACGTCGAGAAGAAGCTGGACTGGAGTTACATTGAGTGGGCTGAAAATGAAGTTGTTACGACAGGTGTGGCAAACGCACAGACACAAACGGACGAGGGACAGACTTTTGAGCACAAGGAGACTCAGACCAGCAACCCGGTAATAATGCACATAGATCTGACACGGACACACTCTAAGCTGAGACATTCGTCCCTGGTGGACCCTTTTTTTCAGTTTGACCGACAGGCCCCCGGGCGCATCTCCACGTCTCCAACCTTGAGGAGGATGAGAAGCACCAGGCGTCCGCTGACGGATACCTGGGATCCTGTCAGGATGGGGAGCACTCGGGAGGAGTCTTCCTCTGGGAGCTCGCCTTCCCCCATAAGCCCCTTGGCCCCAGTACACAAAGTCAGGTCCCCTCTTGCAGCCAGCCCCCTTTCTGATGGAGAGATCCATCAGACAAACTCAACGTCCGGACGACAAAGAATCAGATCACAAAGATCCAAGACTTTCGACAACTGTATCACTTCCAAGAGGCAAGAATGTAGCAGTGCTCATCCTGCTGGTCTTAAAGACTTTGAATTTACTAAAAGTGAAGTAAAGGTGAGGTTTTATCAGTTTTCTTGTTATTTTGCATTTTCAATCACAGAAGAATCATTTGATTCCCTTATTATCCTGGAAACCACTTCCCACAATCACAATGAATCATGCAGTTAAGTCTGATGAACATTTTATAATCTATAAATTAAAAGGTTACACATTCCTTCCTTGCTGAAACCTTTCGCTCCCTCATTGGGCCTTGCCTCCTGCGGTGGTCACTCACAATGCGAGCTTTTGACAGCAAATGAATCAGCAGTTACATGCACTGACAGCTCCGACCAAGCCCACTGCCTGCAGAGCCCTGGGAAGTGCTCTCCTTGGGCCCCCGCTCACCACAGTCAGCAGTCACCCAATAATGGAGGGGTCAGTGAGCGATGGAAAAAGATAATGGGGAGATCTATTCATCAGATCGCGGTATTCAAGCGAGCACATTCTCAATAGAGTCCCGACATTCTCTTCAGATATCAGAGGCTTTGAGCCCAAACGGCCACTTAAAACACCGATTCAGATTGGAGTGTCTTTGAAAGTGATATAGTGGTGTGTTGTTAGCAGGAGGAGGTCTGTGCAGCTTCTGTTTAATGCTCGTTGTACAGTAAGACAGTGCTAACACACTGGTAATATGGCATGTCTATAGTATTATAATTACACTTATGGAAACATGAAGGGAAAAATAGACTGTTTTTTAAATGTGTCTGTTTTAACCCTTGATTATATTTATGTTATAACTTTGAATTCCTTTGTTGAGCATCCCAGTACATCTACTAAAATGCATTTCTTCAGCAAGCAGAATGTGAAGAATGCTTACAGTTTAAAACATTTTTCAATGACTGATGCAGCTTTTTCTTCTTTTTTTTGCAGGAGAAGGGGCTTAATAGGTACGTGGACCTTGGACTGTTTTGCATGTTGTCTGTATGCCCTGTACCCAGGAGTTTTACTTTCAAGTTCAGATCAGATCAGATCATGTTTGCATATCAGGAATGTAGTCAAATGTTTTCCTCCAACTGTGTGACTATAATTTCCACAGTGAGCCAGTAATATATGTGTTGAACCAACTCATCATATCTTAATAATATAAGCTATAGCATGTCGATTCCACATCACGAGTGCCACGCCATGAGCGAGTATGATTGGATGTTTGCTTTAAGCAGCCCCCATTGTGCATTCATTGTCATTCATGTCTTTGTTAACAGAGCATCAGCATGGCGAGTTAAGTTTTGAGAGTCCCATGGTTATGTATGGGCTAGACAAACCCTCATTAAGGCTTTCTCTTACTGCCACACACACCCCTCTCTAATGGGCTGCAGGGCTCTTCCCATCACTGGATAATTAGGCAGCTATTGTTCCTGTAATTACACCCTGGCACTGTGCCTCTTACAGTGACCGGGCCCTGCGAGGCATTGGTCAGGACAGTTTTGTTTTTGGGGGCATCATTATTTCTCTTGTGCGGGAACAAAACACTCAGTTTTACAAGTGCTCTCGGTGGCAGAGAGGCGGACACAGAGGGAGCTTTCTGCGCGCCCACAAAGCAACAGGATGCCATTGTGAGGATGCTGTGGAATGAGCTGCAAGGAGGCACTGACCTGGTTTAGAGGAGTAATCGCCCCTTTCTTACTGTCCCATTAGCCATGGATCCTGTACAGTGTTCAGGTGCTGCAGCTGACTACTGTCTGTTTTACTGTTGATTCAGCACTGACTGCCTATACATTGATCAGGGAAGTGTGTGTGTGTGTGTGTATGCGTTGGGGGGGGGGGGTATCAGTTTACCACAGCCCCTGCCAGTAAAAGCAATGAACAGTTGATGCTTTCACAGTCCAACAAATGTACTGGTTGTAGTCCAACTCATCCTGTACAGGTTGTTCCTGCAGCAATGTGGCCTGCATGTGCATTCGAGTTAGTCTAGTTTGCCGCTTGTGCAACGGTGCAAGCTCAGCTGCTGCAATGCAGTTTCTGTTTGAGGGTAAATTCTAAGAGGAAGAAAGAAAGTTCATTAATTCTACTAAAGCATACTTTATGTTAAGTAGCGGGCGGATTGGCATTGTTCCTCTTGCTTGTACTTCTGCTCCACTTAATTGTGTTGTCATCATAAACAGGGACATTAGCCTTCAACGGTTTGCCTGGCTTCCTTATGGTCTGATCATGACCTGATAACCTTTGTCAACACAAAGTGTTGGAACTTCCCTGATGTAATGGTCTTATTGGATCCTATATCGATGGTCAGATTAGGTGTTATTTTCCCCATTATGTAACATTTTCCTTCAAACCCTGATGTCAAAACTGTTCTCTTAAATGCCAGACCCTGAAATACTGAGTGCGTAAAACCTCAACATGTTGACGCAGGTCACTGACCAGCCGTCGATCAGTGTCAGTGTGCTGAAAGTGAACCTTACCTTCAGCAAAACCAGCCCGTCTGGTTGCTGTCTCATTGCTGCTGACTGTGGCTGCCTTCTTTAATGACTAGAATCCTCTTGTTATTGTTGGATTGAGATTGTTAGAGTCAGAAAGTCACCATTCAAGTTTGTTTGGAATCTTTCATCCTTGCAACAAAAGAAAAATTAAACAAGCCATGCCGTTAAGATATTTCGGTTGGAATTTAATTTTTGTAAGGATCTTTGTTTTGTAATTTCAACGCATTTATGTATATTTTTAGTTTCAGCAGTAATCATTGGAGTACATCAGCAGAGGATAAGTCAAAACACTTGAGAACAGTGGCTGTGTGAGCTTACCCTGGGGCTAAAAGGCAGGCCTGTGTTTTTCCAGCAGCAGCAAAGCCTCAGTTAGTAACCAAGAGGATTATAACCGACACACACTCACAGCTCGCCTCCTTACACACACATAGGGTGATCCATTAATCAGCAGATTTCCACACATAAGCCAGACACAAAACACTTAGCCTTTCTGATTTCTGATACTCATGTTAATCCCAACTCTGCTGCACAATGCAGATGGTAATTCAATGGCATTTCAACCACGTAAAATGACAAAAGGAATTCTCTTATTTCCTGTGGCTTGCACTACGTCTTTTCCTTTTGTGCTGCACTACATTTGAAAAAGCAGAGACGGTCAATCTCAGATGGTCTTTCTTTGAGGCCTTTTGAAAAAGTCAAGCATTACTTTGCAACCCTTGGAAATACAGTTGTGACACCACCTGAAGACATAAAACTGTTTCCTCCCCCATCTCAGGCTCCAGGAGAGGAGACGGAGCTCTGTGGTGGTCAGCCTCCCAGGATTGGACGTTTCACCAGGAGACCTTTTTGTATCCAATGGAGCAGCTGACATTTTAAATGGTTCAAACTTCTCTGGTAAAATTCTAAAATATATTATGAATCAAGTTTTAACTGTCGCATTTTTTACTGTGTGGCAGATTCAACCCTGTTAGTTTCAGCAGGGCCTGTGGTACGACCCTGATTTAAGATATGATCACCCATGAATCCATTAGTGACTCTGTCAGGATCCTTAAACCAAATGAACTGTCATTTGGTTTAACTGTCCTTGTAGCCGCTCTTCAGACGAATTATTGTTCTGTAATGAGCTTTCATACCTGAAGACTTCAGACTTATTTAAAGCGTACTTGGGTTCTTAATTTCAGTTTCTAATCCATCCACTTCATTCACGTTAAACGTGTTCATTTTGTAACTGTCCTGGTTATTCGGGAAAGAGACTGTGGGCTTCAGAGGCCTGTTGGAAGTTAATTGCAGGCTTTGGGACGCAGATTAAAGGAAGCAGCACTGTTACACAGTTTTTGGCCTCAGCGTTGAAGTGTTCCCTGCGTCCAGTTATTTGTTGTGTCTCTGTGCTTCAAAGGATACACATCACCAGTGTGCGTGTGTGTGTTTGTGTGTGTGCGTGTTTGTGGCACAAAACCACAAATCATTTCCAAAAGAGAAAGGGCTACACACACTGTTCATGTGCCACTTAAAACAGAATGAAATATTTGTATATTTGCAAAAATAACTTGATAATTTGTAAATCCTAAAGTCCCCAAATTAAGCAGTTTAACACTGTTACATTATCCCAACAAACCATTCTTTATTTTTTTCAAATCCAGTCTGTCTCAAAGCCCGTTCTTCTATTGACAATCTGTATTTTATGTTTTGACTTTTACAGATTCTAAGAAGTCAAAGTGGCCTTTTTCAAGGCGCAGCACAGTAAGTGTCTTTTTTTGTGAGTCTCTGGTTGTCATGTGGGGCTGGTACTGATTGTGTGCTTGTACTTCGCTTTGATGTGCTTTCTTTTAGAGCTGGGCATTTGTTTGGACATTGTTCTCTGACCCTTAAATATGCTCAAAGTGGTTCCTCTTCTGCCTTTGTCAACATTTTTTTTTAACTTGTCAGCTCTTGAAAGGCCAAACTTGAGCCAAACTTGTTAGGTTAGTTATGCTATGGATGGATGGAAATTCTTCCTTGTAAGGGATCAACACACATCCAGTCCCTTTTCATGACCTGCCTGAATAAACTGTTTGTCTTTCTTTCTTTATCTGTCAGACTAAAGGGAAGACACAGATGTGCACAGCATCAGATGTTGAAAAATATCTCTCAACATCACAAATTCAAGACTGGAGAAACTCCGACCTCCAGCGGTTTAAGGTAATGAGCATTGCCAGCAGCAAACCAGGCTGTTTGTTTTTGAAATCATCATGTTGGTTCTGCACTGGATTCTAATCTGTGCGAAGTCAGTGTTTGAACAACTAAGAGCTCCAGATTTCCAAACCAAATAGATCAAAGTGTGTTTAACAAGCGCCTCAAGAATAACTGGACACCACTTAGAGGCAAGTGCAAGCAGTGCTGAAATAACACAAGATGTGAAAGAACCAGAAATTCGAGGAGGTAACCAGTCAGGTTGAACCCACACAAAAAAAAAAAACACTGACATACACCTGTCACCTGAGTGTGACAGGTTGCTGGTAGGAACTTCACACTTACAGTGAATACAGTTTACATCCAAATCTCACTTTCTAGGCCGTGGTCAGATTTTATTTCATTGTTTAAAACTTACTTTTGTTCTTTTCTGATCCCTTTTTTTTTTTGCTAACTATGTTCAGGACTTCTCTCTGGCGGAGTTCTTGCGGGACCAGTCCTCCCAGGTGAGCGCCGACTCTGACCCTCAGGGCTTCAAGAGACAGGAAACCATCTGGGAACTTTTCACCAGCGAGTGTGTCTATTTCCTGGATCAACTAATGGTGCTCAAGGAGGTGAGTGTCCATGCAGAGCGTAATAATACTCATGCAAATGCACAGACACACAAACCACAAATAAACAGACCAAGCCCTAATGAAATACAACACCTGCTGCTTTGTGCTTCACTTTTTTCCCTGAATTCTTCTCAGTGAGGTTCATGTGAAAGTCTCTTAAGGGTTTCCCATTCTTTACTGCAGCAGAATAGAAATTCAATGCTCGCACGGCAGATAGCCTGAGCCCATCCTCACTCTGTATTCTTTGTGGCTTTCAGGTATTTTTGGCCACGCTCACAAACCTGCAGATGAGGAACTGCCTGACTGATGTTGACTCCTGGAGGCTGTTCGCAAACCTCAATGAGCTTTGCCTGGTGAGTGTGATGCTAATTATGTCACACGAGGCCAGCTAGCTTGAGGTATATTACGGAAATATTACAAACAACATATAACATTACATAACCCTGTTTACGGCACAGATACACGATGGCTAAAATAAAGACTCCTGTCCCAGTGAGAAGATGAGGATGATTGATTTGTTCATTTTAAATCTATACAATGGGGAATTTACCTCATTGGAGTTATTTTGTTTAGTCATGAGACCCTTGGCCTCTACAACAAAGCAAGTTCAACATACTAAGGGTGTCTTCTAACAAAAGAGTTTCATTTAGATCATTCAAATAAAAGGGACCGTGTTATGATTTTCAGAATATATAGTCTTGTGGCGTTCCTGACAGTTTAAGACGTAATATTTCAGCTGCAGCCCCGACATGCAGAGCAGTAAGAAATGAATATGAAAACCTAATTTAACTTCAGTGTTAAACATCAATGATATCTTTCACAAGGTTTTTTTTTATAAATGACAAATCCAACAGGAAACACAAAGTGTTCGCCTGACTCTCTCCCTCCTCCCCTCTCATGATCAGCTCTCTGATTGGTCAATAGGTGGAGCTTCTTTTAGGTTGATCTCTTATCCCTAACCTGCTCAGGGTAGGTGTTCAGTTAAAGTTACCATGGTGATCTACCACAGAAAGAACTTCATAGTCCTGAACACCCAGAGTTAACCCTGAAGTCACCCTGATAACAGAAATCCTGCCTCATAGTATACCCCCATATTTCAGCTAAGGTGAGACAGATTACAGAAGTTACAGTGATCAACGAAATCAGAATTAAACAGAAAAATAATGAATACAATGTTCTTTTAAATTTTATCAAGATTTAAATCTAGTAACAATCTTTAAAATACCCTGAAAACAGTTTGAAACCATCAAAAGAAAACAAAACAATCTAAAGACAAATTCATCTGTTTTCATGCGAGGCATTTAACTCTCTTTTTATTATTCTTATGTTAGCTGTGCCTATGTAAGAATGGTCTCTTTATCTAGTGTGTTAAATGCTTTACTTGACTTGTATTCATTGTTGCCAGTCTTGTGCAGTGTGTTTGTTTTCATGTAACATCAAATTGGACAGAGCTGAATGTTTCTTTTGCTCTATTGTTCAAGGCAACCTTCCCCTCAGGGACAAAATGTAATGACTAAGCATTCTTATTTTAGACACTGAATCACTCTCTGCCTATTCATTCATAAATCATTCATGGTTTGTGTTAAAGAACACCACATCAATCAGATATTCAATCAACAGAGGGGTTTTATCCTTCTATGGTTTTTGCCTTTATTTGGCAACATTTCAACGTGTATGACTTCTCTACACTTCAGCTAGTGGTTAAAAAACAAAGTGACCTAAACTGGAGGACTGCATCGTTCATAGGGATTGCTTTAATGTATATTTATCTTGATTTGATATTATTATGTTAGTTAGCAGTGTTTTTACTTTATGATAATGTTGTGAAGCGCAATAAAAAAATGTTTAGAAGACATGAAATGGGCAAAAGGATAAAAAAAAGAAACAAAATACCTCCTGTGACTTCGTAAAGCGAGTGGGCATCACGTACAGTAAGGGAGCAGCTCTCAGCTGCTCTCTTCTGTGTCATTTCTCCTCTTTTCAACAAACAGTGACAGAGTTACGAGTGTTGCCCTGTTGTCAGGGACATTTGATACTTGATAGTAAGAGGTAAGAGGTTGTTTTTTTTCTGCCACAGGTGAGCTTTGGTTTCCTGAACAACCTCCTGCGTGTCATCAAGGACATGTTGGAGATTAGTGAGGGTGGCGGGCCCACCCTGCTGGAGCTGCTGAGCAAGGCAAGTGAGGGACACACACGTGGACACACAATGACACACACAGAGTCTGACTGCAGTCTGTGCTCAGTTATTAGAGTGGTTGTAAAACTCCAGAGATAAGACATTAGAGACCAAAAAATGCTTTCACGCTTTCAGGGCAAACTTTGGAAAATGTATGCTGGAGATGTGTAGACATTCTGAAATCCTGCAGAACTGATTCTGAACTCGACTTATATGTATCACAGTCTATTTTTGTAACAACATTATTTCCTTTATAATCACAGGCTGATGAGGCAAAGTGATTTTCAGTGTTTGTTAAACTTTATTTATTTTAAATGGATTTAACCAGGGGAACCTCATTGAGATTAATATTAATTAATATTAATTAAGTTCATATTATTATGCCCATAATTATATAGTTTCCTGTTCATGTGTTCTAAGCTGAACAGTAGCTACATTAGGCTAGTCTTCAAATTTCAGATTCATTTTACAATTATTGCAAAACACGTATATAGCCACCTTTAATGAACTGTTTTGATTTGTGCTCATCTACCCTACACACAAATCAAAAATAAATCTTCATGCTTTCTTATCTCTTTCAAAATAACACTACAGTTACTACTGAAAAGATTTTCTGATTTAAAAAAGCAGTTAAGCGGAGAAAAAGCCTCTCATACGCTTTAGAATATATTTCACACATTTCCAATGTCTTGTGCTTGAATCCAGATTTTCATCTTCTTGTCTTTTTTATGAGCAGTTTATTGGCTGCTTATTGGCCGATGTGACCTAGCTGTCTGCTTCCTGGTGTTTGTGTAACACTTGTATCTGTTGGCAGGCTTTCCAGGAGAGCGTATGCCACTGCTTGCAGAAGTACTGCCTCAACTACTCCACGGCTCTGCTTTATCTGGACAGCCTGAAGTCACGGGAGGACTTTGGATCCTACGTGAAGGTACAGGAGTGAAACTCACTGAGGGAAGTCAGAGCGGTGACAGGGACGCTATGTACCTTTAAAATGCAGTAGGCAGAGACTGTGAAGTTTAAGAGAGGACACACTGAAACATTTCTCTTAAACAACCAGTTAAGTGTCACAGATGAAGAAATGTTGCCATGTTTACCTTCCCCGTCATCACACGTATTTGTTTGGGCATTTATGTGCTTTAATCTTACATCTCATTTCTTGTCACACACTTTTTTTCCGCCCATCCCCCGTCCGTTCCAACGCTGTGACGAGGTCTTTCACCCCTCTGACCTCCTTCTTTTTTCCTCCTCTCACCCTGTCCCCTCTTTCTCTCCCCCTTTTTTCTCCAAAGTGGTGTGAGAGGAATGAGCAGTGCCGGAGGCTGCAACTGCGTGACCTGTTGGTGGCACCGCTACAGAGGCTAACTCGATATCCGCTGTTGTTGCGGAATATCGCAAAGAGATGCCAGGCGGAGGAAGACACCAGAGGGCTGCAGGTTATAGCGGAGCAAGTGGACACATCTATATGTAAGCAACAAACACAAACATGAGCTACTCCCCTTTTATTGAAAAAAGTATAACTTCAAAAATATGCGTAAGTAGTGCATGATCAGCAACACTCGAGCTCAGTTAGGATCCCGCTCAGTTGTTTCTTCAGCCAGCTGTTTGCCAGCTGGTGTTTTACAAACACATTAAGATAAAGTTGCATTGTAAGCAGATGTAAATGAGGTGATATCCATCAACACAAACAGACCAGTTTGTGTTAGAGTGAAAACATGCTGCTAGTCTTGGCCTGCCGCCAGCAGCCGTGACCATTTCTAGTGCACTGCATGCCTCTGCCTGCAGACCTGTTGTGTGGGTTTACTCTGTAACTAGAGGGACAGGCTGTGGGAAATGTGCCGCAGCCATGCACCTCAATGTCATTCTGTTGAATTGAACACACAAGTGCAAACAGCGTTGGCTCACAAATCTTTAACCACACACTTTCCCATAACCATTAAAAAGGTGTGGCAGGGCTGATCAGATGACACGGCTTGGATGTGAAAGGCTAATGTCCTCTGGGTGTGGGGGGGGGAATATTTACTGTAACAGGTGAGTGTGCTGCAATCTGTCACGATACAGCCACGCCCGCGTTAGTCAGCAACCATCACTACACAAGACAACACAACAAGATAAAAACAGAAATGCTGTATTAGCCATGTTGCACCACTGTAATTCAACTAAAGGTGTTACTCAAAGGAATGAATAAATGATTGCTCTTTTTTTTAAAATGCAGTACAGTGGTTTTCAGTCCCTTACAGACAGTTGTTTTTGTGTGTCTCTTTATTGAAATGATGGCTGTCTGTTTCCAGGTGATTTAGAAGGAAAGGTGAAGTGGCTCGACAACTACCAGAAGGTGAAACAACTGAGAGACGCCCTGGTGTGGCTTCCTGTGTGGGAGAGAGACAAGCGTGCCTTCGTCCCTGAGGTCTGTCAGCTTATGTCTTAATGTTATAAAATGTGTGTGTTTTTGTGTCTCTGATAGCTTTGTTTACAGGCCAAGACGTCATCCTCTAATACCTTTTGTGTGCAGATAAGAAGATGCAATCAATTTATCTGGATGTGAGATCAGATATCTGGAAAAGCCGAGCAAACTGTTTGAAAGTGTTCACATATTTCTGTGCAGGGTGTCATTAGCTGTGACTCTGCTATCAGAAACTCTCATCTCTCAGGCTCAGTTTACAAGTCAAGAAGTTGAAAATGTGTTTATCTTTAACTACCTGTCTTTCAGAATCTTAAACATCTGTTAAAGGCCGTCACTCTGGAGAATCTCATCTCGCACAGAAGTCTGCTGCACGAAGGGAAACTGGTGCTCATAGAGAACACAAAGCTGGTGGACGTTTGTCTATTCCTGTTTGACGAATTCCTGCTGATCACGAAGATAAAGAGAAACAAGAAGGTACACCCCTCTGTTGTTCTTACTTGGAACGTCGGACATATTCAGTGTGAGCCTGTTGTGAGCAGTGTACTTCATAGATTGTTCAAACTCTGTCATGGCTTCTGTGCAGAGGTCCATCGGTCCAGAGCAGAATCCTCTGAGGCCGCCACAGAACATGGAGCTGGACCAGCTGCTGAAGGAGGGGTCCACCTTCACAGTTCTGGACCAGCCCGTCTCCCTGGACCGACTTCAGCTCAAGAACATTGATCAGCTCAATGCATCAAGTAATAAGAGTATTTCAGATTTTGTTTTCTTGTCAGGTTCATTGGAGTTTAAGCAGTTAACGTTTTCCAAACAAAGGACACATTAACTCTGCTATTTTAATATCAAAACAGTGTCTTCTTTAAATTATTAAGTATTCTTTTGGTTGATATGTTGAAGCTGGGTAATTAGTGTGCGTTAAACTTCATATTAACAGCAGAACTGTGTTTATTTTTGTCTGTTTGTAGCATCAGGACTGCCTCATTCATTTATCATCATGCACCAGAACCGCTACCAGCAGTGTATCGGTGTATTCATCCTGCAAGCTGCATCAGAAGCTGCGAAGGTAGGGCACTTCAACCATGACATTCTCAACAGCTTCAAATTGATATCAAAACAATGAGCTGCTCTCTGCAGCATCAACACAAGAGTTTACCGGTAAAATTCACAAAAATCATAATAATTTGCTCAAGTTTGTTTGTGTGAGTTTAGAGGACACTCCTTGCATGTGTACCTCATAGTTTACTGACACAGATTATGTGTCTGTCAGAGCTATCCTTAATGTTGTGTTTTTTGTATTGAAAAAAAAGTTAATCCAAAAGTTGCTGACTTCTCCAAGGTAAAACCATAGACTGTAGGGTTAAACGAATGACAGCTCTCTTCCTGAAACTCCTCATGTGTGACTTCTTCCAGAGAGTGTGGATGTCAAAGATAGAGGGCGCTGTGACGGCGCTGCTGAAGCTGGACTCTGAGCAGCCACGGGTCAAGAGCTCCTCCTTGTGGCTGGAGTCTTCACAGATCTGAGCCATCAAAACAGCACCAGGAAGCCGTCTGAAACTCCTCTGCTGTCAATGTGCACTTCACTGTCTCCTGACGTTCTGTAAATAACAGTACTAGCACTAGAATCCTTTTTTCAAACTAAATGTTTGCCTTTAATGGCAGCTGCTGCAGTAGTGTAAAATAAATATCTGATTATGTATTAAAAGTTGTTCATTTCTCTCTTTTTTTTAACTAACAGTTTTCTTTGTGCTCTCTGATATCACAGACTTTTTAGTAATATTTGAGATGCTGCTTTAGTTAAATTAAAAATCTTCTTGAGCTGTTCATCATACCACATGTTCTTCATAAACAGAGGGAGTTTTCTTTGTTGTCTCAGATTATAAAAACAATGGATGAATAGTTTAAAGTGAAATATATAATCATAGTTTCATAGCAGCCGTGGAACTGCTGACAAAAATCATGTGAATGAGTTTGATGGAAAGATTTACAACACGTCCCTAAATGGACCTTTAGATGAGATTAATTTGCCAATGGCTGTCTTACCCAATAAACTTAAAAAATCTACAGATGTCAAGGCTACGACAGAGTGTATCAATGAATTGATTTTTAAAGGATGTTTTCTAAAGAAAAACTGAATGGTCACAGGAGTTTCTTCTTGTCCCTACACAGATACAACACACACAAGCCAATAGAAACATACTGTAGATTTTATTTAGGTTCGTCATGATGATGAATAAGAAAATTAACTGATGCATGTGAACATAAATTACATTATTTTTCTCTCAGGTCGCCCTGACTGGTAATACATGGTGCGTGTCACGATGTTGGCCTAAGGCACACATTCACAACCATCACATATGAAGACTTAAAACATGGAGAAAACAGTGGAGAGCCAAAAGCCCGTTTAGTCATCATGCATAACTGAAGAGCTACACAAAGCAAGCCACAATTCAGTGTGTACACATCTGTGGTGCTGTTCTGTTAAAAACTGAGTAAGACACAGATGAGTTCATATCATGAATCTAAAACCACTCGTGTTAAATGATTTCTGTTCCTCCTTCATTACAAACATTTACAAAGATAATTATGACAGCCTTAGTTTTTTTTAATGAGAAAGCCTGTATAAAGTTGGTGGTTGTGTATTTGTCTGGGACATGACCAGAATACAATAAGGTGCAGATCATCTCTTTTAGGTTTAAATGGACTGTACAGCTTGAAGATAAATCACACACCCCTGAATTAAATGCCGGCAACAACATAATATTTGTGATCTCTTAAGATTTAGAAATAGTGCTTTTCCTGTGCCAATCTGAGGTAGACATAACAAAACCAGAGCAACACAAACAGGCAGGTGTTCTTAAGAGCTTGAAACTGAGATGGACGTTGTTTTTTTTAATGAGCATAGAAGTTCAAAGAGCTGATTTGGTAAGCCAGGGTCTGGAACAAGCTGCGTGTTGAGAAATACCAGTGTTGTCACCCTGGCTTGTGGTATTTTTCGCCCAATTCCAGTCTTCAGACGATTGCACAAAAAAAAGATCTTACCAATATCTGACATCATTTATAAATTATACAAAGTAGGATCAACTTTGACAGCACCCTCAGTGGCAGAAAACAGTAATTCAACGCTGCACCTGTGGGAGCACCAACATCCTGGAACACTGTGCCAGAGAGACACCAAGGGCTCGGAGCAGCCGCCATTCGTACAGCAGCCAATCACAGCATGCCGAAACACTGACACACACTTTCTAGTACAGCACCATCACACACAGCCACAGTTATTGCTTTAAGCAGGGCGCGCTCACACACATGCAAACACACACACACACACACACACACACACACATATATAGATCCAGCAGTACTCAGTGCTGTTGATTAGAAACAAGCAGCAAAAAAAACAATAAAATCAAAATGCAGGCACCTTCAATGACTGCTTTACCAGTCTGCAGAAAGCACCACACAAAGAGGAACGTGGCACAGCAAAAAATAAAATAAAATGACTGTACATAGAAGCCTCTCTGATCATCATACAGAATGCGTTCAAGATTAAATGTCAGACCCTGTGATTTAAAATCAATGCTTTCAAAGACAGGTTAAGAAAAATACTGAAATATGAAACAAAGACAGGGTTTTCATCTCGGCTGGATTCCTGCTGCAGACATTCTTTGGTCATGAAATAGGCTGAAAACATGAAGTTCAACAAACACGCTGCCGCACAAAGGAAAAACGCAGTAACTTACGATGTCACATTTATCTCTCCTCCTGTACATTAATCCGCTGGTGTGTAATTCAAACGTTCAACTGTTTTTTATGAAGAGTTGATCTTTCTTCAGTTGAAGATCAAGTGTCCAAAAAAACAAACATTTGATCGTAAAATCTGTCTGTGTGGGTCATTTCCATTGTGTTAAATTAAACTCCAACAGTGTTAACAAAAAGGAGTGAGTACTTTTTGAAAAGGGGAATCTACAGAACACCGCTTATTATTCTTAACTCCAACAGCTTGACTTCATATATCCTTTAAATCCTGAAATGTTTATTTAATTAAACGTGAAGCGTCTCCTGTTGAGCGCATGTTTTTCAGCTAACACAGATAATGAGTTCCTGAAGCTCATGCTGAGTAAGGCTCTTCTAAATCACATTTTTTATTTACATATCCATTCTGCACATATTGAAGCGCAGTATGCCACTTTATCTGAAAACAAAAACAAATGTTGTACTCACTTATAACTTGTGTTTAAACTCCTCGCTAAAACAGAAAAATCTGAATTTAAATGTCAGAGTAGTTTCACTTGTTTTGGATAAAAGTTACCTGCGTGTACCTTTGTAGGGCAGCAGTGATTTTAATCATCACTCTTACAATACTCACTCCCCCTCTCACTCTCGCAGTGTCACAGTGACCTTTCACTTTCTCTCAACTGATGACAAATATTTACAATATACAAAGCAACCACCTCAGTAATTATGCCAAAGCAAGAATAGAGATGTGAATGTGAACTTCAACAACAAAAAAAAAAGATGGGTGGTGTTTAGTTCTCACTGACTCCTCCCTCTGACAGTCCACAGGAGTAGCAAAGGCACAAAAACAGATACAGACAAATCCCAACCAGTCCCACCACACAGCTCCGGTGTATCTCCATTAAAACCAGATATTTCCCTCCACACCAGAACCAGGAGTCCCATACAGGTAGGAGTCTTTATAATGGGTCTGTCCTTTATAGTGCACATTAATTATGACAAAGACACGCCTTCTTTTGGCTGCTGGAGGAGGAAGAGGAGGGGAAGAGGTGGGGAAGAGGTGTGTTTGGGGGGGAAGGTTAAGGGATGAGAGATGGATATCATTGGAGGTCATCGAAGCAGGTCTCGCAGACACGAACAGGCTTTTTAGAGGACGGCGTGAGGGCGTTCCTTGATGAACATTCACCACAGAAAATGTTTCCACAATGTCTGCAATGGTGCTGGAGTTTCACAGAGGAGGAGGGAGAGAGACAGAGAGAGTGCAAGGTCAGATGATTAAATGTGAGTTTTTCACCTGTAAGAATTCATCTTTGATCATTTACCTTCCTGACTGTGACAGAAAAGCCTTTCCCACAGGCCATGCAGTTCTGCACTTCATGATCCTCCGCCCACTTCCTGGTCAGGGACTGGGACTGCTTGATCTTAAAAACACCACCATGAGAGTTACAATCAGAGCATATCACTTTATTTCATGGTACAATAAAGCACCCTCAGACAAGCTGTTTCATCGACATATCATTTTCTACTATACAACTCTGACAAGAAATCCTGCATTTGATTATTGACCTGTAGCGACTGGTTCTCTCTGCCCAGCTCCTGCATGGCTGCCGTCGTGTCGTCCAGCTTCCTCCTCAGCTCCACCACCTTGGCCTGCAGTTTCTCTATCTCGCCTTCACCCTTGACACACCTGAAACAAAACCACAGAACACTGGTGACGATTTGTTTGCACTCTTGTTTGTGGCTCAGGAGAATTTCCAACCGCTTAAGCGACTTTAATTGGTTGCAAAATAGGTTTGAAATGAATACTTTCAACGCACAATGATCAGGAGGATTTAAATTGGATCTCGTGGGTTAAGCTTATCGAGCACAGCACTCTGTGGTTAGCAAATGTATCTCTAATTTGAATTCCATCTTGACTAATTATATTGCACTCATTCACCTAAGCATCCAGGCAGCACCAGCGCATTAGTCGGACATCAATTTAAAGCCTTGTACAAAGGCGATGTGACATGCACGCACAGCCTCAAGTTGTTGCTCAGAAATGCATGAAAGTGTTATATTATTTAATGAATGCATTGTAGACATGATGATAAACTGTAAACAGTGCATAACAAGAGCAGTCCGTCAATTTCTGACTGTTCAAAGTAAGCGTGTTTGTTTGCAAATCCTGTCAGGTTCCTGCTCATGGTGGATTTATACTGGGAAATGAGTATGTTCTGTGCCTGCTCTATATGTAAAGTGTTGTGAGGTAACTTTAGATATGAATTGTCACAGTATCAATAAAGTTGATGGATTAAGAAAACACAAATTGGACATATACCGACTTGAACCTGCTGAGACACTTTCCTGTAGTCAAATCTCACATGTTCAGCTCCGTTTGTCCTGATGGGTTTGTTCTTGCTCTGTGACTCTTAAATTGCCTCATTTCTTTTTGTGGGTGTTGTGATGGCTCATGCAAAAGCCTATAATTAAAGCATCATCTTTTAATTAATTTGCATGGTAATTTAATTAGAAATGGTTATGCCTGAGGAAATTCAGGTCTTTATAAATTAAGAATAGAAATTCAAGGTTGTAGGAGAGATGTGGTCTCAGGGTGACTGATTACAAGAAGAGGCAATATCAATGTATGAACCCCTTATAACTACGTATACAAATGACATTCTTATAAAAGAGGTCATATGATATTTGTATGGTGACACACAAAAAAACGAATCCTGTCACCTTTCCAGCAGAGCCCGCCTCTCGTCCTGGTTGTTCTGCACAGTAGCCTCCAGCACGGCGATCTCCCCCCTCAGCTCGTCCGTCTGCTTCTCCAGCTCACCCACTCTCCGCTGACTGCCCTGCCACTCTCTCTTCAGCGTGGCCACATTTTCATTCAGAGCCGTCACCTGCACACCCAGCTTGGCCTCTGCCTCCTCCCCACGCTTCACCTGCTCCTCTCTGACTCGCTTTTCTGCAATCTTTGACAGGATCATGTCACAAAGAGATCAGAAGGGGAGAGGATGATATTTAATCCACAAGTTAAGAATAATTTGGTGGGATTTTGGCAGATGAGCCTACCATCTGATCCTCCAACTGCTTCGTTTTGGCGATGAGCTGCTCCTCTCTCTGGCTCCTGCTGTCCCTGGTGGCCTGGTGCTCTTGCTTCTCCTGCTCGATGCTTTGCTGTGCTGCCTCCACCTGACTCTGCAGCTCCAGCTTCTGCTGGATCAGCAGCTGTTTGGCTTCCCGCAGCTCACCCAGCTCCTGAAAAAACAACAGATAAGTGGCTCAATTTTTTTTAAAGGATCAATCAATTGGTTAAGTTAAGAAGTTAAGCAGGGTTCAACTCTGACAACTCCGTTCTAAGATGTTTAAAGGTCTGAAAAAATCCCGGCTCATGTAAAAATTCTCAGCCAAACTGAAGAATGTGGCCTGATGACCTGCATTTCATCTAACTTAAGCTGTTTACATAAGACACAAGCATGGGAAGCAGGTCATTGAAGCCAGTAGTAGACAAAAATGGCCATTAGCCTGAACTCTCACACCTCTGAAGCCTAGTCCAGCCTGCTGATCCCTTTGACACAAATACAAATGTTAGCTTTAGCTTCTTTTAAACTGACTGACCTTCTCGCTTTTCTCCGTCAGTGCTTTTAATTCAGACATCAGCCTGCTGTTATTCTTTTCCAGGGCACTCTTGGCTTTGTTCATCTCCTCCACTTTACTCCTCTCCTTCTCCAGTACCTCCTTAACTTCACCCTGAAGGTAGCACAAGATAGATTAACTTAATCACATCAAGTCATTTAGGTGACATGTCTGTGTCGCTGCATCTGTTTTACTCACCTGTTGCTTCTGTAGTTCCTCTAGCGTTTGTTCGTGCTGCTGAAGCTTCTGCTCCCGTTTAGCCAGCTCCTGCTCCAACGATCCCCTGCCGGTCTGAAGCTCCTGGATCTGGGCTTCCAAACCGGTCTGATGATTCTGGTTAGCAGCCAGCTCCTCCTGAGCCACCTTCAGCTTCTCCACTGATGCCTGCAGCCAGAAAACGGTACAGGTCAGTCAGTAAGGAGGGTAAAGAAAGAAGGTTTAACATCATCTTCCTGAATGAAGCAGTTCTAATTCAGCATGAATCTACCTTTAGGTCTTGACGCAGGGCGGACACTTCAGATTCCTTGCCGTAGAAGTCAGACTGAAGCTTAGTGAGGCTTTCCTGACTTAGTGACACCTGCTCCTTCAGCTTACTCTCCTCTTCTGCCTGGAGATTCAGATACACACATCAGTGAATACATTCTTAAGGTTCCCATTATACAAATTCTTTCCCAACAACTCTGTGGAAGATAAGAGTTAAAATCAACTGTCTAAAGCCATTTTCACATATGCATTCAAATATCCGAAAAGTTTCAGACAGCCTTCCCCTGAGTTGCTTATTCAAATATTTCACCTTTGGGGCAGGAGGAGGGGAGGGGTGATTGGATATATTCACAGTGTTAAAAAAATCAATGCTACTTTTGATTGGATATATTCAGTGTTAAAAAAGAGCTAAAAACAAACATGCTGGCAAGCAAGGAGTATGAAGCAGCTTCAATACACAGGAAGACTGCAGACATGCCTGTCGCAGGATTTAAATGTCATCCGTTTTCATCCTTGCTGTTTGTATTCTGTTATCTTTGTCACAGTAAAGCCTTTGTTCTTTGTGTTTTTGTTCATGGTTATTCTTGTTTGTTTTGAATGTCACTAGTTTGTCATGTTATTTCACCAATACAAACACCATAATTACAAGACACAAACACTTCTGGATTAAGTCAGCTAGTCTGTTTGTCTCCACACATGCAGCTCACCCCCAAAATCTTCAGGAGTTTTGTGCAGGTGGAATAAGGCTTAAGTGTGGGAAGTGCAGTTATTTTTTTTTAAATGCTACTTGCCTTCTTGACATTAACATCCTTTAACTCTGTGACTTTGCTCTTCAGTTTCTTCACCTCCTCCTCAAAGGACCCCTGGGTCGTCTTCAGTTGTGCCCGCAGCTTCTCCGTCTCATTCTCTTTTTCCTTCAATGCCTCCTGTGTCTTTGAGTTCTGCTGCTCCACTGTGGTCAGATGCACTTTCAACTTTTTCCCTGCCTGATATGTATAAACACAAAACAGGCTTAAAAAGGTGTTGCATCCCAAACAATGTAGTGATTCTTCATTTTTGTTTTGCTTGATTTTACCTCTTTCGTCTGCTCCAACTGCTCTTTCGATTCTTTCATTGCCTTGGTGACGGTCTCGTGGCTCTTTAGAAGCTCCTGTCGGGCCTTTTCGTTGGACTTTTCCTGAAGATTAGAAGATTAGACACATCAATGCCATCAATGTCTTGGTGTTGTAGTCTGGAGTTTATTTATTCCTTTTTGTTTCAAGACAAAATTTCCCAAAGCGAATAAAAAAATAGCTGGATTGTTTTTGACTCTTTCTTTGACTGTAGCTTATAAAACCTACCTTTTCCCCCATGGCTGACTTATGTTTCTTCCTCTCTTCGTCCAGTTGACTCTGACTCTCTTTCAAAGCTTTGTTAGCCTTTGCTAGACTCTCCTGTGTAGAGGCGAGCTCCTTTCTTTGAGCCTCTTTCTCCTGCTGTGCTTTTTGTAGGTCTGCCTTCAGACTCTGAGCTTTCCTGTCCAGCTCTGCATGCTTAGTCTTTCCCTCCTCAGTCACCTTGTCAAGATTCACCTTCAGAGCAGCTTTTTCTTGCTCACTGAGCTCCCGCTGCTGCTGAATGTCACTCAGAGCTGCTGCTTTTGCCTTTAGTTCCTCTTGTAGTGTTGCAGCCCTTGACAGAGAAAAAACAATTCATTTTGTATTAAAACGAGCGGAAAGGAATAATGAAATTACTGACATCACGAAGATCTAACAACAAGAAAATGCATGTACATCCAACTGTTTGTAATGTTATCTGTATTTTATTAAAGTAATGCATCAGCATAGAAAATCTCACCCTGCTTTCTCTGTTTCCAGAGAGCGCTGCAGCTCCTTGGCTTTCCGTTTAACCTCCGACCCCTCTTTCTGGAGCTTCTGCACTTCCTTCTGCACCTGATCCCTTGTGGCCTGCAACTCCCCGACCTGTGACTCCAGTTTCTATCAGATTAGAGCAACGGATCCATTAGTAAGTTGGTGTGCTGAACCGGATTTCTGTCTACCTACCTACAATAACTCATCACCAACCTTATTGAGGCCCTCCAGCTGCTCTATTCGCTGTTCTGAAGCCATTAGTTTGTCTTTGCACTCCTTCAGACTCGTCTCCAGCTGTGTGCACTGCTCCTGTCTCTCCTTGAGCCTTTGGGCCTGCTCCTCCACCTTCTTCTGTGCTTTATTCAGCTCCTGTACAAGCATTGAGGGAGGGAGGGAGGGAGCAGGATAAGGACAAGGAAGAGAATGACACACATACATTAGGAATGTGTTACATTACAAAAGACACATCTGCATTTTACAGTCGCACAAAGACTGTTTTAACCTGCTGCTTGTCCTGCAATGCATGCTGAGCTGTCTCCAGGTTGTTCTCCAGGTTAGCCTTCTGTGCAGCTCTGGCTGCCTCTGCAGACAGCAGCATCTCTGTTTTTGCCTTCAGCTGGTTGGGAAACAGAACCACAAAACAAAAATGATTTCCTACAGGGCAACGTAAGGTTTCGATTAGCCATTTGATTTTTAAAAGTCTATGAAAATAAAGGAAAAAAGTATTATAATATTCCCACTTTGATATGCTTGTGAAGGGACTTACCTGAGCATCCAGCTGTGCCACTTTCTCCTTGCTGTCTGCCAGCTGGGTGGTGAGTTCGGTGACTGACGTCTCCATGGTTGTAGCTCGGTCCTGAGCAGAACGCACCAGGGTCTTCTGCTCTTGGACCTGCTCATGTAGGTTATCCTGGGCCTGCTTGTTGCTCTCCGACTGGTTCTTCAGCTTGTCTGTCAAATGTGTTACCTTCAAAACCAACACATTTAGAGAACGTTAATGTCGTGGAATAAATAAGACGTGTTTTCTTCCAAGCTAAATTACTCTCTACTTAGTTGTAGTTGTAATGAAAATGGTGTGCACCGACCTGTTCTTGTAGTGCATGGTTCTTCTCTTTCAACTGGTTGAGCACGGCCGTCTCTCCCTCCCCGGCCTGTATCTTGGCACACAGGTCGTCTCTCTCCGTTTCCAGCTGGCTCACGATGTCCTTACTTTTTTGTAGCAGAGCCTCCAGATTCTGAATCTTCTGGTCCTTGTCTCCGATCTGACGCAGCACCTGCTCCAGGTCGTTCTATCGCATGAAAGCAAGCGAGGAAGTAGAAAGGTTACAATAGGTATTTTGGCAGAATTATTCCTTTTTGTGACCACACCGCTGGTCACACAAGTGTAACACATACAGAGGCTTTATATCTATAACACAAGTATCTCAACCGGACAACAAGTGTCAAACTCAGTCTAAGGGCGCACTCACACTAGCAAAGTTGTCCCGTACCGTGCTCTCACACTGCTCCAGGACTAAGGTTGTAATACAACACATGCATGGCTTTACATAATGAAGCGTCCTTAGTTTACAAGACAGGTGGATTTGAGATAAAAAGATGAAAAAAAAAGACATGTTGAGTCAGATACAGCCATAAAAACGCTGTTATCTCTCCATAATGAAGGCTGTCACCCGTGTGCTTGTGCTCGTGCATGAACTGTATTGAGCCGAAGCACACCTCTTCCAAGCGTGCCAGGGCCAAGGAAGTGTACCGTGCTTGAGCATGGATCAGAGCGATCACACTGGTCAAACGAACTGGACTTTAGGGGTGAAGCCTGCTTGGGCACGGTACGGATTGCCTAGTGTGAGTGTGCCTTAAATGTTTTTTTTTTTAAATAAGGAGAAATTAAAAAAAATGTTTCTGCTGATTGGTACCTGTGCCTCTCTGAGTTTGCCGTTGGTGTTTTGCTGCAGCGCCTGCAGCTCCTGGTGCTGCTGCTTGGATTTCTCCAGCTGGTGCTGCAGGTCTGTGTTTTTACTGACACTCTCCTTCATCTGAAGAAGCCAAACACACACGCATTTTTGAATTCCTTCATCTCTTTTCTAATCACTTTAAACCTTAATGCATTGTTATTTCCTTGTAAGTTTGTCCATTGTAGTGTTAATCATCCTT
The DNA here is from genome assembly GCA_020745685.1 of Tautogolabrus adspersus. Classification (NCBI taxonomy): domain Eukaryota; kingdom Metazoa; phylum Chordata; class Actinopteri; order Labriformes; family Labridae; genus Tautogolabrus; species Tautogolabrus adspersus. The sequence continues at coordinate 15,398,923 of CM036539.1, forward strand.
AAACCAGTCTTCTTAATCTCATGTTGGTTTTGATTGGTTTTATTCTGGGTGATTTTTGATCTTTATATCATCTCTTGGTCATTTTTAATCTCAAAAGCAGCTTCCTTGTCTTTTTAACTGATCCAGCTAACTGAATTTAACCAAAACAACACTTATAACTTATAGCACAAGCCATACTTTGTGATAATCACTTAAAATCAGACACATGTATTTACAGATCGTATGTCTGCTCCGTAGCTTCCCTGTTGGACGTTTCATCCGATGCCTACCTGTTCTTCTGCTCGAGACAGTTTGAGCTGCAGGTCAGCTGCTTGCTGCTCCCGATCCTTTAATTTCTCCCCGGACAGCTGCCTCTGTTCTTTAAGTCGACCCTGTACCTCACCCAGCTGCCTCTCAGCCTCCAGCAGCTTAGCGTGCAGCTAAGAAGAGCAGAGAGAGAGAGAGAGAGGGCATGATGATTAAAAGGCAGAGCACAAGACCACAAAGCTAATAGAAAGAAATGCAGCAGGTACCTCAATGAGGAAAGTTATTTACACAGATTATTTAATGACGTGTGTGAGCATCAATAAGTGGTCATTTCTTTCTATGTCCCTGTGTTGTTGAGTTTTATTCTTCCTTTTTGATAAGGTGCTTACATGCAAAAATAGTTTTTCGTCACAGGTGGTTAGTGCAGATGACTTTAGAGCAGCATGCTGTAATCATAACTAAAACAATCTTTAAACAAATCCAGTCCCTGGTTTCACAATCAATAAATAAAGCACCTCGTATTAAGAAATAACAAATAGTATAAATCATAACTTTACACTTCAGAATATCAGAATTCAAAGTCATTCAGTTTGATGCTTGTCCGTAATAAATGTGTAATACCATTAGAACAGTCCATGACTCATGGATGTGCTGAGTTAGCTAAAACAGTACTATGAACGTGATCTTCTCCAGAATGTCAGTGTCCCCATCAGTGAGGTTTTAGTAACTATCAAACAGTCTGATCAGAATGTAAACAATATGAGTTTTATGCTAAAGCCATTAAAATCTAATCCCAAATGGACACACAGAGCAGATATTGGTGACATGTTAACAATGCGCTGACCCCTTAAATATCTAAAACATTTCATGTTGTTTTTTGTGTCATTAAAAATGAAGATGCTGATTGCAGTTTATCTGTGTGTGTATCTTTTAATCTCCCAGCTCACCTGTCCAATCTCAGTCTGCTGCTGAGCACCCTGGCTCTCTTTCTCTTCTCTTTGCTGTTCCAACTGTTTTCTCTCCACCTTCACCTCTGCGTGCTTCACCTCCAGCTCCGTAATCTCACTCTTCAACTTGGCTGCCTCCTCAGCCCTGTCTCTTAGCTCCGCCTGGGCCTTCTGCAGGGAGACCTCGGCCCCTGAGGCTCGAGCCTGGAGCTCTTGAACCTCCAGCTCCCTCTCCCTCAGGCTGTCTTGAACTCCCTTCTTAGCGGCTTTCTCAGCTCCCAGACGCTCATCTAGTTCCTGATGCTCTTTCTCCTTACGCGCAAGCTTCTCAGAAAGACTCTGTGAGAGGACAAGAGGATAAGATTAGGCAGATGATGGGGTTGAAAATTGAGTTATTGAGCATATAAGAGGGGCAGAAAGAAGTGTTTTTGAAAACATCTGGAGAAAGTTGGGTCTGATGAAAAGGAAAAAGATGGGACAGTGTTTGGATTGAGTGTGTTTGGTTTATCAGGGATTGTGTAAATATTCAAGGTGCTCTATTTAATAAGCTATGTGTCTCTTCTAAATTAAGACAGTTAGCGTGACAGGAGCTATTACAAGGCACAAACACCCACTCCTCATGTGATATGAGTTATGGAAAAGAACAGTCGGCTGTGCAGAGTCAAGAGTATAGCATTTCCAGGGGGAGGTTAACAACACGTGACTTCAAATACCGCGGTATGTGTACAGCACTTGCCCTGTAGCTGACAGTACACTTGGCAACAAGGTGATAAAGAACAAAATGTTGTTAATAGAGGAGTGAGCCTGCTAACTAGGGAGAGTGACAGGGCACCTACACTCTCTGCGGGCCTCCACAGCAGCTGGCCGATGTTAACAACCCTGTTTGGACATTTTCAGTGATTTCATCTCCTCGTTTGTTCATCCCTCACCTTCTCGTGGCCTTGTTGCCGTCCTTCTCTTGTGCTATGTAGATCTCTCCTCTCTAATCCTGGAGTTACAGACCAATAAAAGCCCTGCTACTGTTCACCTGTCTGTCCATTTTCCTCATCCGCTGTGTTGCATTGTCTGCCTTTCTCATGAGATGAGCATCCGTATCAGGTCTCAGGGTATCCTGTTGGGAGTAGGAGCGAAGGGTGGAGCTATGACTATGGAGGCCTAGCTCTGTGCTCCCCCTTCTTACCTGGCAAAATACTCGGCAGGGAGGACACGGCATCCCTGATTTAATCTCTGGAAGCAACCCTGTGCTGCCAAGTGTGATTGTATTTCAGCCTACCTGACAGAGCTGGCATTGACTTGCCCCCTGCTGGCGTAATTATAGGGCTGCATTTTTTTTTTTTTTTACCAGATGTCTAAGTTACCAAAGACAGATGATGATGATGGCAGAGCAATACGGAGAAAATCAACGGAGAGAGGGGGACAGAAACTGAGATAGCTTACTCTGTACTTGACAAGTAACTATAAGGGCTTGTTAACATCAGGGAGGTCATAGAAATGTGATTTTAATGCTGTATCCTATACAGCAGATGGTGTAATAGCAATGTTTGTGTTCAGTTATCCGCACTTAATTACAAAACTGTCACAAGACCCTCAGAGTTTTGTGTCTGTTTGTTTCTGGTGTTGCGTGTGTCACCTGGCTTTGCTGCTGCAGATTGTTCAGATTGCTCTGCAGCTGGTGGATCTGTTGAGTGTAGACGGCTGCTTCCTGCGGACCCTTCTCCAGCTCGGCTTTTAGTTGGGATATGGTCATCTGCAACAGACAGAAAAAAAATGATGATTATCTTTTTTGTAAGCCATTAAAGCGAACACACTCAAAGACCTGAAGCATCACGATGAAGGACTGAAATGAAAAAAGTAAACATACCCAACAAAAATAATTAACAGAAAAGACTTCTGTCTCACAACAAATATGAAGAGGGAACGCCATGTGAACAAAAAAAAAAAAAGGTTTGAAATCTGGAGGAACTCAAAGTGTAAAAGGAAAAAGAAAAACTTGGGGCCAGTTATGATAAACAGCATCTTTACCTCCAGTTTACGTATCTTGAAGAAAGAGTGGAGAGGGATACAGTGTGTGAAGAAGATGGGGGAGAAAGAGACACAGACGAAGGTAAGTCACAACACTACAGCATCAGGCTCATGTACAACACAAAGCAGTTGCTGCTGGGAGGAGAGAATAACAATCAGTTTATCATAGATTCCTAGTTACAGATAGAGTCAGTAGCTTTTTGCTAAAAAATTAAATATAGACTTATCCAAATGTAAGGTTGCTCAATCATCACTTATGAGCCTCCATATATGGAGTGTGGTGATGGCTGAGTCTGCAGAGACTCAGTCCTCTGCCTGTATTTTATGTTTGGTGTGGTTTTGTTTTGGTTGACTCAGGACGGTGTATTTCCCCCAGCCAATCACAGCGCGCAGGTGAGTTTGAGAGTGAATACAGTTGAGTGATTGGATGGGATTTAAACCTGCAAATATTGCAGACAAGGAAGTAGTAGCAAAGAAGAGAAAATCTAATCATAGTGAGGCAAAATGCCTCGCGGACAAGCTTGTCTCAAAACGAGGGTGAAGCTTGGGGTTGGCTTTCACCCGTGGACGTGGAGTTGGCCTGCTTTCCGTTGGACAGGCACGTGCCAGACACTGGCGGTTAGCTTGTGCTAGCTTGCTAAATTATCGGCTTTTTCCATTACAACAAATGCAATATTCTCAGGTAGCTTGTAGTGTAGCTACAGGCAGTAAAACCTAAACACTTATTCCTGCAGTGGGCATGTTCTGGTGGCAGTGAGCCAAGTACCAGGGCCCCAATTTGAATGATGTGTTTACAAGCTGCGCCTAACATTGCTACTTACTCTACCTTTAAATGTATCAGCATCTTGCTATGGCAGCATTAAGCAGAATATGGTTCAAGAACTTGCAAAAAGATGAGACGATTTGCGTCAAGGGCTTATTCTGCCTGACAGAGTTCTATAAACACTCTTCTTTTAGGGATTAAAAAAAAGCAACAAAAAAGGCTGAATTATTCACCAGGCGTTAATTAGTGAGATTAAGGCACAAAGCTAGCCGTACATAACTTTAGTACATCAAAACTGGTTGCGTAGTTATTTCACCGTTAGCCAAAAACATGTAGTAATTGGAAGGGGAGAGAGCCTACAATACAAAAAGAACTCCTCAACAATAGTCTACATCAACAGCACAAACTTGTAGAATATCATGTAAACTGAACAAGTGAGTGTGTTCATGTGTTTGTGGCGAGAACATGTTAGGGTGGAAGAGTAGCAGCCAAGTGGGTACCTGTCAGGAAAGAGTTCAGGGAATCAGCAGACTGAAACATTGTGGGTTTCTCCACCTTACCTCTGAGGTAGTGTAATTAGCCTGCAGCTGCTCATAGTGTGTTCTGAGGCGTTCCGACTCCTCCTCCCTCTCGCGGGTCATACTGTCCATCAGTGTCTGGACCTGCACCAGCTCCTTCTGCAGCACCTCCACGTCCTCCACTCCCGGCCGCTGCAGCTAGGGGGCAGAGCGGGAGGAAGAGTGTTGGAAGTCACGAGTTATAAAACAAAAAAAACAAAAAAAAATAGATGACCTAAGTGAAAGCTGTGCTGTCTGTGGTTTTACACTTGGCAACATTGTAATGCTGTGTAGGATCTGTCTGTCATCATATAAGACTGATGAAAAGAACAGAAGCTTTCTAAAACCTAACTTATATGTGTATAAAACCCCCTTAAAAACTCTCTGAACTGTTCAACAGGCTCTTTTGATATACTTTAGTATTGGGTTGATGTTCTGTTTCATGTTTCTATGACAACAGTGAGGGTATTGTCTTATTGAGATCTGCTTTGATCCTTTCCCCCAAACAGCTCAGAGCCAAACAGATTTCATGGTGACGATTCAACAGTTTTCTTTTCAGACTTTAAACCATAATGTTTATAAAAGAAGGGTAAATACAAAGAACAAAAAGTGAGTGAAAGGATGACTGAGAGGAGAGTGAAGCCCAACAGAAAAGTATGTGTGTGTGTTGTACCAGTTCTGTTTGGAGTCTCTCGTTCTCCTGCTTCTCTTTCTGTTGCTGCTCAGTCAGTTTGGCCAGCCTCTGGTCAGCAGCCTCCCTCAGGCTTTTCTCCTCATCGTAGCGGGACTTTAAATCTGATTCAGACATGAAAGAAGAGGCCATTTAATAACACTGACCACTTTATCCTATCATAAAATAAAGCTTAACTGATTTAAGGGAACATGAGTGTAAAATGCAACAAGCTATGCTTTCAGACTGTGAGGGTAAATGTTGAAGAATGAACGACTTCAGCGAAATAGGACACAATGGATGGACTGATCTTAACTGCGGTTTAGTAAAAGACTTCCTTCAATGTTGTTTAATCGCATCCCCAGTCCACTCGCCCCACACTTACCTACTATCTCTGTGGCCAGCTGGGCAGCCTTCTGCTCAAACAAATCTTTCATCTGCTTGATGTTGAACTTTTCTGTCTCCGCTTCGTTTAACTTCCTTTCAAGGGCTGAGGAAAAAAATAAGCACCGCACGTTATAAGTCATCAATGAGTGCTATCTTATTTCTGAGGCATTTTAAATATAAAGACCCACACCTGAATCGTCTGAGCCTGTCTGCCCGTCATTCTGTGGAATCGAGGAAAAGAGAGAAACATGTACAGTAACAGTAAGCAATGTCTTATGAAGCAGGAAGAGCAAACGATGTACGTAAACATGTTAGATATCTTGAAAGAATTACTTGCTTCAGGTGTCCCTGAACTTTGTCTAACTCCTTCTTCAGCTCTCCAGAAAACCATCTTTCTTCCTAGAAGACAAACACAGACACAATCAGGTCTTTGTAAGTGTCAGCACGGAGTCCACACCGCTCTGATGGCTGAGAAAACAACTATACCTTCAGAGAAGTGTGCAGGTCCTGAACCTCTTGTCGCAGCATTGTGAGGTCTTCCCTAAAAGAAGAAAGAGTATAAAATCACAAGTTCTGTAAAGTGAACCTCTTTATCATAACTCATCTGACAGCGACGTTTTTAAATGTCTCACCGAGTGGGGGCCACATGAGCTGGCAGGTCGCCGGTGTCATGGAACAGCTCATAGTGCTTGAAGAGCTCCTCTGCAGAGTTGTGAGACTTCATGCACTGAGGACAGATGAAGCCCTGAACGCAGAAACACACCGTCAGAATCTATCCTTTGACAATAACTTATCAAACAGATTTAATTCTGCAGAGTAGAAAGAAAGCAAGCATTTATCAATGAAGAAGGCCGACCAAGTGGACAAGTTACCTCTGACGTCTGGTCATGGTTGAGGTCTGTGCTCGGCTGCTCTGACTCCGCGTTCTGGGAGCCTCCCTTCCCAGGGGTCTGTAGAGAAGGACAAACACTGGATTAGTTTGAACATTACAAAGCGTATGATTACCTCGTCATCTGATAAGAAGTGCTTAAGGCATGGAAGGGAGCAGATTTGATAACAGTTGTATAGATGTTGGCATGTTCCATGTTTTGCACCTCTGATTCTGATGCATCAGATCTTTCATTTTATTATTTGCATCTTAATCGATGTTGAATCAAGAGAAAAATAACTAATAAAAATAAGAAGCCTTCAACAGAGTCCTGTCTCATACATCTAAAGATCATCTTTGGTGCTGGATGCATCTAATAAAGCTCAAAACCTTCTTTTGAGACAGACTCTCCCTCGGTATGCTGTGCCATTCATTTAGAATCTCTGCTTATTTCAGACATTTGTATCATTAAACAACAATAATATGGAAGCTAACCTTGTTTAAGTTTGGAAAGTTTCTTAGTCAATGTTAGACAGTCTGTGCAGCAAAAGTGAAACGTCAGCTATTTGAACTTCCAGATATAACTCTGTTTTTTGCTGACTTTTAACACTAATACACTGCGTTTGGCTTCAAGAGTTCCTGCATGTGTGACCACACCCTTCAAAATATCATGGCGTCAGGTGACAGGCAGGGGTTTTATTAACAAACACACCCTGTCATTTAGATTATTGCAGGTGGAAGATGTGAGATTGATACAAAAATAAATCGACCTACTCTCACAACAAGAGCAAATCAGCTCAGCCCTCTGGCCTGAGGCACAAACATGTCAAAAGGGGAATGCCACTGGTGGTCCATTCACACACAAAAAAGAGTTGTTTAGGCTGATGATTGACATTGTGAATGGGTGGAAAGTGGAGCCTGTATGTTGGGAGGTGGACTTTGAACTGACTCATCTTACAGCTGTTTGAAGGGCTGTGATACTACTCATGGAACAATCTTTTGACCCAGTTCAACAAAACACACGCATTACACGGTACTACACACACTTCACCAAAATAAAGGTATTTGTTAACAACACAAAAATAAATGTATCCTTTATTAGACACAGTCAGGGAAGAGATTAGGACTGCCACCTGACAAACGTGGCAGTTGTTTCTCTTATTTATAAATCTTATTTTTACAACACAATATAATAACAACAATATAAAGAAAAACTGCTTTCATGGAACATGATTTCAGAAGTGGCAGACAAAAAATGTGTGGCTACTTTACATCCAGTAAATGTTCCTGTGCATACATAAGAACTTTTAAAGGTGTTTTTCGATAAATTGACAGAGTAGCTGTAACACAATGATACAGAAATAAAACGTGTTTCTAATCATAGCCTTTGTTATGTTGTTTTATATTACAAACCTAAGCAGTTCCTAAACGTCATTTTATGGAGGATTCATGTTCATTAAGAGTTAACCCTCTTAAATCAGATTTATTGCCTCTGCTATTATAGTATACTGTGTGAATAACAAACAAGCTACAGCAGTGACTGTGTGTAGATTTGGGAACGGGGCAATTATTGACATAACATGTCATGTCACTTGGCTTCCCAAACGTTTTCAGTAACATACCAGTCTGACAAACCCTGACCTAATGCAAAGTACGAAAGGTCAGATTTCCCTGGTTAATAGGCCGGGACTTCACAGTGTACACAATGATGCCGTTTTCGGCGGAAATGCCCTGTGGTAAATGTAGTCCTAATTGGTAGCTGACTAAGTGGCTAAAATGTGCTACCATCCCTTGCACTTTATGACAAGCCTTTGATTCATCCAAACGACTATGATGCCATTAATTCAGAATAAGCGCCATTAATGTTGATAATATAGCGGTCAGCCAGCTAAGTGGCTAACGTCAGCGTTAGCATGTGATGACTGGGCGATGAATTAACATATTGCAATAACTGAGCTAGCTAGCCATGAACGAAAACCATCAAAATAAAAGGTTCCACGATCAGCCAGGTTGGCCAACCAAGACATTCCTCACTCCACTAACCCTGGCAATGTGGGCAGATATCAAAGCCAGTTAGTTTGCCACTACATTATAAAGACAGGCAATAGGTTAGCTTGCTACATGCATGTCAACACTAGCATCAATCAACTGAACCAAGTTAGCATTTTGAAGCTAGCTATGTCAACCTCACACAGTGGGCGCTTGATATGTCCACTGAGTGGAGACGGGGTGGCGGGGTATAGTCTTTATCGCGGAACCCCTGTTCGACAACAGAAAGCCCTTCAACCCGGCACACGCTGCGTTTTAAATGGTGCGTCTCCACCCAGAAAAGGCCTGTGGCTCCAAAGGAAAACGACTCGATTTAAGTGCACAAAAGACAACACAGCTGACATTTCCGAATCACAAGCTTACCATTTGAAGTATCCTTCTTAACATGGCCCAGCGTTTGTTTGTCTGGTCAGAAAATCCAATCAGTTTTTCCAAATGCCAAGTTTACGTCGCTGTATAACGAACACCTGACCAGGCTCAGGCAGCGGCGGCGGCGGCGGATGGGCGGGTCATGCAGGGGATGTTGAAGCAGGGCACACAGTTTTGCTGAATTAAAGATTAAAATCACTCACATGCTCTACTCCTGCAATGTTTCTTAATCATGGTAAAAAGTGAAACACGGGCATGACTGTTTTTTATTTTGATGTTTTATTTACAGTATGATGGTGAACAGCAGAATATTCCAGTCACACATGCACAAATAGCCTAAAAAATAAATGGTTATACATTGATATTTTCCATGTCAATGACAGTCAATACACATAATTGATCACTTCATTTTGCTCCCTTTCTTGGATGTTGATTAGAAATTCCAGCATACTTTTGACACACTGACCATGACTTCTTGTCTTAGTCTCTTGCCAATTATGGGAGGGGGTATTTCCCCCAAAATAACTAAATTCAGTCGATGCATTTTTAATACTGTACATTGAGTTTTGATAATATTTACAACATTTTGACAACATCTTATTTTCGTATTTCCTCTAATCAAGCGCAGTGTGTCTAGAAAGTACAAAACTCTACTGTTGTGTTTATAAAGGCACTAAAAAGAAACAATCTTCAACACATCATATCTCTCCTCTTAAAACCAAGGTCTTGTTTTCATAGACACTGAGAGGTCTTAATATTTCAAAAGCACTTCATAAGTCTGTGTTTTCAGGAGATATGCATTGTCATTGGTATCTGTGTGTTCACAGTGTTGAATACCACATTTCTCTGTCACATTGACCAGTTTTATGTCAATACAGAAGCTGATATATGTCTTACTGTTTCAATTTACTGTTTGTTCTACTGACACAAATGTACACATAAAAGGATGTTTGAGGTATGACTATATAAGTCTCCATTTCAATGTTTGAGGCTGGTTTGCAGATATTTGACAAATCCTTATGTCACATTTTACCAGTGATTAGCAATGACACTTTGGCCTCAGCTGTTTATTGACAAACACAGGGAGTGGACATCAGTTTTACTCCCAAAAAGAGTTGGAACATTTCACAAATGTCGCACTCCTTTTCAAAATGACTCACAGATGGGCCTTATTTGGCACTGAGTCACTGTTGGGAAATGACTTCCTCTCAAAGCAAACCCTTGCCAGTGCTGGCATCCAGGATACCACAAAACATGGTGCATTGTTATTAGAGTAAAAGGATCTTTATGTTTCATAAGCAGCACAAAGAAATCCTTCTTTTTTAACTGAGATGTTAGCTGGTGATGTTTGTTAAGAAAGAAAAAAAACAACATAAAAAATCTTAAATATACCCAGAAAACATTTTGGCACTCTTCAAGCCCACTTGAAAATGGAAACAAATCATTTTCATGGAAGTCCATACTGTCCACATTGAGAGGCTGTGTTAGTAATGCAATCAATGCAGAAGTCTCTTAATGTCCATACTCATGTCTTCTTAGAGGAACTGCTCGCTGCTGGTCATGGTCCTATCTGTTGACTAAATCTGAGCCGCTGGAGCAAACGACATAGTGAGGTGTGTTGTCTGAAACGTGGGCGCTTGGGGTGTTACCGTTCGTCGAGTTATACACAGGACTGCAGTTAGGATTACAGGTGTCCGTGAGTGTGCGTATGTACTCCGCGTGGTCAGGCTTGTGGCTCTGCAGCACTCTGATGGCTTCATCCACTTTGAACCACTTCCTCTTCCTACCTGTAAGACAATTAATAAAAGACGAGGGCAATTGGTTAGTGTTGTGCCCAATGACACTTAATCAACAACAGCAAAGAATCATTTGGGGTCTTTGTCCTTCTCTGTGTCTTATTCACACTCATCGCCTTTTTAGCTTCCCATAGAATTTGTATTGTTTTTTAGGGGGGGGGGGGGGGGGGGGGTGTTCTACTCATAAGGTAGAGGGTTTGTCTTGTGCTTCCACTTGCTTTACTGGACTGCAGCACCAAAGTCCGAGTGGAAAATGACATTCCTGACCTACTTCTGTTTTGTAGAAGGAGCCCTCATGTCACCAAACCTTCCACACAAATAATCCGTCTAGTAAATCGTCAGCTGGGACTTATTTATACTTTACTGCAGACCCATGATCACCTCTCATTCACTTCCAGTGAGAAGATGATGGCTGTTTGAGAAAGGAATTTTGGCGAGGCCAGCCGTAATCACAGGATGTGTGAGACTTTATGTTTACACCCTGAAGCACACCACCACAGGCCTTGATTGAGCTAGTGGCAGCTCAAATGTTTCCGCTGGTTTGCTTCTAATAAACTACATTGCTGGCTGTGAAAAAGAACAAACAAAGGCAAGAATGTGTATTTAAAAATATCAGGACTAACAGTCCAACATTTAGCTCTGTTTATTAGTAAGAAAATACATAAAGAACATTTGTTAGATCTCAAGATTACACATGCTGTGCTGCGTGTAAACTCTGAATATCATAAACTATGTTTACATGAAATCTTTTTTAATTACTGGATTAAAGTAAAGTAACACAATTACACATTTAGAAATTGGAGAAAAAATTAGGAAATAGCAATCACAAGTCATCAGATTTGACCTTAACTTGTCAAAAAAGACCAGAAATAATAGAATTGTCTCAAAACAAAGTTTCTCTTTTAATTTTGATAACTTGCTCATGTTAATGTTGACAGTAGAAAGAAAACGATATTTAAACGGCATTTCTCTCAAATCCTTTTGCAGCAGTGGGTAAAATCAAGTCTACACAAAGACGTGATTTCAAGATTTGTAGAAAATAAAATAAAATAAAAAAAGTAATCATAAATACAGCTTTTCTGCTGTCATCAGGAAGGTCTCTGGACATAATAATCAAAGAAGTCCATCTCAGAAGTGATCTCCATGAGCCCCTGGCCAGCGTTGAGAATAGGTTGAAAACTGGTTCAAAAGTGAACGCTGTTTTAAGACATTGAATAATTGTTATGTTTTGAATGTTATTATATTGAGACCAGACTTAGGCTGTAACATTAACGTGTCAGACAACCCAATCTGTGTTATTATTTTGATAACTGTTAATTATGGCATTGAAAGAGTAAAACAAAACATGTGTTCAACAACCTCAATCAAAATGTCTTTAAATAAACCACGGGAACAGGAAAAAGTTTAGGTCAGTTATTCCTTGAAACATAATTTGTGTGAAAAATGCAAACATGGAGGCGTACCGATGTTGACAGAGTCCTCCCAGTCCTCCAGAGTCTCCGTCACTATGAGGGTGTAGACATACGTTCTGTGCTTTCTGTCTTGATTGTGCTGCAAAAAAAAAAAGACACTTCCTTTTATCAATGCAAAACACGGCAACACAATGCATGCAAAGTATACTGTACAGATTTTAAGTTAATTATAGAGCACACACAAATAAATCAGCTGGAAGCTCTGGCTGTCTCAGACACACAGGCATTAGGCTGCCTACGTAGGCATCCTAGGCATGTTAGGAAGGTTTCCAGGAAATTTGATATGGATTTTAAACAGCGTTGTATAATGTTTAATATGTAAAGTGAGAATTTATTACCGTTTTCCCTGACAGTTAGACAAGCTTACCTCAAAAATCCCGAGTAGTCTGCCAAGCTTTCCTTTCACACCAGCCTGAAAACACAGACAACCAATCATGAGTCTTTCAAAAGATTTAAATATCGGAGCAGTCAGTGTTCATTAAGTACATCTTAGACTTAAGTTAGCAGTCAGAGAAAAATATCACCTATGTGACACAGATATTTACATTATATTCGTACAGCTGCAACATCTGCAGGGGAATACGACGTGGAATAAGGTACAGCTTTTATTTTTTTGAGGAGTAATCACAAATCAGGTTGAACATTCGTGTCATTACATGGCAGGAAACTGTATGTCCTGGTTCAATTCTAGAGTCAACATGTTCCTGTGAGACAACATGGAGGGAACTAAACATAGTCTAAGTGACAGGATGACAAGACACTGACAGAGAGCTTTACACACACACATACAGTGCACATGTCAAGATCCATTTCTGCTTATGCACAGTTTGTAACTTTGGCCTCTGAATTTCGTGGGGGAACCTCTCCATCTCACATGTATCCTTGAGCAGTGGCTTCCCAACCCGAGGGTCGGGAAGCAAACGGAGAGTTCCAAACATGATGGGGTCACGGGATGAGGAGCAGGGTAGAAAAGAAGCCCCCATTCTTTTCTACCCTGCCTAAGATGGCTTAGTAAAATAATGTAGGATATTAAGACAAAGTTGTAGTGGAGGGTTCAATCCATTCCAGTCAGTCTTGATGGAAAATCTACATCCTTAGAAGAAATGTTCAGGAACACACAGAGAGACTTGTAAGGAACATATTTTCACACTTGGCCTCTCATTTGAACACCAGCAGGATTAGTTGAGATGTCTCAATATCCTTTGTGTCTCATTTTAAAAAAACAGTGTCCATCAACAACATCCTCAAGAAAATAAGGTATGTGCATGCTGTGCTTTGATTTTAAGCTTGACTTAAGTTTGAAGTGTGAACACATTAGATACTCAAAACCACGTATCATGTCTTTAGACCAACAGAATAGAACTTGGACACACACCCCCTTCATCTTTTAGCCAAAGTAGGAGATTAAAAAAGACTAAAGGTTTGTCACTGTGGAGGTTGTTGTGATCATATTTATCAGCACTTTTGTCAAACACCTTTGATTGCTGCAGCGTTTACACAGAAAACAATACAACGTATTTTAAACCAGACTTATCTAAATTTCGAGCAAATTCTACGGGTATTAAATCATGCAGACATGCCATGGTGATCTGTTGAACGCGTCTGCAGGATATTAAACACGCCGATTGAATTGTTAGCTTGCCACAGTCGTCGTTCTGAAGCTCGTACATATTCAGGCACATGTTTGGTCTGGGAGGCACAGGATGTGGGTAACTGGAAACCCTTCCCAAATGTCATTGCCATACTTCAAAGCTGTCAGCACAATAGTATCCAAGGCAGAACCCTCACAGCTCACTCCAATCCCAATAAGCTGGCAAACTAAACAGCAGCCGCTTCACTAAACCACAGGGCAATTAACAGGGCATCTTTGTATTATCTCTGAATATTTCTATCTAGATCCACTGTAGACTTTGGTAAGGATTTATAAACCATTTCTTTCAGTTTCAGTAACCCCAACCCTGCCGCAGATACATACAGTAAGCTTAGAAAAGCTTAGTGTACAGTAGGTGGTGGAAACATTCAAAAACACCAAGGTCAACTTGTTGGATTGCCTTCAAACATAAATTGTAGATAGACATTCATGTTTTCAAGCTCACCTCTTCATAGGTCTCCCTGACTGCAGCCCCGCAGGGCTCCTCCTCAGGCTCCATTCCTCCTCCTGGCACAATCCAGTGGTCTGGATGCCGGCTGCTGCTCACCAACAGCACCTTCCAAAGAGAAAGGCCTTCGTCAGGTGTCTTGCTGCTGAGTGAAGGTTGCCAAAAACACAGTTACTGCATGCCCAAGTTTAGAGTCCCTCCACTACTGTAAGGTGTCTTGTGGTGGCTGAATGTGGTGCTATTCCTTCAGCAGGATGTTTATCAAACATTTTAAATGCCATTCCAGTCTCTTCAATTACTTCATGCAATATGAGCATGGTGTGGACTGCATGTCACGCTCTTTACAACATTATTCAAATAAGTTTGTTTTTTTCACCCCTCAGCCAGATGTTCCTGCATTACTTCAGTAGAAACTGATAGCATGCTGGCCAACACAGCAACCTGTAGCTTTACTATTCCTATGATCATGAGGCAACATTACATCAGATCTTTATTCCAGCTAAATCATACCTCACTCACATTTCTTGCAAGCGATTAACCCCTGCATGTAATACCTCGTATTTAAGGTAGACTGCACGGTAAAGCCAAAAAGCTAACAACAAATTAAACATTGAATACTGTTAAAATAAAGATTTAAGCGTCTCTGAAACCATTCCTCAAGGAGCACTGCAGTGCCTCATTTCTCCCATCACGTGCTCCATAAAAAACAACATACACTGTTATTGACAATTAAAAACATGAGGAGCTTTAAAACATGACAAATCTGTTCTTAAATAAGCACTCTTATCTAGAGTTATCGACCTAAAGCCACACACTATATGTAACTGACCTCAAACAGGCAGTTTGGTCTTTTTTGAGCGCGGTGCCCCTCTGGAGAAGCAGTCATTTGACCCTAAACACTATCTGGCATCACACTGACCCACATTAAGCCCACGTGTGAATGCTCTCTGAATTCTGCCCGACATGTGCAGTCAGAACGCTCTCCCGCTTTGGATAACCCCTTAATATCTCTCACTCAGCAAAGATTGCTTAAAAACCCAGAACAAAAAGATCTATCTTTTTGTATGTTTTAACACAAACTGCAAACACAACTGTCCTAGCTGAGGTTTACCGGTGTTAAGATGTGTATGCATTGCGACTGAGACCTGATAGGGGAAGCATGGCAGATTTGCAAAACCACCATTGACATCATCCTTAACTCCTGTCAAAGCTGGTCTCGGTTGCAAAGAGAGGATTGTGATGAGTGAAACTTCACACTGTATGACCCTTGGCTGTTACTCAGTTTGTACGCGGGTCAGGAGTAGGATCAAGCTCTTAAGAAATCTCAGATCTCAGACAGAACTTTATATCAACTTTTTTTTTTTCTGTCAGACATGCTCTTTATTACTCATATCAACACTTCAATGCATGTAGGTGTCACAAAAACATTCTATCCCAGTCTCTGTTCATGCACTCATAGACTCTTCAGTGACTTCTTCTAAACTTGGATGACTCTGTCAATATTTACATTTGGACAACAGGCCATCACATTCAGTGGACTTAATCTGCAGTCTTAAACCCGAAGAGCTAAATATTTACCTCAATGGTTTCCTGACAAAATGTTTACTGTGCCATTTTGATTTAGGGGGATATAAATAAAGTGCATAGTTCACATTATGTTTGCAATAATTATACATTTCATGCAGAATGGGGACACTTAAGAATGATGCACTCAATGAAGCAATCCTAACCTTATACTTTGATTTATAAGTCTTCTTCCAGAACATACAGACAATTCAAAAATATTCACCACCATTGGAATTTTTTATTTTTTTATTGAGCCACAAGTCAGAGCAGAATGCATTGACATCCTTAAGTGTCAAATTGAAGAGACCTCTTAAAAGTTCATTAGAAATAGAGTCACTTTATTATTATTTAATCTCTAATGGACATGTTACACTGTAGCTAAATCATCGATGTAGTATGAGCAATTGCAAGGATAAGAAAGGGCCCTCAAAACGTTCTGTGCAAAGCCTTGGTTCTGCAGAAGCCCTGGCAGCTGTCTCACTGACACAAATACACACAACATACACACACATGCACGCACGTTTTCACACAAACATCATGTGGAACACACAGGCGCTCCAGAACCCCTGGATCAGCAGTTGCCTTTCTCTATCACAACAAAAGAGCTCAGCAGAGGAGGGGAATGACCCAGACAGGCTCCAGCACACACTCACACCTCTGTGACAGTTCAGAAAAGAAGAAATGTAAGTCTGCAGCAGCTTTAAGAGAATCCACACCTAAGAATGTGTTTCCTGTACAAGCTGCTCCAGACTGATCCTCCTAGAGGTATTAATAAAGCAGTTTGAGTTGAATTGCAAACAAATACAATAGCATAGCTATTAGCTCAGCTAAGGCAATACCTTGCTGCATCATTTCTTGTTTGTTGCAAAAGTTTCTCTGATAGGACAAGAATAGTTCAATATTATTGACTTGTAATAAAAACATACCATAATTAAAGGGACATTAGGGAGCCCCTGAAATATTATTTGCAATGTGTGCATGGATTCAGTGGGCACTGTTTAAGAAGCCCTGCTCAAAGTTTGAACAACTGTGTTTGTATTTTCTAAATCAGTGCCCACAGTTTATTATTCTGTGTGAATGGATTAACAAACGGCTTTTTTTCTTTTTCTTACTGATTCTTCGTAGCACTTTAAGGTTTTACAAAATAATTTAGTGGAAAGGAGTTATTCTGACCTGTTGAGTGTCATAATAAAATTAAAAAAATATTCATTCATGTTCTTGATTAGGATTACTGAAATGACTTGGTGTACCAGTTACAGGAAGCATAATTATATGGAGAATAAACAAAACGAAACTTAATAATAATGGCATTTTTCCCCCTTGTGTTAAAAGGTTAAATAAGATTGGTTAAATGATTATCCTCAGTACAACCAATGTGATCTATCCTGTCTAGTATTTCCAATGCAGGCTCTCGCCTGTGGCTCTGGACTCCGGTGGAATGTCGAGGAAGTGGCTGTAAACCTGGCATGCAGACTGGATGGATAATTTACCACATGAAGTGTGACACATGCAATCAAAGGAAAGACGGTGAGAACCACGCAGCGAATCAGCACGGCAAGCAATGTGTGAGCATTTCTTCATTGTCCAGTGCAATTTTAACAAATAAAGTAACTTTAAGCGTATGTCAGCTATACAGACAATCAGGAAAGGGGGAGGGCATGATGAACACAACAGAGAGAGAGAGAGAGAGAGAGAGAGAGAGAGAGAGAGAGAGAGAGAGATGGGATAGAAGAGAGGGTGGCAGCATGAAGAAAGCAAATCTGTCAGGGGACAGCAAGTGCCTGCACCTTGTGTCTATAAATTGCAGCCGATAGGTCACTAGCACACAGTGTAACACACCCCCACTCAGGCCCCTACGACCCCAGTCCTCATATCACATATGATCCTGAGAAGAGCCTCGGTCACTGGGCAGACATGCTGTGTTCATGGACATAATTTCCCAACTGAAACCTCTTGTATTAGAAACATTATTTGAATATTTCTGTGTTTTTTAAGGTAACATGTCAATTTGATATCCAACAGTAGAAACTATCCATTAATTTAAGGGTATACTGACACTTCTTAATGAGTGTGTAAGTGTGTTTTGGTACTATTTTCAAATCCTTCTTTTTCTTAATGGCATAAAATCAAGTAAAGACGCAATTTGAAATGAAATTAGGACCTACAACTGTTGCAGCACCCCATTGATTTTTTACTAACATAACATTTTGAGCAAAGTGTGCAACAAGACATAAACATGACTGCAAAAGGCATATTGTTTAAAAAAAAAATGCAAAAGAGTTGCAAGGATTAGTGATCACAATCACAGTTAGAAAATGAACACCACTCAAAATACTAAGCCAGCATAGTTTGAAGAGCCAGGACTCTATGAGGATTCATTGTCTCTATGAAATAGGCTATGAGTTATCTTCTTCTTTTTTTGCAGAGGATGCTACCTTGTAGTTTAATTGTTCAAATATTGTATTAGTTAGTCCACACATATTCACCTCAGCACAACATATAGGCACGTAAACACACTGTATCAGTCTCTGCGTAAGTATACTGATAAAACAGGGTGGGCTTTTTGTTTTATAAGCTCGCGCACAGAGGTTAAGTGGGGACTGCCAACACTAAAGTCTATTGGAAGCGCTCTTTCCTCAATGAAGACCACTGCAAACATTTTAACTTTAGCGGTCTGCAGACAAGTCTTACCTCGTCCTCTTTCTCGCTTTTGAAACACAAACACGCAGCTCTTCTCTTGAACCCTTCGCCGTCGTACGTCCTGGTCTGGTTTGGCTTAAACTTCATCATTTATATTCGACCGGTCGCCAAATGCCAGAAAACGTAGAGTAGGTGTCAGGAAGAGTGAAAACGTGTTTTCACCAAACACTGAAGAGAGTCGCTCTGGCGGGTCCGACGGAGTGGAGCTTGCGACGTAGCCTACAGCCGTTTGCGTCTGTGGTTGTCGTAGTTACAACAGCTGCTGAAACAGGAAGAGACGGTGTTGCTGTCCTCGCGGAGCCTCTTTTTTTATAGGTTAGTCAAAAGATGTTGATCCGATTTGTATGGAGTTAGATCAGTCTCAATATTCATCATGAATGCACACATTATTCTCAAATGTATTTTGTGATTTAAATGACTCTATCCACAAATATATTTTTCAATGCACACACGTGTAAAAAAAAATCCACAAATAAAAAAATATGTTTCACAAATGTATTTCTGATTCACACACAAATATGTATTGTTTTATATATATTTAATAGAAATCCACAAATATATGATATACACATATATTTTAAAAACATATTTGGATCTGGTTACATTTAACTGTTCAATCTGCATCTACAAACTGTTTGTCTTGTGTGAACCTCACTGCATTTCAACAGGGAATTGTCCGTAGCCCATCAGATGTCTCCTTGCTATTCAGCCAATCACAGTAGTGTAGATTCGAGGTTATGTTTTAATCTATGGTTTTAATGTGATCACTAAACGTTACATCTGCGCAGACAGCGAGTAGCCTAGCTGTCTGATTCAAGTCAAATGCTATTTTGACGACTACAAATAATCTCTGATATTGTCGTACTATAGATGGAAAGTTGTTTATCGTGGTGGGTATATTGACTGTGTGTGGTTATGTATTAACATACTGTCTCACCGGTGTGACGGTTTAACAGGTGTTGAATAAACTGGTGATATTTCTGCCGATGTGTTGGGGGCTTTAGGACTCATGCTGCGTTCCAGTTACCTCGGAACTGGGAAGTCGGAACTGGGAATGACGTCACACCCGAGTTGAGCGTGTTCCAGTTGTAATATGTACTGTCTATTGTTGTAAGTCGGAAAAGCAACATGGACACCTCCAGGAGTCGGCCTACCTTTGTTTTGTTAGCTAATACCAGACGATAACAACACACTGCGTGATAATTTGTGCACAAAAATAACATGACAACATGTCCACAGATAGAACTTACAGGATACTATCAGTGTGATTGATTTAATCACACAAAAAGAGGAACAAGCGGCTAATAAACACTATAGTTACAGCTTTAACGTACGGTTGATGCACGTAGCAGCCATGTTGGATTTTAACTCGGGCTCCTCCGACTTCTCCGAGTTTCCGACTAGTAATTACGACTTCAGGGGGCGTTCCAGTTGACACTTCCGACTGGGAACTCGGAATTTCCCACTTCCCAGTTCAACTGGAACGCAGCATCATTGTTTACTATCGTAATCACGTTGACCACCAAATAACATCCACATAACACCGTTCACGTCCCCATTATAAGAATTAACAGTGCCAACATCTATTTTGAAAAGTTAACACTGACGTTACTAGTGTTATCTTTTCCTGTGTTCCGACCGTAGTCAGAGCACTGCGGTCAAGCCAGCCTCCACTTCAGAAACGATAGTCAAGCCAGCCCTCACGCGTGTGGTAGGAGCATTACGGGAAGAGCGCCTAACAAGAAAAGTTTCAACTTAAAATCCCCCCATTGGCTTGTCTATCGTTTTAGAAGTGGATGCTTGCTTAAAAAGAGGAAATAACAAGACATTTTTATGTGACGTTTCAAAATAAAAGCTATCTGAAATATGGAACATAAGGTATATTCAAGGCTTATTTCAATTTCAGATTAAAAACTACCTGTTACCACAGACTCATTTCAGTCCAGACTGGTAGTTCACCACTTCACAATATTATTTACCAAATATCAAGACAGTCTGATGTAGAATTTCAAAATAAAAGCTATCTGAAAAATGGAAAATAGGCAACATTCCAGGCTTATTTCAATTTGAGATTAAAAATAAATTTCCTGTTACCACAGACTCATTTCAGTCAAGACTGGTAGTTCACCACCTCACAATGTTATTTACCAGATATCAAGACAATCTGATGTAGAATTTCAAAATAAAAGCTATCTGAAAAATGGAAAATAAGCAACATTCCAGGCTTATTTCAATTTGAGATTAAAAATAAATTACCTGTTACCACAGGCTCATTTTAATTCAGACTGGTAGTTCACCACTTCACAATATTATTTACCAGATATCAAGACAATCTGATGTAGAATTTCAAAATAAAAGCTATCTGAAAAATGAAAAATAAGATGTATTCCGGGCTTATTTCAATTTAACATTAAATTACCTGAACCACAGACTCATTTGAGTCCAGACTGGTAGTTCACCACCTCACAATGTTAAAAGAGAACAGAGATGGTTCCAAGCAAAAACTGAACCTAACGCTAAGAATCCTGAACAGTCCAGTTCCAAAAGGGAAAAAACAAAAGAAAAAACAATGTCCTCTCGTCTCCGTGCATCACGTGACCCCCCCCCTTCATGAACATTTTTGTCAGGTCCGCGGTCAATATTTTTTCATGGAAATTTTCAACAGAAAGTTTAAAGTTTTCAACAGGTCCGCGGTCATCGTTTTTTCATGACATTTTCGACAGGTCCGCGGTCATCGTTTTTTTATGATATTTTCGACAGGTCCGCGATCATCGTTTTGTCATGATATTTTCGACAGGTCCGCGATCATCGTTTTTTCATGAAAATTTCGACAGTTCCGCGGTCATCGTTTGTTCATGAAAATTTCGACAGTTCCGCGGTCATCGTTTTTTCATGAAAATTTCAGACTTTTTTTTCATAATATTTTCAACAGGTCCGCGGTCATCGTTGTTTCATGATATTTTCGACAGGTCCGCGATCATCGTTTTTTCATGACATTTTCGACAGGTCCGCGGTCATCGTTTTGTCATGATATTTTCGACAGGTCCGCGATCATCGTTTTTTCATGAAAATTTCGACAGTTCCGCGGTCATCGTTTGTTCATGAAAATTTCGACAGTTCCGCGGTCATCGTTTTTTCATGATATTTTCGACAGTTCCGCGGTCATCGTTTTTTCATGATATTTTCGACAGTTCCGCGGTCATCGTTTTTTCATGAAAATTTCGACAGTTCCGCGGTCATTGTTTTTTCATGAAAATTTCGACAGGTCCGCAGGTCCGCGGTCATCGTTGTTTCATAAAAATTTCACACTTTTTTTTCATGGCATTTTCAACATCGTTTTGTCATGATATTTTCAACAGGTCCGCGGTCATCGTTGTTTCATGAGATTTTCGACAGGTCCGCGGTCATAGTTAATACTGCTCTCAGAGCACCTTATAGTATCTACATGCAACATGAATTGGTTGCTCTTACGGCATTTTTGCTGCACACTTTCTGATACTGCTCTTAGAGTACCTTTTAGTACATGTAACATCGATTGTCTGCTCTTAGGGCATTTTTGTGGCATCCCTACTCATACACATTCTAATACTGCTCTCAGGGCACCTTATTGTAGCATGTGGGCTATGTTAAACGTGCGTTTAGATTAGCATTTAATCAAATTAACAAAAGAAGAAATTAGGTACGTCTCTAGGAGCCAAGGTGTGTGTATACCAACAAAAATCCAAACACAGGTAAGCTTAAATAATAATTATTGTATTTCACAATAAACAATTTCAATAAACACAAAACAATATTTTAGTTCAATACACAAATAACTGTCCTCTTTCCGATCGGGAAAGGCTCTTAAGGTCCGTTCAAAAATAAAAAAGTCAATGTCTTTCTTTGTTCCAGAATGTCTTTCTGTCCTACCACACTTGTAGCAGGGGGGTGAGTTGATCTAGTAGGTTATGTCGCCATCTTGATCACAGAGTTATTTCCATACATAAAAACCTGACCGCTGAGTGTAAAGAAATGTAACTCTTTTCCCGTCTTGGGTAAACAAACAATTGTCGCTGTGCTGTGCCACCATGAGTTGGATGAGATGAGGGGGAGTGACCTAGTGAACCGTATCTTTTTGATAAGTGGGTTGAGCTCTGATTTAGTGATAGATTTCAGTGGGGTTAAGGTTAAGTTATGGAATGTTATAAGAAAAAATAGGGAAGTAAATAAATAAATACAAAATAAAATGGAAACCGGTTTATCATAATTTATGGAGATTCACTGAGGTCACTCCCCTTGCACAGAAGAAAACACAAGAGGCAAAATCAATTTCAATTAATTAACCTGGGTTACATTATAGTATCTACATGCAACATGAATTGGCTGCTCGAAGGGAATTTTTACTGCACACTTTCTAATACTGCTCTTAGAGCACCTTATAGTATCTACATGCAACATGAATTGGCTGCTCTAAGGGCATTTTTGCTGCACACTTTGTAATACTGCTCTTAGAGCACCTTATAGTATCTACACGCAACATGAACTTGGCTGCTCTAAGGGCATTTTTGCTGCACAAAATCTTACTGCTCTCAGGGAACCTTATAGTATCTACATGCAACATTAATGGGCTGCTCTAAGGGCATTTTTGCTGCACACTTTCTAATACTGCTCTCAGGGCACCTTATAGTATCTACATGCAACATTAATTGGCTGCTCTTAGGGTATTTTTGCTGCACACTTTCTAATACTGCTCCCAGGGCACCTTATAGTATCTACATACAACATGAATTGGCTGCTCTTAGGGCATTTTTGCTGCAAACTTTCTAATACTGCTCTCAGTGCACCTTGTATCTACATGCAACATGAGTTGGCTGCTCTTAGGGCATTTTTGCTGCACACTTTCTAATACTGCTCTTAGAGCACCTTATAGTATCTACATGCAACATGAATTGGCTGCTCTAAGGGCATTTTTGCTGCACACTTTCTAATACTGCTCTCAGGGCACCTTATAGTATCTACATGCAACATGAATTGGCTGCTCTTAGGGCATTTTTGCTGCACACTTTCTAATACTGCTCTCACGGCACCTTGTATACATACAACATGAATTGGCTGCTCTAAGGGCATTTTTGCTGCACACTTTCTAATACTGCTCTCAGGGCACCTTGTATACATACAACATGAATTGGCTGCTCTTAGGGCATTTTTGCTGCACAATTTCTGATACTGCTCTCAGGGCACCTTGTATCTACATGCAACATGAATTGGCTGCTCTTAGGGCATTTTTGCTGCACACTTTCTGATACTGCTCTCAGGGCACCTTATAGTATCTACATGCAACATGAATTGGCTGCTCTTAGGGCATTTTTGCTGCACACTTTCTAATACTGCTCTTAGAGCACCTTATAGTATCTACATGCAACATGAATTGGCTGCTCTAAGGGCATTTTTGCTGCACACTTTCTAATACTGCTCTCAGGGCACCTTATAGTATCTACATGCAACATGAATTGGCTGCTCTTAGGGCATTTTTGCTGCACACTTTCTAATACTGCTCTCACGGCACCTTGTATACATACAACATGAATTGGCTGCTCTAAGGGCATTTTTGCTGCACACTTTCTAATACTGCTCTCAGGGCACCTTGTATACATACAACATGAATTGGCTGCTCTTAGGGCATTTTTGCTGCACAATTTCTGATACTGCTCTCAGGGCACCTTGTATCTACATGCAACATGAATTGGCTGCTCTTAGGGCATTTTTGCTGCACACTTTCTGATACTGCTCTCAGGGCACCTTATAGTATCTACATGCAACATGAATTGGCTGCTCTTAGGGCATTTTTGCTGCACACTTTCTAATACTGCTCTCAGGGCACCTTGTATACATACAACATGAATTGGCTGCTCTTAGGGCATTTTTGCTGCACACTTTCTAATACTGCTCTCAGATCACCTTATAGTATCTACATGCAACATGAATTGGCTGCTCTTAGGGCATTTATTTTATTTTATATATTCATATTTATTTTTTAAGACATAAAGACAGAACATATGAACTCAACATTTGGCTCACATAATTCCCATCATTCATACAGGCGAAAGGCACATGAAATGCATGAAAAAGAAAATACAAATACAATTTTCCACAACAATAAAAAAATAAAAATAATAATAATTTAAAAAAAAGGTTTGGCATAGCAAATAGCTTTTAAGACATAATTCCTAGCTCTATAACATAAACCCACTTGTGAGAATCGTGGAAATGTCAAAACCAATATATGACATGAAGGGTTCTCACTTTCTGTGAAAGACATTGATCTTGCTGTGTAATTTACATGTCAAATAATCCAATGAGACATATTTAAGTATGACCCTATGCCAACGTGTTCTACATGCAACTTTGTCTTCAATCGAGTTCAAAAGAATACATTTTCTAGCACAGAAAGTAAGTATTTTGTAAAGTTTCCTTTTGTATTTGTCAGTGATGATCTATGTATTAGAAATACCCAGTAGCAAATGTAACGGGTTACCATCCGTCCCAATAAACATAATCTTATTGATTTCCTCTTCTACAATCTTTCAGAACTGCTGTACTTTTCTACAAGACCACAGGCAGTGGGTGAGACTACCTGTTTCTATTTTGTACTTAGGACATAGTGGGGATAAGTTAGAGTTACATGTATGGCGTTGGGAGAGGGATATGTGGGCCCTGTGCAGTATCATGAATTGAATTGCCTTCACTCTATTACAGACACTTAATGTTTTCACATTCTTCCCAGCATCACCCCAGGCACTGTCTGAAATCTCAACATTGAGTTCACTTCCCCAGATTTCCTTCAGATAAGAAGTTTTTGAAGCGTCATACCCTTTAAGCATATCATAGAAGGAGCTAATAGAGCTGCCCAGCTGTGTCATAAAAAGCTGCCTTTTAGAGCTGGAAATATTTCCATTGTTCAGTATCGTTCTGTTCCTCATGACAAAATCCCTTACTTGTAAATACCAGAAAAAAATCATGCTTTTGGATACCATATTTATCAGATAGTTGACATCAAGGTAGATCCCTCACGTAACTTGTGCAAATTAGTAATCCCTTTATTTTCCCAGACACGAAAGTTACTGTCCATTATTCCAGGTAGAAAATCAGAGCTGTCACATAATGAAGTAAAGACAGATGTTACCCGAGACCTGCCCTCTAATTTTCTGACACCTTGCCATGCTTTAATGGTGCAAACTGAAATTGGATTCTCACAAACAGACTTCAACGATCCTACATTCTTAAGAAATAATAGGTTTTTTAAGGGGTATTTGGACATTGAGCTTTCTATATCAAGCCAAAGAGATGTAGGTTTATTGTGCACCGAGTCAGATATAATACGCAAATGAGCACTAAGCTGATATTTTCTAATACCCGGGAGGTCAAGACCTCCCTCTAATGACGATAGACATAGCGTAGCTATTTAGATGCGTGGCTTCTTCTTAGCCCATATAAAGGAGCTAAACCAGCTATTCAGGTGCTTGATGGCTTTATGGGAGAGCATAACTGGAACCATTTGTATTGGATAGAGTAGCCTTGGAAGTAGTGATGTGCGGATCGATACTGAAATATCGATACCTCAGATACCAGATCTTTATGCTCTAAAATCGATTCTCAAATCAAAATATCAATAATTTTGATACTTAAGTCATTTGAGGTAATGTATATCATTAACAGGAACACAGTGGTAAGTAACTAAACTATTGAGATCTTGTCTAAATGATACACAGTTGGTGGGAACTACTTTTTCTTCCGCCTGTGTGTGAATCAGAAATACTTGTGTGAACCTTATTTTTTTATTTGTAGATTTTTTTTACATGTGTGTGTGCATTGAAATCTATATTTGTGGATAGAGTCATTTATATATAAATCACAAAATACATTTGTGAATCCTTCTGTGTGCATTCATGAATATTGAGACTGATCTAACTCAGTCTGGCCTGAAATGAGTCTGTGGTAACAGGTAATTTATTTTTAATCTTAAATTGAAATAATCCAAATATTTCTTATTTTCCATTTTTCAGATAGCTTTTATTTTGAAATTATGTTAATGGAAGGTGCAAAAGTGACATTGATACAACATCGGATTTCAATGTTGTTTTAATGTTAATAGAGGGTGCAAAAGTGGCGTTGATACAACATCAGATTTCAATGTTACAACCACTTGTATCCGCAATCTTATTCTTTTGGTCACTACCCATGGCTCATGTCTAGACTGCATGGCTGCTTCTTGAGATCCTGTCCATGAAAATCACAAACAGAACTGGTGATTATGGAAAATACAGGGACCGAGGGACACAGTTATAAGCCTTCTCCAAGTCCACAAAACACATGTAGACTGGATGAGCAAATTCCCAGGCCCCCCCAAGAGGTCCTGCGAGGGTAAAGAGCTGGTCCACCGTCCCATGGCCTGGAAGGAATCCACATTGTTGCTCCTGTATCCAAGCTCGACAGGTCGGAGCCTCCTTTCCAGCATCCTAGAGTGAACTTTCCCCGGAAGGTTGAGAAGTGTGATACCGTGAAAATTGGAGCACACCCTCCGGTCCCCGTTTTTGAAAAATGAGAACCACCACACAGGTCCACTCTGCATTAAAGAGGCGTGTCAGCCAAGACAGCCAAACAATGTACAGACCCTTTAGCATCTCGGGGTGAATCTCATCCACACCTGGTGCCTTGCCACTGAGGAGCTTTCTAACTGCCTCAGTGACCTCTGCCAAGGTTAGTGTTAAGGCTTCACCCGGATCTTCAGACTCTGCCTCCTCTTCAGAGGACGTGTTGTCTGGATTCGGGAGTTACTAAAAGTTTTCATTCCACCGCCAAACGATAGCCTGGGGCAAGCCCTACTTTCCCTTCTGAGTCATCAGACGGATTGCCAGAACCTCCTTGAGGCCAACCAAAAGTCCTTCTCCAAAGCCTCCCCGAACTACTCCCACACCCGGGTTTTTGGTTCAGCAACCACTGAAGCCACAGCCCTCCAAGCCATCCGATACCTGTCAGCTGCTTCCAGAGACCACTGGGCTAACCAAGCACGAAAGGCTTCATTTTTCAGCCTGCTGGCTTCCTTCACCACTGGTGTCCACCTGCCGCTTCCACATGTCCCCAACCTCCCCCATGCTCCATATTTCATTTCTTATTTTTAAATTCTACATCAGATTGTCTTGATATTTGGTAAATAACATTGTGAGTTGGTTAACTACCAATGTAAACTAAAACGAGTCTGTGGTAACAGGTAGTTTAATTTTAACCTCAAATTTCAATAAGCCTGGAATAAATTAAATTTTCCATATTTCAGATAGTTTTTTATTTTAAAATTCTACATCAGACTGTCTTGATATGTGGTAAATAACATTATGAGGTGGTGAACTACCAGTCTGGCCTGAAATTAGTCTGTGGTAACAGGTAATTTATTTTCAATCTCAAATCGAAATAAACCTGAAATATTGCTTATTTTCCATTTTTCAGATAGCTTTTATTTTGAAATTATACATCAGATTGTCTTGATATTTGGTAAATAACATTGAGGTGGTGAACTACCAGACTGAGATAAGTCTGTGGTAACAGGTAATTTATTTTTAATCTCAAATTGAAATAAGCCTTGAATATAATTTATGTTCCATATTTCAGATAGCTTTTATTTTGAAACGTCATATCAAAATGTCTTGTTATTTCCTCTTTTTAAGCAAGCATCCACTTCTAAAACCATAAACAAGCCAGTGGGGGATTTTAAATTGAAACTTTTGTTGTTACGCTCTTCCCGTAATGCTCCTACTACATGCGCACCTTAAAATAGCGCGAGGTCTGGCTTGACTATTGTTTCTTAAGTGGAGGCTGGCTTGACCGCAGTTCTTTACCTCAGTGCCTGCCGTCATGCCATCATTTACCCTTCCTCGAGACCTTTTCATCAATGTCATGTGCCTGACCTTAGGAGCCGTGGATGGTAAACCATCAAAGCAGTGGTTCCCAAACTTTTTCTGCCGGGTCCCCCTTTGGCAGATTAATACGTTTTAAAGTCCCCCCACCCACCATACATATCAACAAATAAATCGACATACACTCAACAGTAGGCCATCTGTCAGTCACCCTCTTTGCTAACAAATGTCTGTTTTTAGAATGTATCTCAAACATTGGCTGCATAATAGGCCAATATAAACACAATAAAGTGATATTATGTTAGGTTTCGTCCCCTAAACTAAGGGCTATTTTTAGAAAAAAGATCATGACTTGGCTGAAATAATAATTCTAGATAGTCTACCTAATACATTGATTTCAAAAGCATGACCCCCGAGCCCCTCCCTTAATTCCGGTAGGCCAGTTTTTTGTTGTTAAACAAATGTTTGTCCAGAAAATGTCAGTTAATTTATTTAAGATAAGATAGAGAGATACCTGTAATGTTGAGATGAGCAGAACAGGCCTGCCCTCTAGTGGAAGTGGGCGTTATTAAACCACAGGACGTTCAGAAAAAAATAAAAAATAAAATAAAGGTTATAGACGTTGGGAAGCATCGTTTTTAATTACTAATTAAAACGATTTTCGTCAACGATTCAGGATCACATTAGCTCACATGAGGATTAAATGGTTTGACCATGCTCAGCGAGGATAATTTCTCAAATTGCCCCAATGGGCCATGAGGACATGCAGGCTTCAATTTTCCAAACCAGTGGGACCACCCTGAAGGCCTCTTTGAACTTTTAATTTACTGGTAATCCAACTGATACAGACATAAGGGCCTGAAGAAGACAAATTCTTATTCGGTGAGTTTCTCTAATGTATTTATAAACTAATGGTACGAATTAAGATTAATTACCTTTCATAACAATATACGTAGACTGTGTATTAAAACAGTGGTTCCCTGAAATGTGTTGTACCTCAGACGATACAAAACATCTGATGGAAGCAATAAACTGAACAAAACAAAAAAAACGTTTAAAGAAGCACTTGACAAACTGTTTGACACCGGGTATTTTCCAGGCACATAGTCTCTTTCATCTGCCCAACATGTTCTTAAAAGCATATTGAACTTCCAAATTGTTCAAGGGCATCCAAAATATGTTAACTTTTATTTATTACTGATAGACAATGAAAAACATTTTTTTTAGAGTAATAATAATTATCTGCAAATGGAATATGTAGAATTAAAAAGAAAGGGGCCATTCAGCATGGATACTTTATGTGGTAGTTTGTTTATTTGTTCTGTTTCAGTACATTTTGAAGGGGGGGAGGCTTTAATCTGCATATCTTTTGAGTGCTGTTAACAAAACTGGCCTCAGAGTCATTACACACTGACCAGCCAGCTCTCTCTATCAAAATGAAACAACATACAACAGCAGTAACCTGTGACACACATTTCCCAAGAAATAAAGCCAGGCAGCTCTTTATTAATCAACAGATTTTATTTACATAACATAAAAAGAAGCAGGTGGACTGTTTTATAACATTCTGAGAACAGGAAAACATTTCCTCCCCAGATAGAGAGAATGAATGACTTTAACAGCAGTGAATTGAATACAGACGTTTCAGTCAAAGACCATTCGCAACGGCTGAGAGTCGAGCCTTCATTGAACATTTGGAGTTTTATTCCTCAACAACCCAGCTTCTCCTATCACTCAGATAGGTCTCTCAGCACACCATCCCTTGTCACAACTGACAGCTCAAACGTCACCACTGCCTTGTGAAATAAATGCCATGGGTGAAAGTAAACCAGAAAGCACAGACGTTAGTATGGCGACAGCACAAAAGATACACATATAAAAGACTGGATATGGTGATAAAACATGTGTGCTAAAACTAAAAAAAATAAAATAAAAAGTTCCTCAATGTTCACCCTCCCCTTAACACTCTCCCACACCATCCACAAGCCTACAGTTTACACTGAGTGGTTGAACAAATTAATGTGACAGTGGCAGGCTCAGTTTGGTTTTTAGTCATATCATTTGTATTTTATGCAGCCAGATGTGATTTCTTGTAAGAGGAAGTAGGCTTAACATTGTTTCTGCATCCCTCTTGGTCATATACACAGAAGAAAATAATGGTCCGCCATTGGTTAAGTGTCTACGTACAGTGGGATAGTAGTAGTTAGCTACTTTTAATAAGCAAACAGCAAAACACAAGAAAACAAAGTTAAAAGAAAAGTGTTTAAGTATACAATATTGACCACATGTAGCCAATGCCCCCTCCCCACCCATTCCACTGCTTCAAACCCCACATTTCCACCAGTAATGTGGGACTTAGGACACATTCCCCATACATCCCTACCCCCTGAACGTGCTTGTGAAAGTAGCAGTTGGCGAAAGCCTACAGAAAATCAATGGACAAAGAAAGCCAGCTGAGAAGATCTAACCTTTGCCCATGCATTTCAACAGTAGTGAGATAGGACGACGACGAGTCATGTCATTACTAGTGTGCATTTAAATCACCAATTGTCAGCAGTTGTTTGTTTTTTTTCCTTTACAATATATTCATGTTTATTTCATAATACATATGTATTTATATATTTAAGACTGTGTCCTTTAAATGCAAATGAAGTCAGAAGAGGTCTTGGCAGAACATGACGAGTTGTGTTCACACTTTACTTCCACTTGTATCTCCACTTGTTGGGCTGCTTTACACTTCATTTTTGTTTCCAGCATAAATCCTGGTCCATGTCTTGGCTGTAAAGTTTACAAAAGACAAACATGATTTGACCATGGCACACATCAAAAGTACAGCTGTTAACAATACAGCTCTTTGTCAAGAGCTTGAAGTAACAATTATTTATCTGCAAAGACAGCTTTAACCAAACAAAACATGGAGCAGACTAGGACAGAGTGGGTAAAGCTGGAAATAAAAGTGCTAAGGAGGGTTCAAACTTATAGCAGAGCAAGTTTGAGCAACGTCCGATTACTTTCAAAGTCGGCGCGATTTGACGATTTGAATTTATGCAACTTAAGGGAGAAATTTACAAGATGTTGATTTGTTGATGCCTTTCTGCCCTGACATTGTCCTGACTGTCTGAGCTTGCATTAGATATGGTTTGATAGGAAACGGTATTTAATAAATAAACATATTCAGAAGTTGTTTGCAGCTCTCATCTGTTCTTTTTTTACTCCAAAAATCTGCATGATGACCGTTATTTCTCATCTTTTATCAAACCAAAATGTGTTTCCTGGGGTCATAGCTCTGCCAACCTAAATACAGTGGACTAACAGTGAATGGGGAAAGACAGACGCATCTTAGTTTTTGTTTTTTTCATCAATCCTCAAAAAGCAAAGCTGATAAGATGTTGGTTAACCAGCACACAAAAACAATGATCCTGTAGTCCTAACAAAAGGTCAAATTACTCTTAACAATAACACTCGTGTTTCTAGATCTCACCTGTTTCTATGGCTTGGACTTCATCAGACTTCCATTGCTCCGCAACATCATTTGCTAGAGGATCATCTGGGTTGGGGGCACTTAGTAATGCCTGGATTGACAGCAGCACTGTGCGAATCTGCAGAGCTGGCGACCACTTATCTGTAGAGATGAAAAGAAAAGGGATTAATGAGACTAAAATAGAATACTATTTTAGAATGCTAAAGAAAAGAGGGAAGATAGAGTTTAAGACAATGACTAGAGAGAAAAAGACTTAACAGCAGGGATGTGTCTATTTTACGCTGCTGTGGTAGTGTGGAGACAGTGGAGATGAAAGGAAGTATTGGCACAAAGCTCTAGTCAAGGGACACAAATGAAACATAAGAGGCCATTGATCTTTTTAGCAAAATAAAACTGACTAGTGCCTCACTTCACTGCCAGGCAAACAACACATGACACAACACATGCAGGATTTCTTACACCTACAGTAACAAGCCTGACTAAACATGCCACAGGTAGTTGGAAAAACTAAATGCTGTTAACTCTGAAGGCT
The DNA here is from genome assembly GCA_020745685.1 of Tautogolabrus adspersus. Taxonomy (NCBI): domain Eukaryota; kingdom Metazoa; phylum Chordata; class Actinopteri; order Labriformes; family Labridae; genus Tautogolabrus; species Tautogolabrus adspersus. The sequence continues at coordinate 15,431,334 of CM036539.1, forward strand.
GGCAGACTTACCTTTCAAAATGTCTAGACATATTCTTCCCAACTTGTCTACATTGGGATGATATATTTTGGTCATGAAGCGTACTTTAGGAGCTGCCATTGGATATTCCTCTGGTAGAAAGAGTTCAAGTTTAAATGTGCCCCCCTCAAAAGGTGAGTCCTGCGGTCCGGCAATGACCACATGAAAGTAGCGGGCGTTGCTTTCATCTGGCTCTGCCTTGATGCCTGGGACAGGCTCCTGCAGCAAACGCTGAGTTTCCTGTAACAGAAAAATAAAGACATTTAATTATTGGAGATGCACTATATTACCGTTCTTAACCACAAAGCGTGTTCGAATGTGCAATGAAAATACTCACTTTCCCAAGAGACGTATGTGTTTAATGATGAATGCTTATAAACTCTATGTAAAAGATGCAGAAAAAACGACTGCACAAGCTAGAGAGAGGGAATATACTAAGTTCAACTTTTAAAATGGGATGCAGCGCACAGCAAACCTCACAAGTCAACCATCGCAAGAACCAATCTACAATCCTGCTTCCTTTTTCATCATCTTTTTTGTTTGAAATGACAAGAGCATCAAAGCAAGGGTTTTTTTTCCGTGCAGAAGTCTTAAATACTCCTGTTATTCGCTGACTGCAGACACTGTAGCCTCTAGACCTCAATGCAGTGCAGCGTAACAGAACAAATTCAAATAAAGATCAATTTAAGTACAGCATTTACAAAACACCTGCTGCAAACACAGAAATAGGTTCCCAAAGGACACCGAAAATGCAAACATAGCTTTCACAACCTTCTTGTTGCCATGGTTTGTGCCTCGAAGCAACTAAAAATAATATTGGTGTAACATCCTTCATTCATTTCTTTCTTGGCAAAAAGCAGAATTAAATTCATTGGCAGAGAATTTGACTGTTCTCTCAGAGTACGTACACAGAAACTGAAGAAACAACAACGTTTTTTAAGGGCTAAAAAATGTAAACAATAAGAGTTTTAAAAGTTTGTTTTTCTTCCTGCGATGCACTATGAACAGTATACATGCACTGGTCCTGAGGTTATGACATTATCATTAAACGATTGGCCTTATGTAGCACTTCAGCCTAATGTCTCGTCTTATAATTTAATCATGAAAAGGAATTCACCACATAAAAGGATGAAACACCATCAAGACAGCATGAGTCACAAGCATGGCAATAGGCCTGCCCAAGATGAGGATGCTTACGACTTTCTAAAATTGCACTGCATTGAGCTTGCAGGGCCACCGTACAAGACAGATGCTTTGTAATAAATCATGACAGCTACAAATATCTACACCTGTTCCTTGCACTGCAGTAAAAAAGCACTGAATGAGTGCTGGGAGATGAAATGATCTTAATGAAGGATCGTGATACAATTTGTTTAACATGATGATTAACCTTTGGGAATTTTGACTCAATTACAGGTAGGTCATGTGTTCGATCACACAGCACTAACTAACAGCCTGTTAGTCAGCATTTTTTTTCTTCTTGCATGACTAAAGTACACATTAGAGAACACACCCACTTCCTGATGCAAACCTTGATTTCGCCGGTGAAAAAAAGATGTCTTCAGTTAAAGAGTAAAGACAAGTTAAACTTAGGGGTACAAACACAACAGTGAACCTACATTTCTGTTATCGTCCAATGATGAGGAAACTGTTGTAATTGTAAACGTGATGTATATTTTAAAGACCTTAGAGACAGCTTGCTTAACAGTCCAAATAACCAGCATCCTGTGTCCCCTAAAAGCACTGAAGAGTTAGTAGTAATAGTAATAGTAATAGTAATAGTAGTGTCACGCTTAAAATACAGATCTTCAGACTTAAATTGCTTTGTACCGAGTTGAAAAGTCTAAAAAAGTAATGGCATTCATGACTTGGACTGTGGTCTGCAACAACTTGCAAAGATCTGTGATTTTGAAGACTCTTTGTGCAGTACTGGTGAGATGTTTTTTTTGTTTTTTGTTTTTTAGAGGTGACGCTCTGACTCAGCCACAGCAACTCAGGAGACCAAAGCTTCCATCCTCTTCAGCCACTGCAGCAAGATTTCTCCCATCTCAAATTGACAACCAAATGACCTAAAGAAGCACACACCTTAACTATGAAAAGACAGCAGGTGACATCTCTTGTGGTTTGCATGAGTCATGAATGACACACTTGAGAGGATGCCTTTAACAAGGAACTTATGCAAACGTATTTTTACCAGCATTGTATTAACTCCTTAATTTAGCTCTGATAAAACAATGAGCCTGTCATATGCAGCCCTTGTAATTTTTCGGCATCTAAAAACCCAAGTCCATCCTTTTTGCAGCAGATACGCGACACACCTGTCTAAAACAACTCAAAAATACATGGCAGAAACGACATGCAAAATAGTGGCATCGAATTAAGCTTTGCAGAGCCAGTAGCACCCTTGTTTTGGACGTTCGTTTTCCTGAACGTGACTGGGAGTGGGATTCCTGAAATGTTTCAGATAACCCATAGACAAAACCATGCAGTGAAAACACAGACAGGATAGGGGCTCCCAGTCCCATTCACACGCTCTGAGGGCTCAAGGGCTCGGATCGCTAAGTACTCTTCCCATTTTACCCATCTTTTCCCACAATGCTGGTCTGCTGTCTGCTGTTTCACCCACCTGTACAACCTTCTCTGAGAAATGAGTGTTCCCGTTATGCACTCTTAATTTAACTTTTATCCACTACTATTTTCCCTTTCTAATGCAGATTCTGTGTTATGATATAAGACTGGTGCTTTGAATGGGCTTACTTCCCAAAACCTCATTACTGCATTTTAGGCATGTATCAGCGGTGCGACCAGTACTGGTATAGAAACAAATCTCAAGACAGGCTAAGTGTTCATGCTACAAACCACATGTTGCACATTGATTAAATATGATTAATGTTCACACCTACACAAGTTGAATGACTCGGTTTTTACAATTATTGTGAAGATACTGTTAAAGCTCTACAAAGGAAAAGGATCAAAGTTAGGGTTTTCTAAAAGGCTTCTGCAACAATAAAGTTAGGCATCTGCAGTTCATCCTCATCACCCTTAAAGAAACGTAAGGTTTAAGACATTATACCTTACATCACAGTTAAAGATTTATGTTATAATTATGAACTCATAACACAAAACTTCCTACCACAAATGGTATCACGACATAGAGCTGTTAGATGTAGTCAATCTGAGTTGCATTGAAAACGTTTCATGATGATAATAATAGGAAAAATATTAAAGTACGGTACGACTTTTGTCATGACCTGCATGGGAACATACAGTACAGCTTTACATCATAATAGATACGTTTGACCTAATAAATCTACTCTTCAGTGGTCTAATTAAAGGTTTCCATGTGAGGTTCGCAAAGGACACCTGACAACACTTGTGATCATATTCTGATTAAATCTATTAATCAAGACAGGGGATGTAACCCCTTCAACTCATTTTGTAGGCTGCCCAAAGCCTCTTTGGTTAGATTACAAAAACACTTGCTGATACTAAACCCACTGAGCCACAGGTCTTAGTATCTCATGTTTAACCATACCTGCGTTACATTGTAAGATAGTTATAACGTGGCTACATTCATGACTAATTCATGGTACAAACGTCTAATTCTCAGCTATCGACCAAATAATTAAACACTTAGGATTATGTTCAATAACAAGACTGCCCCGGAATCAATACCTCCTTATATAAAGTTAATGTTATATGTTATGCCTAAATTGAACGTTTAATACGGACAGTATCAGGCTAACAGGCTAGCGTTAGCCTAAGCTAAACAAAGCTAACAAACTAGCCGGTGTTAGCCTAGTTAGCCAACCATTCAGTCGTCACCAAAACCGCATCAGTAGCGATTTGAGACCACTATACTGCATTCAACTACATTAAGAAAAGTATATTCTCGGCAGATTGTACATGTAACCGCAGCTTTACAAAGCGTTTACGTAATTTTGACACACCGTGTCTCGGTCGATCTGAGTACAGAAATGAAACGGAAGTTACTTTATCAGACTACCGTGAGTAAGCTGGATGCTAATGTTAGCTACACCACAAAACTGTAGATCATTGGAGCTTAGACCGTGTGCGCAGGGCTTTAGCAAAGGCAGACCATTCGCACATACCGCTGCTTAAAGTGCAAAACAAATACCTTTATGATCCTGCGGGGCAGTCCTGCCATCTTGTCTTAAATGCGGGATTTTAGCTTTCAGTGCTTCTTTCTGCCGTTGGCACTGACAGCAAACACACGTCTTCCGGGTTGTTTGCGTCATGAGAGTAGATGGAAGGACAGGAATGTGGCTAATGCGCCGATGGACAAATAGTGTAGTCCAGTTTTTATCAGGTAATAGCGACGGACATACAGAAGCTCTGTGCACCTTAAGAAGATTAGGAAGCATATGTGATTTTATATTAGAATCAATCTTTGGATGAAAATCTACGGAAGAAGGCCCATCTTCAGTGTAATAGATATTTGAGCATAAGGACATTTTTTGAAGTCCTGAAATCCTTGCGAGACCTGTGTTTTTACATCATTTAGAAGAAAATGAGGTCATCTTTGCAAGGACATATAGTTTACCTATAGACTATAAATAGACTAAGTAAATAAGTAATCATTTCTGTATGGTAAAAATTGATATCCATAGATATCCATGCTTTGAACTAATTTCTGGAATCAAATTATATTAAAGACATGTTTTATTTTTAGTCATTTTATTGTCCTTTTTTGTTATTGTTTGAATGCAAATTCTTGATTTTAATGCATCAAGACAATGGCCATCTACAGTGCAGGCCTTTTATTATAGTCAGTTTGATTTTGTTTGACTATGTATTGACGAAATTAAGCATAATACAGATGGTAACCTAACATACAACACTATAGCGTTTACATAAGATCATATAGGTAGTAGGCCTAGTTTAAAAAAACATCTTACAAAACATAAACAATAAGAATGAAAACATTGAATTCTTTCTATACAACTGGTGAGATGTCAGTTTAACCTCCACACTTTCTTTATTCAAAGGTATAATGGATTCATGAATTACAGCACCTAGCAAGCAGAACTCTAAAATAACCTGTTGACAGCATTGGAGTGCATTATATTGCATTTCATCAACTAATTTACCAGGACTAGATCATCACAATTGACTGATGGAGGGGAAAAAAGTTTCTCTGAAGTTGAAGAGGCATACCTTGTTCCCAAAGCTACTCCAATGGTCCTAGACAAAACAGAGCATTAATGACTTGATACGCCCATTGACCAAAAAGGTTGTCTGTTATGGCTACAGCATTATTTGCCATGTTTCTCTTTCTTTTCTTTTCTTTTTTGTCTTTCTATTCTTTTTTGCTCTCCAGGCTGAATGGGGGCTATAGCCTAGATTGGACAGGGTTTGGGGCTCCTCCCCCTGACAGATCTGTGTGGTCAAAAGCATTGTCTCTTTGGGAGTCAGGCATGTAACATAGACATCAGCAGTGCAGCAAACTAACAGCAAGCTTTTTCAAAATCGGAATAAGAAGAAGTCCAGCATGCAATTCCTATCCCAGCATAGCTTAACAGGTGGGTGTGTAAATCTATAAATGTTTCTATTTGAGCTAGAATTCTGTGTATATCGGTGGAGCAAGAAATACAAGCTTGATCTTGGTCTTTTTTGAATTGGAAATGTGTAAAAGCCTACATTTTATTTGCTTCAAAACACTCCAGAGATTCTTAATTCTAAATTTCCATTTTAAAAAGTGTATTCTAACCTTCCAGTGAGAGTATGTGACTTGGATAAAGCTATTCTCTGTCAGTTTACTAATTTCCTAACACAGATCTTGTCTTTTCACCACATTTTAGACCTTAATGTGTATCATCGGTGTGTTGTAGACATGTTTATTACAGACACCAGGAAGACAACCAGGTGTAATATCTGATCCTTTCATTATTACTCAAGTATGTGTTCTTACAGGTGCACAGTTTTCACTTATTTAGTGCAAACACTATTTGACAAATCTGACCTCATGGGATTTTAAATGTATTGTTATCTCCGATATATTTTTAAGTAATTCATAAAGAATATTCAAAAACACACACTCTTATGAAAAGATTCTCCTCATCCTAAAACCAAGGGTTTTCCTGCAAGTCAGACCAACTTAACAGTAACTTTAACATAACCTTTGAAGAGGTATCTTTTAGCAATCTGCTCTACATCACCTCACCAACCATCAAAAGTTTTCCATTGTTCATCACACACAAGAACAGATGAACCAGTAGCTAATCTCAGTCAGTGACTCAGTGCACAGAGTGAACAGACAATATCAGCCACATTAGAGTGCTTGATTTGAGTAGCAAGATCGTTCTTGACAGGTCTTGGCAGAGTTTCTTATTTCATATAGGCTACAGAAATGATGGGGCAAACCTTGTCTGGTAAAAATCACGTCATCAAAAACATGTACATTTCACTTTTATCATCACGTTTTTAGCAATTCAGCTTAACAATACTTTTTGTTTAAAAAAAGTTCATTTAAAGAATTTTAAAAGACCTTAAACATTATAAGAATTTTAGCACAAAAAAAGTCAGAGAAAATAAATGTTTTGTGTTAAAAGTTTTGAAAAATCTATTATTCCTTGAAAGCAAAAGTTTCACAATTCCAGCAAGATTCTTAATCTTTTCCTTGTACACTGTGAAGCTACTCCTTAAGCCAATTAGCTTGGCACAAACAAGGAACAGGAAAACAGCTAGCTTAGCCTCACCTTTCTGTTTAACTGTCTTTGTTTCCTACAAAATCAAAAAGTAACTTTTTAATTTTGAACTTCAGGGGGGCCAGTAGGTAGATTTGGTTTTCTTTTGCTATAGGTGGGCTAACTTTTTCCAGTCTTTGTGCTTTTCTAAGCTAACATCTGCTGGCTGAAACTTTTTATACAAACACAGGAGTGATGTCAATCTTCTTCTTTATGTTTTATTAAATGAAGTAGGTAAAAAGTTGACCTTTAACTACTATTACCCATCAGGGTCCAAACCACCATGCTGTGAACTTCAAATCAAGACTTATATTTTGCACAACAGCTACATTTTGGATATCAGTTTACTATCTTGAATAATTTACAATACCTCTGTATGCTGTTTGTAAATAACACTCTTCTTTTGATTTCTTTCTGTTAGCTCAGTGGGGCACATGCTGCTACCTGGCATGTGTACTCATCATGATCTCTTGCCTTCGACCAGTTTCCCCCGCTCAACCCCCTCCGGTGGCGGTAGGTTTCCGCTCTGCTTTCTCTGCCACACAAACCAACAGTATGGTGGGAGGCAAGCAGAAGGCAGTGACCTTCACCAGGCTCACGGTCAACATTGGCGGGGACTTCAATCCAGACACCGGCCTTTTCCGCTGCCGCATCCCTGGGGCTTATTACTTCTCCTTCTCTGTGGGGAAATTTCCAAAGAAAATGCTCTCTGTGATACTGGTGAGGAACGGAGAGGAGGTGCAGGCTATGGCATACGATGATTACCGCAAGAAAGGAAGGAAAGTTCAGAGTCAGAGCGTCATGATCAGTTTGAAGGAAATGGACACTGTGTGGCTGCTTTTACAGCAGAGTCCACAGTATGCTTTGTACAGCAATGCAGGCCCGTACATCACCTTCTCTGGTTACCTCGTCTACCCAGACGTTTCCAAAAGCAGCCTCATCAGCAACCACCTGTCCCCATCAGGGCTGTCCTTCCCAAACTGCCCCCCTCAGGCTGATCCCTTGGCTAAAGGTCAAAGCTTAGATCAACCACGGTCTGCTTTCTCTGTGGCACGGACATCCACTCTCATGGGTCAGAGCAGCAGGCAGCAGGACAAGCCACCTCTGACCTTTGATGTGGAATATGTAAACATCGGGGGACATTTCAACAGAACCTCTGGGCTGTTCACCTGCCACTTTCCTGGTGCATACTTCTTCGCCTTTACTATAGGGAAACACCCTCGCAAGGCTGTTTCTGTAAAGCTGATGACCGGGAAGGGTGAGGTGCAGGCGATGGTGTTTGATGAGGACACATCGAAGAGACGAGAGATGCAAAGTCAGAGTTTGCTGCTGTCTCTTCGGCGTGGTGACAGCGTGTGGCTGTACAGTCAGCAGGATGAGCGCTATGCTGTCTATAGCAACCAAGGGAGGTACACCACCTTTTCTGGCTTTCTGGTTTATCCTGAAGAGACACTCACAACTCCCACCCCTGAGGACAGAACTCCCATCTAAATGTTTAATGGTGTCTTTTTTTTTAAGATAGTCTAGAAAGATAACACAGTCTGATGTTTAATGTAGATATCTGTAGGTTATTTCAATGTGGATAGGGCAGAACACATGTACACCTGTTGTCATTATTATGTAAGTGTTATCTTTTTATTATAGTAAATTTAAGTAGGGATCAAATCTGTTGCCAATTTATACCACAAGATGGTGCCAGAGGACAAGTATGGACACTAACCAGAATGCAATGAGGTTGTTTTGTCTTTAAAGTGCAATAACTGCAAGACATCATAAACTACTGAATGATTTAGTAATGAAAGTGAATTGTGGTTGAAAGAGATATTTACTGTTAATATGTTCTGCATTAACTAGAAAATTTAAAATGTACATGTAAAAAGTTGTATTGCATGTAAGGAAAATGATGTAAATGGTGTATAGTTTATTAACATTTACTTACTGTAAAAATGAGATTTAGTAATACATCATAGCCATGTCAGAGATGATAGTCATGTTATGAAACTTGAATGTTATGGATAAACTTATATATAATCCAGATATGTTTTATGTTTAATGTTCATTTCAGGAGAATAATAAATAAAGTCATACACTAAATGAATTAAAAGGAGTGTGATTCTTGTGATATGTTGCACTGTATACAAAGCACATTCACTTCAGATAAATCCCACAAGAGGGGGAGCTGTTGTATTAAATATCAGAAGATGATAAAAGCCGTAATGTTATTTGAAAACAGCTTAACTTCATCTGTGATATTGCTTTTATAGAAAATTCTATAAGTAGCATACAGTAGTAAAGGGATAATAATAATAATAATAATAATAATGCATTCGATTTTTTACAACGCTTTTCTAGATACTCAAAGAGGCTTAACAAAAAATAACAAAACAGTGAAAACAAGATAAGGAGTAGCAACACTGTTGTTGTTGTTTACATTATCATTAAATGCGCTTCACAAATGGTTGGACACATGACAGTAAAGAGTCTGTTGCAATTAAATAACACATTGACATTTTTTATGCATGCCTGCTACTGAGAGTTTTGCACATTTATTTTTGTCTAAGAGTGTGTCAACAGTTCCTTTGAATAGACTCATCCTATGAATGAATCAACCTTCACTAAGTGATTGCTGTTAAAGAGAGTATTAAAAACACCTGACTTGTCGTGATACACTTTTTTTAATAACCACAGTTATTTTAAACAGTGATTTAATTTCAGTTAGGTTAATAATATTTGCAATGAATTAAAAAAAAGGTGAAGCTTCTGTTAGAGATGATCATAATTCTGACAGTGGTTCTCAAACCTTCTCACTTACAGACCCCTTATTGGAAAAGTCAGACCAGACACCACCATTTGTTAAAATTGTCGCAGGGTCCCCCTTCTCATTTAGCTTTAAGAGGTTTTATGGGAAAATACAAAATCAATAAACCCCTTACACAAACAAAAGCATTCATCCAGTCATTTCTTAATTATGGTGAAAAAGAATTGCTTGGTCCCAGGACACGACAGAAGAAAGAAAGAAAGAAAGAAAGAAAGAAAGAAAGAAAGAAAGAAAGAAAGAAAGAAAGAAAGAAAGAAAGAAAGAAAGAAAGAAAGAAAGAAAGAAAGAAAGAAAGAAAGAAAGAAAGAAAGAAAGAAATGTTTGGATGGCCGGTATGGAATTTTTTATTCAATTTAAGATATTGTTCTTGGTAATTTTGCCTTTATTGGATAGGACAGCTGAAGTGAGAAAGGAAATATTAGGAGGAGCAAGCGGGGGACGACATGAAGCAAAGGGCCGAGGTCGGATTCGAACCCACGGCTGCGATTAAGACTACAGCCTCCATACATGGGGCACCCCATTGTAACAAAATGTTTTAATGGTTTTAATAGTAATTAATATGGTCAACATCAATGCTAAATGTTATCTGATAAAATACACTAAGCTATAACATGCAAAAACAATTTAAATTTGATGCTTCCCCACTAAAGTGAAATCTTAAAACATTGTTAAATATTGGTAGAATAAAGCATTAAATGTGGTTTGTTTTTATTTGTTATTTTTCCATATTGTTCAAGGAGGACAGTAGATTATATTAGGAAGACTGATGTGTTTAGTTCTTTTTAGCATAATACATTAAAGGAGCATTATGTAACTCTGACACAGTGTTTGAAATGGGTACTGCAGTCTAAATTCAAAACATTGGAGAGAGCTTTCTCCCCCTCCTCCCTAGAGCCTATGTGCATGCAGGTTAGCCAGCTCTGCATCAGTCGAGAAACCTTACTACGCTCTAATCTCTCTCCATTTTTCAAAGCATCTCCAATATTTATCCTAGTCTTACCACGGAGCTTATTAAAAAAATGCCGAGGCTTTTTAGGTCAGGTAGAATCAGTTATATCTGAACTAGTTCACTTGCTCGCTTCCATCGCTGCAACACCTGCGTGTCTTAAAACCGTCTACCTTCTCTGGTCAAAACAAAAACAAACCATTCCGGACCTGAATCGAAACTTAGGAGGAGGACATACTGGCTGCTGCATTGATGTTAGAGAAACCAGCACTTCAACAGCATGTCTCCTTAATGTCTGATGACATAGTGAGGTCATTTTACGATTTAATTCAGTAGATAATCTATATATTGCTCCTTTAAAGTTTATTGAGGTAAACGTTTTATGGGAGATTATAGAGTAACAGTATCATATATGGCCATCTTTTACTCCTCTATGGTTCATCTATCATTTCCTTGTAACTAGTAGCATGTAGAGGAAAAAGGGTAAAATACTCCAACATAAATGTATCTTATTTATTGAGCCAGAACATACAGACATTGCATAATACAGGTGGTATATTTAGTTAGTGCTTTTAGCTTTTCTCATAGAAAATAAATGAATCAAACGTGAGAGTCCATATAACTCTAACTTTAAACTTCTCACGAGTGCTAGCTTTGCTTCAAAAAAAGGTTCCAGTGTTTTTTGTACCAGTCAGGCTGGTATTTTAGGATGCTTAGATGTTGTACTAAGTAAAAACATACGATTTCACAGGTCTCCAACATGAGACATGTCTCAAGAATTACACAGTAAATATAAAATCCATGAGCAGAATAAACACAAAGAACAAACTCAATTGTTCATCTAGTGGATTCATTACCGATGCCATCAGGGTCATCCAACACAGGTGCAGAGAGTGTGTGCGGAGATTTAATTCCACATCCTCCAATATAAATCTGCTCTTTTGTTTATCCACCGCTTTGTAAATGCCATGCCACTACTTTCTTCATTCCTTCTCCAGGGAATCACTGCACGTCCCAGATCTCACAGAGCAGTGGGGTAAATTTGTGGTCATTTGTTCTCCAGGATGTGAGCATCTCTGCATGGTAGTGGCTGAGTGTTCTCAGCTCCGTCAGTCGGCCCAGGAGACGAGCAAAGTACTGCGGCTCCTGTGGGTGCTGCAGGACACACAGCTTCCTCAGCAGCTCCAGTATGGTCTCCTGAAGCCTCTCCACAGCCTGCTGATCCTTCACGTAAGGCCGATCTGGAGAGATAAAGTGACGATACATAAGCTTTATAGAATATCAAAATAGAAAGAAAAAAAACACTTTGCATGGTGTCTTCCAAAAAACAAAGTGTTGATAGTGGCTCACCTGGTGTCAGGATTGTTATGGTGGTGAGGAGAGCCTGTTCCTCTTGCACCATGTGGAGTTCAACGATGCTTTTGTAAAAGTTAAACATGGGTATGATGAATTCCTCTGATATGCCTGTAGATATATAGAATACATTTTTAAAACATATTTACAGTAAAGTAATATCCTATATGGTAAGGTAAAGCCAAGTCCAGACCTCTCAGTAGTATTTTAAGCATCCATACGACACTACAGTTACATGCATATATAAAGTGTACACTGTTGAGTACATTACCGTCTTGTGCGTAAATCATCTTTTAACTAAGGTACTAAGGCAAAGAGAAGAAAGGAGAGATGATGAAATGAGAGAATTAAGCAGTTTTTAGTTTAAATTGCTGTATATATCTTTTGAATATACCAAGCATTCACAACTTATGAATGAAGGTTTGTGAAAGTTATAAATAGTACATTTTTGCCACTATTTAAGTGTAAATCTTCAACCAGCTTTGGTGTAGTTATTCCTGTTCATTTATTTGTACAAAACTCTGCTTTCCCTTAGTAGTATTAAAATAAAAAAGGTAGTATTTAAATAAAGAGGGACGACGGAATTACAAAGTCCTTTCTCTATGATTTCAAATGTTTGTATTCTGGTTTCTCTTGCACAGTGGCGGCAGTTCCTAATTTTGTCACTCTTCAAACTGGCCGAGGGTGTCTTTCTGCCCAGGCACATCATCAAGCATTCGGAAATGCCAGAGGGGCTCAGAGGGAGGGAAGTGGACAATAGCACTCTTGATGTTTTGATAAGAAACAATGGTCACTTCAGACAGCTCGGCTCACTTATTCCCCCAGACTGGCCTTCAGTGTGAATATCTCAACTATTCACACCAGAGCTGCACCGAGGGAATGCCACTGCCCGTCTAAATGTCCAGCCTGGTTGACATAATGACACCTCACATTAATAAACATGATTTTTAAAACCAGGCAGTAAACTACTTGATATGGGATATATGTTCAGAGTCTGCAAAGGCAGTAAATGTGAGTTTAGACCTTCCCATGGCAGACACAACTTATACATTTCAGTGTTTTCATATAATAAACCTAAATCCAGTAAAGACCTGAGTTTACCTTTAACGCTCTCTCTTACCTGTCTGTCTGCTTAAAGTGAAACAGTACCCAGCTAGGGTGTGTGTGTGTGCACATGTAACCGACACCGAGCCAGGATCAACAGGTCAGTACACTTCTCCCAGCTGCATCACACAGATCAAGCAGATCAATAATTAAAGAAGGATCTGACTTAAGCTGGCTGCATGGCTGCAGGTGGAAATAAAAATGCTGTGATGCTGCATGTGCAGCCTGCAGTGACTGGAATCTTGAAGGTCATGAATCTATCTGATACCAGACAAGTGGAGGGACGGATTCAAAGGTCTGAACCCCGGTAATCATGAATAACGTGTATTGTCTGTGCACATAGTGGTTGCACGCTAACATAAATTATTTTGAGAGGAGCTCAAGTTTTGCTAAATCTTTAGGAACTCTTTGGTTGCACATTGGGATTTGATTAGTGGACTCACCACTCTTGCGTATCCTTTCTTCCAAAACTTCTGTTTGTCCGCTGGGCATCTTTCTGCTGAAAACCTGAGCTGAACGCAGAAACATGGCCTCCACAGCCGAACCCTTCAAAAGAGCGATCTGATCCTCACGATCCAGAGAGAGAAAGCCTGCCAGAGGTATCACACCCATCACTCAGTTGTATTTTTACCTATGGAGATGAAATCTTTGCATACCAGGAAACAATACCTGGAATATTTTTTGTAAACTCCACCAGAACTTGAACTTGACTTGTCGCCATTTCTGTCAACAGGAGGAAGTTTTCCTCGGCACTGTACTGGTCTTGTAGCTGGAGGTGAAACAACAACAGTAATTAGCACCTTCTGAACTTTACATACAGTAGATTTAACCAAATGTTCACAGTGGGGCATCCCTCGGATTTTATTAATTGTACCTTTGGGATTTGAAATAGTTTTCGAAATAAACATCTAAGTGCTATTGATGGTAGCGTACCAGTTTTTTTGCCACATCTTGAGGAATTTGATGTGTGCTGTAAGCATCAACAATGACTTTCATGAGTGTCCGCTGTTCTTTAGTGATTTCAACTTTCCCCTTGATGAAAACAGAAAACAGAAAAGTAGTTTATGCAACAGAATCAGTGGATTCAGAAAAAAATGCAAACATCATGACACGACAGAGGCTACCTTTGGCAGTTTGGTAGTTGAGGTGACCTGTTTGCTGTCTGTGTTGTCCGCCCCCTCCGTCTCGTCTCCGGTCGACGGTCCAGGGGAGGCCTTTGTGTTCTTCCGCAGCCTTTTGGACTTACACTGGATCTCTGTCAGCAGGCCTGCCAGCGGTGATGAAGGCTTCACTATGTGTGTTAAATACCTCACAGCTCTTTATTCAACAGCATTTGTAAATGTTCAACCTCATTTATCACGTGGTCATATTAAAGTAAAAAGAAAAAATTAATTAGAAATGAAATGAGAATCATAATTAGAAATGAACATTTCACCACACTCACTGCAATGTAATTTAATGTGTCCATTTTCTGTTAGAGCAGGCTTTACTTCTGCTGCTGCACACTTACACTCATTTCAGCATCCTCTGCTATGTTTACTACTTCTAACAAAACCATGCATTAATGCAAAACCTTGTCAGTATATTTTTTAAATTTGACTTTGTAAGTTTATATAAAAAAGGTGGTGAGAGAATTTGTTTCTTTAAACAAGAGTCGAGAAGACAATGACAAAGGCGGAGTACGGCACAGAAATGACAGAAATCTTTTCACATTCTGACCATGGAAGACACATTTGTTAAGCTCTTACTGCACTAGTGGGTAGGGTCATGAATGCCTGGCTGCTACCCTGCAATATTCATCACAACTACCCTGCACTATTTATGAGCAACACGAGTCCAATCCATCCAGCTGCTCTTTTCAACTGACAGCTCATATTAGGACCGAAACACTAATCACTAATCCTCTAAAGACTGCAAGAGTTCATGATGAGGCTCTTTTTTCACCTTGAGGTTTCCTCAGTTTATGCAGAACACCTTATGCCAACAAAGCCAAAGGTGTTTAGACAACCCTTGCAAATTCCTTTAAATAAATGCAATTGCTTTGAAGGTGTTGAGTTTTCCTAAACGGAGCTTAAAGAGTCTGCTTACCTGCTTCTATTCCTGTAAGAGTAACAAAAGCTTTGGATCTTTCTATTGTGTGGTATGTGACACTCAATCCCTCAGTAAAATTTAACCAGCCATGTCAGAATGGAAAATGAGGACTCCCCACGACAGCCCTTGACAGCCTCTCTTGAGAGAACACAGTGCAGTGTGTGTATGTGGATAGTGCAATTCAGTTTTAAAATGATGCATAAAATCAAGTAGAAATCATTATTTCATTCCCCATCCTATTCATCAGCTATTCTTCTGACATATAAGAAATCTTTAATCAATCAGTGATACTCACATTCAGCCAGCATGCCCATCTCCTTGCATTTTCTTAACCGACACTCCTGGCATTTCCTGCGCATATACATGTCCATCTCGCAGTTTCCGCCACTCTTGCACTTGTACACTGCATTCTTTGTTATGCTTCGTCTAAAGAAACCTAAAAGTGGTTGACAGAATTAGGCACTATTAGGAGACAGGCTTTTTAGATGTTCTACCTGCTGTTTCTTATGAGCAACAATATAATACAGTGGACAGTCGTATAGAGTAGGAAATTGGGACGGAGAGAGTTGGGAATAACGTGCAGGAAAGGAGCCACAGGTTGGGCTTGAACCCGGGCCGCCCACTTGGAGGATAGTGGCCTCTGTTTATGGGGCACAACCTTACCGCTAGGCTATCTGCACCCTTGCAGTAGAGGTTTTAACCTTTTTTTGTCACAACTCCTACAGTAAAATCTGTCAGAGTGAACTAAAACCCCAAAGTTGCAGGTAGGAAAACCAAAACGCTGTGACACTTAAATGCTCTGTAGAGCTATGGTGAATGGCATTCAGGTGCGACCTCTTTTCTGTACACATCATTTATGTTATCCCTTATAAACATGGCACCATAGAATATGAACAGAAGCTTATTTTAAAGAGAAAGGATGAATTACAAGGTGACAATGCCTTGATAAAACACATTGTTCATATAATGTCACAGGGAGAGTTCTATGAACGCAGCGGGCATTGATCCAGACAGGGAGAAGATAACACACACACACGCACACACACGCACGCACGCACGCACACGCACACACACACACACACACACACACACACACACACACACACACACACACACAGAATAACTTTGGAACAGTTATTAGACATTGTGACAGAGGACATTACGCAGAATAACATGCATTAGACTAACACAGCTCAGGTTGCTCCTGCATTGTGCAGCAGAAAGCTGAGAGGGAACCCAATCTGGCAGCACCATCAGGTAGACCTGAGCCCATTCTCAGTCGAAAAGCAGGACGGGCCAGCTGTCTCACTCCTGGCATTATACAGCCTCAAAGTGTGGAATTACTCTTATACCCATTCAACCTGTGGTTTGGCAGGAATCAGAGTATATTCACCATGTCATAAAAACATGGGGAGGAGCTGCTGAAGGCCACGACTCCATAGCCTTTAAGTGAATCACTTTCATATGCAGGAGGGTTGTAAAGTTATGCTCGCTTTTACTGTAATGTTTCCTAGTGGTGATAACTGTAATAGAGTGTGGATACCCAACCCATTTATAAATAATGTTCTGGTTGTGGTCGGGTTCAAACACAAGGGCCGAACAATAAGCAGTCAACATTTCCTTATAGGATGGGCTTGTCCACAGTTATTTTGACAGACATTATAGTATGGCTACACTACTTCCTGTTCAGTGCTGAGGTCTGTTTGTCTACAGAATGCAGCACATGGCCAATTCAGGCGATAAATATTCACGTGATAAGGATAAACAACATCAAACTAAATTTGTCAACAGGGATGTTTAAAATCCCTGAAAACTATGCAAGAAAATTGATGGCATGGACACAGAATCCTGTCATGGATCTTTGGGCTGCTGGCGACAGCATCATCTCACTTACCCAAAGCTGGGTGTACTTGATCTGGGCATTCTGACTATTCCAGCAAGCAACAGCACCAAGAAAAAACTTTAGCGTTCTGGAAGAACCATCGACCCGAGGAGGGCTATTCTCTTCCTCTACTTCAACTCCCTCTAAACGATGATGGTTGGGTTGAGTATAGTTTTAAGTTTACAGGGGTTATTGTTGAGTTCATAAGCTCCCGTAAGACTGGACTAACACCACTGGTAAGACTCAAATTTGACTTGCAATGCCCAGTTTTAACCTGACTGCTGGTTAGCTATTTCTAATAACAATTTGTTTGTGTCTTCTGTGGAAGATGTTAGATGGCTATCATAAGCTGCCAGTTAATGTGTTGTTAGTGTGAAAGGCAGACGTGTGTGGGGCAACTTACTTTGTGTGTGAGGACTAGCTGATCACACATTCCATAATGTTATTTATAATACAATTGACATACAGCCAAATGAAATAATGACTTTCAAGGTCCGTTCATGTGTAGTCTGTGTAAAAAAGCAAACTGTTACCATGGTTATGAACCGCACATTACAGTAACACCAACTCAGTGCTTGGTTCCTTCTCTGTCATATGTGGATTGGATTCAGACAAAAGATGTGGCCTGAGCCACTCTCTAAACTGTAAAGACCAATTACAAAACCCTTAATCTGGTTTTACCATCAGACACAGCAGCAAATCAAATTCCTGACACAACAATATCCCCTGTGAAGCAGTAACCTTTCAGTGCTGTGTGGTCAGGACTATTTAGCAACAACAGCACAAACAGCGCTCTTATATTTATTACAAATGAAAAATGTTCATGTATTTAACTCTCCTAGCTGCAGCCTTTAAGTAAAAACAAAAAAAACCTCATATAATCACAATGTTTTTCTCATAAAAAATCTAATATAATAGAAGCAGATCATACAACTCTGGAAGTAGCGTCTTACTAGACGAGGGCAGGCCCATGTGGCCCAAGGCGGCATGACCCCCACTAAAATCTGATTGGCCACAGCATAATCCTTAACGCTTAACCCTTGGCTTAACAAGCTGCTTGTAGCCTTCTTGGCAGTTTGATTTAGGGTGGGATCACACCGCTCTAGGAACTACACGGTACAATCGTCCTTAAGCACGGCACGGTAAGGATTGCCAGTGTGATGGCGCCATTAGTTAGTGTCTTTTGTTAGTACTTTATACAGTGACTGTTTGATTAACGTCATTCATGGCTTAAAGTATTCCAGGACTTGTAACAAATCCTTTGAGTGGAAAAAGTTTAAATGTTTATAAAATGACACATGGGAATTTGTTGTTGATGCTGTTTATCATGTTGGAGTCAATGAAGTTTACCTTCCTATGTTATGCGAGTAACGCAGCCTTCGCTCTCAGTCAGTAGCAGAGTAGGGCGGGTCTTGGCAACACTGTAAGTGTGGGATCTAGCAATGACGTGTTAGCATGTTATGCTGGGCTCAAAATGGATTCATTGAACCTGGTGAAGATGTCATAATAGTCAAAAGGACAAAGGACAAAGGACTTAAAAACAAATGGAGCTGGGCACGGAGAGAAGAAACTGGTCGAGATGGGAAGCCGTTAGACAGTTGGTGCCGCAAAGAGTCAGGTGCTTGTTTCTGCATGATGTTCTCAAGTAAACTACTGTATGACACCAGCCGTAAGAAAGTGCTCTCTCGTCATGAATACAGTGCAACTTCTCTCACCTTTACATCCCTCACAGGTGAGAGCGTTATAGTGGTATCCAGAGGCCTTGTCTCCACATACCACACACAGTTCCTCCCCTTTGACCCTTCCTGCCTGCGACATGTGCCGGGTCCTCTTGCACACAGCAGGCACTGCAACAGCCGTGTCCTCCATCTCAGCGTCATAGCTGATCTCCAGGGGTCCTTTCCTCTGTTCATATATCCCTGTTTGTGAGTACCATTCGTCTCCATTGTACTGAGGGAAGTAGTTATGACTAGAGTAGTATGTTGTGGAGGACATGGCTGGCTCCATGGAGGGGTACTGCATGCTGGGATAGCTGGTGAAGGGTAAGATGTCAGGATCTTGCAGGAGAGGACTACCTTGATCTGCCAGAATATCTAAAAAGAACAAGGAGAGGATGATTAAGCTGCTTTAAAGAAGGCATGTGCAGAAGTTCGCCAACTTAAGGTCCACCTACTCGCTTTAGATTCAAACTGCGTCTTTGGGTGTGACAAATGAACATAGCTAAGTTGTTTACACATGGCACAAATAATGAGCCAAGTAATGACTGTTGTAGCTGTCTTAATGACAGCTGAGTACTACCAATTCGCTAATTAGTATAGTGATATTTGGTTGAAAGCTTTAAAAAAAAGGGTCATTATCAGAGTCAAGAAGGAACTTTCCGCTGTACTAAAAGTCAATACGCTGAAACCTGTTAAGGTACCCTGCAAAAACTAAAAATACACAACAGAGTGTAAAAATTTTCTGGCGGTAACCTAAACATCTGATCACATCAACAATGAACAGAAGTGGAATCTAATGACAATTATGTGTAAGATCATCGTTTCGAGGAGCCCCTTTCATGTTACAAGTAATCGTTCTGCCAACATTTTATAAAAAAAAATTATAAGTTCAGCTTTATTAATACAAACTGGTTGCCTATCCCATAGGAAATCAAAGGTGATTAATGTCCTGAAAATGCACTTGATTAGTAATCCTACATCACATATATATCTCTCCTTACTGTGTAACATGACCTCTATGATAACGTATCCATTTATTCTCGTAGGGAAACGGTTTCAGCTTCTCCCTGCAGAAGCTCGTTAGAACACAATCTGACTCAACAGTTGTCAGTAACACACAAAACACATACTATAAACCTATAAATGATTAACAACTGGCATGCACAGAGGACACAGTGCCTTTCACAATGGCATAAAACTCTACTCCAAACAATTTAGCAGTTTGGGGTATATGTGACATTTTATTTAAAAAAGCAGAGTGTTGATTTGTACTTTTTAAAGACCACCTGTAGTCTACTTTAACCATGCCTCAACCATAATGAAATATTGTCGTTTAAATCTGATGATAAAGCTATGTGACTAACACAACGCTACGATATCTGTAAGGTATAACACTGACCTCTTGAAGACTTGATCTGGACCAAGGCCATCACCGTATGACCCCTCAAACAAACTACCCAGAGACTTTATTCTCAGAACCCAACAGCCAACTGCCATATGTTGATCAGTCCTGTCTTTATATTGCACTAACAAATCATCTTCCATTTATCTCTATTAAAAGAAAACTCCTCTTAGACCTGAGAGAAGCAGAGCAAGTGCTGAACTACTTTACCTCTTGCTTAAGAAATCCCAGGAGGAGCAAAGGTTGTCGCGGCTACTCATTAACCACACAGTCACATTTCTTTACATCATTACAAGTAGCTGGCTAATGTGGGAAGTCATTTCCAGATTTGGGCAATGCTACCATCAGACTGCTACTGTGTGCTGTGGCTCGAGGTGGGGAATAGACAGAAATGATGTGAACTGGCTAAAGCAATCATGTGTTGTTTCTGTTTCTTTTCAGGTGTTGGGAAATGATCTCTCTCTGCTTTTTTTCGTTTTCTTTAAAATGGAGTCAGATTTAAAACAGAAATTGTGGACAGTTGTTTTTTTATATCATGCAATCCTTAAGAAAAAGCGCAATCTGTTCCAAAACCATTTAAAGTGACAGAATTGGAAATTAGATTTTTTATTTTCTTTTAAGATTTCTTATTCACTTCTTTGTTTGCTTTCTAGCGGCTTTTTACTCACCCTTAGGTGCACCACATGGTGTTATGGTGTTACAAGATTAATTGAATATGTGTGTTATGCAGTCAGACAATAATAGCAAGTGGTTGATTTGTTGTTGTTACAATAAACAGTCAGATAGGCCTCACACCTCACCATTTGTACTGACTTGTTGGGTATTTTGTTGTTGTGTGTATGTATGTTTATGTGTGTATCCAGACAGCAGCAAATCCGAGACATGTCAGTCTACAACTTAGGCCAAGAATAAATCATCTCAATAACTAATAAAGGATTGCCATAAAATGTGTTGCACACATTCATGTTGTGTTTTCTTTAGAATAACTGTGATCACTTTGATGATCTGCACACTTTACAGCTAATGTCAGGATCAGGGCAAGTTTTAATTTGTCAAAAACAAGAGGCACCTTTCAGGGCTTTAAAAAAAAAAAAGATTATAATGCCCAAAATAAATGCCGAAGTGCCAAAATCTGCAGTTCTCTTAGTGGCCACTTGAGCCTGCCTCCAAAAGCAACTAAATCCCCTTAGGCCCCATAATTAAATGCACAACTCTACAGCAGAATTATGGTGTGGTATAAATCTCTTTGGTCTCTGTAGCTCATTTGTTTTTTCAGGATAGAGGTCAATTGAATTTAAGAACTCAAACCTTTAAGTAATATTGAGGCTAAACGTAATGCATACTAAGGGGCCTGTCACTGTTAGTAGGCCTTACAGGCAAAAGCTGCCTTCTGTCTGCTCTGTGTCACATTAGCTAATTATGAAACTGAACTTAACCTCTATGTAGCGTTTGTGTTACTGGTGTCTTTGGGAGATTTATTCATGCAAATTGTCTTAAAATAATATATCCTTTTTCTTTTACTAACTGGCAGTCCAGTTCCTGTCCAAATATGGACGCTCTTTGCAACTGAAAACTATCATGGCACAGAACCAAATTGCCGAGCTTGAGCTTCAGAAAGACAGCCAGGGACTAATACTTTGGTTTTCGACCGAATACCTGTAAAACTAAAGATATCCTATTCTTTTCAACTGTGTTTAAGTGCTAAATAGAGAAGTTTAAGCATGTTAACACATTAACTTGCATAGATAGAACATGCTAAAGGGTTTACATGCTGAACCAAACATGTAAATGTTGTCACTGTGAGCGTGTTAGCTTGCTAAAGCTAGCATTTAGCAAGCAGAAAGAAATTAATTCCTGTAGTCTCTTATGTTTCTCTGTAAGTTGGTACAGTCAAAATAGACTTACCAAACAAGTGGGAGCTTTCTGAGATGGAGAATTCATCGCTGGGCGGGAGTTCCAAGTGTCCCACCACATTGATGTCGGGGCCCACCCACTCATTCATTCAGGAGAGTCTACGGGCACCAACTCAGGAAGCAAAGGTAGGACTGGGCAAAGTAGTTGTAGTAGAAGTCAGCCTCTGTTTACTTCTTCAAAATACAGAAGCAAAAAAGAGGGATGTGTTAACTATGATGAAATTATTTTGAACACTCTCTCAGGTCTGCAGGACTCGCTGAAACCTGCATCACAATCAACTTCATCTTCGACTTTATTGTACACAAGGGGAAACTTTTTTTGCAGCCAGGTGAAAAAAAGAAACAGAAAGAAAGAAATAGAAAACACAGGCACATAGACTCAGACATTAGAATCAACATAAAAATATTAGACAAATAAATACCAGAGTGGGCCTACATGAAGTCAACAGGAAACTGAGAATATATACGAACGTCCATAAAACCATCTTAAAACCAAAATAAAACTCATCATCAGTCATCAGAGTCGTCATTAGAGTTCTGTGTCTTGATGGCCTGAGTAAAATACATTTTCAACTTGATGTAATAAATGTATTGTGAAAAAAAGATCAGCCAGGGAGTCTCTGCATCAACATATGTGACAGGTTTTTGTCTTCCAAACAGATGAAAGACTTAGGTGGAGGACGAAGATAAGGCTGCATCGAGGCCTCCATGAGAGCCTTGTAAGAACTTTAAAGTTTTTTATGTCAAGTTCATGTTGTACCCTTAAGGATGTGTTACCAGATCAGTGTCCCCTCCAGAATTTTACATGATATTTGACATACTATATCATGTAAAATTAGCCTGGTGTCTTAATTATAATTTAGAGCTCATTTAAAAACGTAGTAAATCTTGTATGTTACATCATATTGAAAGTATGAAAACAGACACCCCTGAATTTTAACATTTGTAAACACCATACACTGTTTTCAAGGCCACAACATGGCGGCATGTGAAATATTTTATAGACTTCTTCTGCCAGACTTTTTCAATTAACTCACTGTAATTTCCCCAGAGATCTTAAATCAACCCACACAGACTCATAAAACCTGCAGTCCACTCTAACAACCCACACAACAGCAGAACATACCTCAGACACAGGGGCACACCAGACTCATAGAAGTCACCACTAAAAATGAAATAGAGTGAGACTCAATATCATAGTTCTTACCTTTTCTTGCCAGTTGATGTTGAATCCCTGAGCACCAAATTTCCTCTTGTTCAGACTCGTTTGTGATATCCACATGGAGAGCTACAGCTAAATCAATATAATGAACATTAAAGCGCTTGTGTGTCTATGTTCCAGTGAGAGCATGTGTGACCATTGAGGTCAGGGAGAGATGGATGGTGGTTATTAATTAAACTGTCCATTCCTGTCCATGTCATTCCCACCCTCCCTCCCTCCCAAAAAAGTCCCTCTTTATCTCACTGAGTGAAGAAGCTGCCTCATGAATTGTCAAGCAGACCACAAATCCCACCCACACACATAAACATCAAACATGGAACGTACAAGCCGTCATTTACCAAACCACTGGTCAGGATATGGTAGCAGAGGTTCTGCAATCAGTTCAATGTTTTATTTTGAAGGATTAATGGTCTGTTATTTTGTGCTTTCCTTTCACTGTAACATTTGGGCTGTTCAATTTTTTTAAAATATCTTTTTCTAGGCACTGAAAGCCGTTCAGGATTTTTATAGAGATTCTCCAAAATCAGACTGTGCCAATCATTGGTGTTCGTCCTTGAACCAACAAACTCTTCTATTATGTCAGTGCTATGTGCAGTGCCAGTCTACACCAGGTTTGTTTATATTGGCACTTAAATAACTCTGTGTACTTGAAGAAAGGAAAACACACACAGTACACCAAATTCTTCCAGTCCTTAAACTCCTTAATTTGTCCAAAATCCTGATTAATAGTTTAATCATTGACGGGCTGTTGCACCATCCAAAGGGGCCCTTCTGAGTCAACAGACAGTCTCTCTGGAATAAACAGAACCTTTGCCATTGGCTGCCGGCAGTTTGTGGACTATCTGGTCCCTGTTGAAGAGCATGGGGGGCATGAGCTTTCAGCGAAGGCCTCTGAGAAGTGAAAAACACAAACCCTGTCAATATATTGACATGTACGGTAATCCTCACGAGTTTTATTGAGTGTTGATTTAAAACTGTTTTATTGCATATTCCCTTTAATCACAATGGTAAGCTATTATGTTCTCCAGGAGGTTAAGTCCTTCACCTTTTCTACAACAATAAGAGAGAGACAAAATATAGGATGTTAAAAGAACAATTAAGAAATGCACACAAAGCAACGATTGTGTGTGTTAAACATGTGTGTGTGTTCTAAAGAATTAAAGAACTAAAGAATGTGCAAGCATCGGTCATGTTCAGAGAGAGCTTGAATGAGGGCTGCAGCAGCTCTTTGTAGGCCAGAGCAATATTTAAAAGATTCACAAAATAAATGAACACCCTTTTACTGAAATCTTTACTTGTAATTTTGGGGACACATATCTGACACTGGTGAGGAATATCCTGTCCAGTAATTATCTTCTGCAGTGAAAATGTAGCAGGCGTTTAAATACAGATAAGACAGAGGATGTTTACCACGACGTGATGGGAAACAGAGCCATCTTTGGAAGATTTTTTTTTTTTTTAAGTCCAAATTCAGGCCAACAACATAAACAGGCAGTATGACGGACATACTGTACCTCCTAAGAGACATGAGAAGAGAATTAAAGTGTGTCTAGTATGAAATGCATTATGGTGATAATTAAAAGCACTGTAGAGGTAGAAATAGATCGTGACTTCCTCTCCATTTTTATATCAACTCATTTTTTTATTTTAAGCCATGCAAGTAGCACTGCCCTTATGACAATCGAACCACCATTTTTATCCACAAGGAAATACCTTTATTTTCTCTTCGATGGATTGACCTTATATTGTTTTCAAGCATTCATGTTCTCCAGGAGACGAGGCCGACTAACTTTGGTGAAATCCCGACTTTAGCACTCCCTTCAGGCTGATATTTTTCAATAAACTTAACCTGACAGACACTGGACAAACTGAAATGATAGAAGTAGTCCAGATATTCATGTACTGTAAATTAGTTTTCCCATCAGCCTTTTTGGCTGGAATGAACAAATATTGGCATGCTAAAAGACTAAACTAAGAAGTGAAAGATGGGAAACTTCCTAACTGCCAAACATCTCTTTTTAAAATACGCACGTTACCATGACGCAATAATTCATAACTTTAAAGCTCTCCAATGATTTTATGTCTCAATACAGAATAGAAATGTTCACCTTCATTGTGTTCATGTAAAGTGCTGATAAAATCAATGGTCTCTCAAACAAAAACGTATAATTGAATACAGAAAATCAATCAATCTGCTCCTACAGTACGCATTCATGATAAACAGTGAGAGCAAATGTCCCATAGTGGTTTATGATTACAATGAAACGTTACAAACTGGGTCTCTATTCATGAACCATTAAGAATTTGAAGGGGGAAATAAGAGATGAACACAAATATATAGTTACACTAAAACCACGATGGAGAAACATCGGCTCTGAACTCACAATCCATTCTGTCCCAATATGAAGCTGAAAGGAGAGGGTCACAAAAGTATGTTGAACGAAGACGTGCTCAGACCAGGAGTTAAAGCTAAATAGTGAACGAGTGCTATCTTTTAGCAACAGCAAATACATACAAGCAAAAAGGAAAAATTACATTAATACTGTGGTCTGTTGTTAACCCCATTATTACATTCTACAAGCATACCACTTTTACGTTGCATAGCTGACACTATACATACCAAAAACTGTTCACAAGGTGCAAAGTAAGCTTCTTAACGTTCAGTCAACATTTTGCTTGCAATGGTTCATTAATGTTGGTCGGCTGTTTGGTTACCATCATAAGATGAACACTGGTCTACAGTATGTGTCAGTGTAGATGTAATGTATGCTACATTTCTGCTCAAATCATTCATGCATTGATGTTTTTGTCTTTCTATTGTTGCTCTAATTACGATAAAAATGATTTAAACGTATGAATTTTAAATGATGTGTTTCCTCTTGATTTCTTTCTGCAGACACGACTGTACATCACACTTATACTGGAGTATTGGTTGTAAAAAATGTAATAGAGCCATTATGCGGTACAGCATCTGCTTCTGTCTACTCTCCAATGTTTTTGACATTCCCACAGGTGTGAAATAAACCATTAGCCTTCACTGAACTTTGAGGTTTTAAAAGTCCTTTGGCCCTGAAGGCTTCTCACTGGTATCCATCCTGGTAGTCCCCGTTCCTGAAATGTTCCTCCTCCTCTTGCACGGTGGCCCCTCTTTTCTTTGTCCAGCCTTGTTTCCGCCCGGATGAATTGTCTGCGGTTCCATAGCTCCTCTTGGGAGCAATCACGTTGTCAGTGTTCAGCTCTGACTCTTCAGCCAGCTCATCCTCATCAATAATGCCACATTTATCCTCGCTGGTGCTCTCAGGATCGGCCCAGTCCTGCTGCTCTCCAGAAGCAAAGATAGCGTAGAAGATGACCCCCGTGTAATGCACCATGGACGCAATGACAAAGACGTTCTGCCACTCTAGACGTGTCTGTGGGGAGATGGATTGAGTCATTGAATTTCTCGCACACTTACAGAGGTTTTGATAACATACCACTGACATAATGCTGAAAAAACCCCACAGCCTTACACCTGCAACATGCATTATACATTTCACAGGGCTATCTATTATTAAAACCAGTCACTGAGTAATGTAAGATCACACGCAGAGATTCAGCGTTTGACAGAAAAGCAAACATATCTCCGATGATGTCAAAGCAATAATGATTAATAATAAAAAAGAAAAACAGCAATTCAACAGAGTATGGGATGGCTGAAGGACATAAGCAATAATCCTCAATAACAGCATGTGAGCAAAATACTAAAGACAAACTGGTAAAACAACTTATCAAATATGTATTTGAATGCAACAGTTACTGCAGTGTTAAAATCCAGTTGGTATACCTTGTGTTTAGTCAGGGCTCCAACAATCAAAGGACACACCATCCCAGAGAGCGTTCCCACTCCGTTTGAGATTCCCATCAGGATGCTTGCATAACGAGGAGCGATATCCAGATGATTGACATTGAAACCTGAAGACACCATATACACCAGAATATTATACGTGAAAGGTGATATCATTATAAAACACAACATCGTATTTTTTTTATTGCATTTGAATATTTTATAAAAGTGAGCATAGATCAGATCCAAACACACTTCCTTTTTTGTTTCCTTGACAACAGTCTATAAAATATTCAGGAGAATTGTCAGTATGAGCGCTTGGCAGGCTAATGCAACTATACTACATCACACCCAAAGGAAAAGTGGACTGCATTTGGTTCATAACAAATCTTTACATTTCAAAAGGCTTGAGAACAAAGAAAGGGAATATCTGAGCATTTGACTATTAATATGACTCAAGTTTTGCCCCAAACCTAGATGGTTTAGGGCACAGTTAGTTCAACTGAAAGTCTTAAATCACAGGGAAAACACACACATTTCTTTGTGCAGGGGTTTTTAGATGCAGGGGTTGTTATACCTGAAATGGCGAATCCACTGAATCCTACAGCCAGAACCAGGAAGGAGATAGCGACGCCCCGAGTGTGTGAAAACCCGACCACCAGCAGCAGGGTTGCCTCCATCCCAAACCCTGTGAGAATACAGGACAAGAGAATAAGAGTTGGAAAAATGAGTTATTAACAACCAAAAATTGGCAAAATTGTTGCTACGAAATTTTCAGAGTTGAAAACATTGTAGGCCTATGCAGAATGGTAGATGGACCTGAGCCTTTTTCTTACTCTTCTGACTGCTCTTAGCGTTTTTACACCACAGGTCACACTTACCCACTCACACCACATTCACACACTGATGCCAGACGCTGCAATGTAACTATGTAAAGTGTCCATCAGTTTAAACTTATCCTACAGTCAGAGGTCGCTCATGCTGGGAGCACTTTGGTGTTCAGCGTCTTGCCCAAGGACCCAACATGTGACTGCAGGAGCTGGGGATCAAACACCCCGACCTTGTGGTATAGAGAGACGACCACTGAGACACGGCCAACCCAAGATTCATGAAAGATGAAAGTAAATGTTGGTTTGATGTAAGAAACTTTTTAGTGATTCACATACTGTTTATCAATTTATGGTCCAAATAAATCTTTTAAATGGACAATGGTCTGCACCTATACACCCAGGATCAGAATCGTTTTTTATTGCTAAATACATTTACACATACAAGGAATTTGACTTGTTGTTTTGGTGCAAAACAATTAGCAAAGGACTAAAGCAAAAATAGTAAGAAGAATTAAGCAGACTCACAAACATGTATACATACATATATGCACCTTATAAAGATGTAGTGCTCACATATTTAAGAGAATTAAATGCATAACCACACTGACTTCCAGCACATTTCTTGACAGCACTTTAAACTTCTAGTAAGTATTTACCATTTTACACACATTCATACAGTCATCAAGTGCCATTAAAGGCCACTAATCAGCTCATCATTCACACACATTCATACACACATTCATACATCCCCCGAGATGCCCTCCAAACAAACCTCATACTAATTGAAAACCATTTAAAATGTAATATTTTACCCATTACTGTAAAATTAAAGCAATATCATTAAGTACAATGAAAATTAAATTGTGTGTAAAAATATTTAAAAAAATAGGTTTGCACATGACAGCAACAATGTAGGTGTCTGCTGCTCTTTACACATTGTAGTGTATTTATTAGGTTTTGTATGTCCACTCAGTGCTAAACTCTATACATGGGAATAACATTTATTCTGCTTCTAGCCTTTCTTTCAATTAGTGCATGGCTTAGCAATACATTGGGACTGTGGGGGTCCCCAGTCTCTGCACCCTTATTTTAGGGGGTCGCGAGCTGAACATTTGGGATCCTCTGCACTAGGCTACGCCAAAATCACAATAGTGTGTCTTTCAAATGTCTGAGGATAAATACTTGACACTTCTTATTTGCATCAAAATTATGACTTAAAGCTCATGAACTCTCTCATAGTTGGAAGGAATTCTTTTTAACTCAAAAAATGAGACCGTCCTAGAACTAAGTAAATGCAACATCATCAACTCAAAAACAAAAAAAACAACATTTTATTAAATATTTTCCTAGGTACTGTAAGAATTAAGTCTAGGGTTCCTCAAGACTCCTTAAAACCCAAAACATATTCCTGAGGCTATTTTAAACACTGTCAACTACTTTTAAAAAACTCTACTGTATTCTTGAACAACTCCTGTAGTTTACAGACATGTTCAACAACACAGCTGACAAACTAAACCAGATGTAAACCTTTAAAATCTGTCTAGATATATGATCTCCTTTTGTCACACAATAACAGTGTTGAGCATGGTAAAGTTAAAGCAGTGAGTCCACAGTACAAATAAGTAATTCCTGTTCTTTCCTAATTAGTGTGTTCTGGCATTGTCTGTTTGTCAGTTCACCCATGTTACTGATCCCTTTGGGTTGTTGATGCAAAGCTTTGTGTTTCACCTTTAGGGTATTTTATCACTCAAACCCTGAACCTGCAGTTTTGCACGCTAGGCATATCAACATTAACGACAAAGTTGACGTACCTCCGCAGTTCATAAGTTTCCTCACATTTGTTGTGGACATGATTTTGTTGCTGCGTAAGAAGTCGGCCAGTTGTCCTCCGATAGGAACCACAATTGTCATCACCATGTGGGGTACAGCAGACAGGATCCCCACCTGTTGGAAGATCACACACACAGGAAGCACTTATGTTAATCATTTCAATGATTAAGGAAGACTGTGCTTATAAATATTTGTCATTCTGTGCTGTTGGGAATCTAAGGGACCAACCTTGCTAATAGGAAAGCCAAACACTTCCTCAAAATATGCTGGCTGGCTGATGAGGAGCAGGTAAAAGGTCCAGCTGCGGCAGAAGTTGGCCACGATGATTGCATAGACGGGCATGGAGGTGAAGAAACGACGCCAGGGAGTCTTGAATTTCTGCAATTGGGAAACAGAAGTTGGTGCGTGCCTTTTATGCTGTTTGTGTGTAAGGATTTTAGTAGGACAGGAGAAAAAAAGATTTTTGAAGACCCTGAAACTGGCAGAAGATAACTATTACACACCTCGGTCACACTCAACTGGCGCATTGTTTCACCAATGGTGGTCTCAATGTACGTCCTCTCCTCCTCAGTGATCGTGGGATGTGCAGCAGGACTTCCATATGCCAGCAGGAGCCACAGGATGTACCAAATGATCCCGAAAACACCTTTGCCAACAACAACAACAAAAATGTCACTTTCCTTTGTAGATACACTTCTAGATGTATTATAAGTAATCAAGCTTTGTAAAATGTAACAGAGCAGTTTAGGGGAAGGGTGGACTAAATAAAGCGAGGCTGACCTTCTCAGGACCACTAAAAATTTCATTATGAAAATGAAATGAAGCAGGTGTGAGGCACAGAGCCCAGACAGGAAAATGCTAATTTACATCAATAAATCATGAGATCATATCACAGCACAACCAGAGTACATTTTTATTAAAGAACACTCTGTGAAGTATGAATTTAATGTCTGTGTTAATCGTTTTTTATCAAATCTAAAGCAGTTCAGATAACACATATTGTGCAGAGCATACAAAGTAAATCCTGCACAGTAGTGTGTCTGTCGAGGATAAAGAAAACCACTTTGCATGATGCCAAACTGACACCTAGCGTATCTAATTACCCAACACCTGAGAACTATTTTTTGCAGGATATGAAACAGACTGAAATTAATATTAATGCCTCTTAATGACCCACAAACAAGACTATAGTTATTTTTTATGCTCGTAACCACTGGCAGCAGTTGGGTGTCAGACGAGGCATTAACGGCACACTACAGAAACAGCCTTTGTTTACATTTTGCATGGCATTGGTTTGTTAAAAGAAACCAAAATGAGATATTTCAAGAGAAAATTCTTCTTACAAGTGTTCAGGACAAGATCAGGAAAGAGATAAGAAAATACCAATATGTCAACAGGGGGCGCCAATCAACAAAAAACAAATTTCCTCACAGGAGCTTTAAAGATTAAGTCAGTAGCGTTTACCCAATAGACCTATACAAAAGTAATGCTGCTCAATCATCACTTATGGGTTGATGCATGATGTGTCTGGCAGAGGAGTGGGTGTATCCCCAAGTAAATGACAGTGGCAGGTGAGTTTAGGAGTGGATACAATTCAGCGATTGGACGCTATTCAAACTGACAAATATTGCGGACAAGGACGTAACAGCAAAGAAGAGAAAATATAATCATATTGAGGCGCAAGACATATTTTAACATAGTTATCTTAAACTTTTGATCAACTCTGTATTGGCAGGAGTCTTCTGGGTCTGTCTCTGTCTTAACACCACTTTCTTTGTTTTAATTTGTGTGAGTCACAACAGCGTTGTTGTGATTTTATGCTTGTGATGTACATTCAAACATCAGTCTTACCATAGATGTAGAAGACTGAAGGCCATCCAACAAACTGAACAAGCACTCCAGCTAATGGCATGGCGATCACTGCTCCTGCGTATGAACCTGTAAACAATTGTATTCAGATTTAAATGTCAAGGTATTACTATATCAGCAGTAACATCCAAGCCAAGGAATAATTTAATAAGAATTCATTAAATATTTAAATAAAACTGTCATGGTACAACATTTTTATTTCTTTACAGTTTTAATATTTTACAACAGAAATATTTACCTTTACACAAAACTACAGCGTATTGTGCAAATGTATCTTAATAAAAAACACATCCTGGAAACCCATTAGTATCATTGAGTAACACAGTCAATATGAATTTTTGGCTCTGCCGCGACAGAGAGGGTGTTTTTAATGTCGTTTCTGTAATGGCACAGATTTATGAACGTTGTTGTTTTGAATAGAGCAGGGAGCATGAGAGAGCTTTTGGACAGTCAGCATTATGATACTTCATTTAGGTGAATAGAGGCAGGGGCCCTTTTAGAGTACACAGGTGAGCCCCGTTCATTTACAGACAATGTCAAGAGGGTTTTGATGCATGGGTTGTCATGGTACCAGTTTAAAGTGCAACCTGGATATTTCAATTTCAGCAGAGGCAACAGTAGTATAAATCTGCAAAGAAAAATCATCCCTCTCATGTCAATTAAATGACCATTCCTGTTATGCGGACTCTATCAGCATAAATCTTTGTGTTGTGGAGTTTATATTACGTGTTTTGAAACACATTTTAACCTTAGAGCAACAGGGACAGAGCAACAGCTGGCTGGGAGTGAAGCCAAAATATTTAAGACTCCCCCTGCTGACAGGCTGCAGTATAGGTCATAAACACCACCTCCTCCATGTTAACAGATTGGACATGGGTCAAACTGAAAAGTGTGTCAACAAGATTCTGACTTGATTGTTATTATCATGCTGTTTTATGTCCAAGTGTTCATTTTTCTGAGTAGTTTTTTTTTTTTTGTTAGGCTATTTGATGCAAATGCAAGAGCGGCTATAACGTCATGATCAACAGCTCTGTTTGGAAAATGCGTTCTTCACCTGATTAGCAGAGTAGAGAAGAAAAGCGCAAGAAAAACTAACGATTCATTGAAGTTTCCAAAACCGTGAATATGTCTGCTCCAAACTGACACGTGAATGTGTTTTGCTGAGGACTGTACTGACCTGAGGGATCTTTGGCATTTATCGGTAAGTGAAATGGGTGCTTTGGTTAGCGGAAGGGGCCTTCAACGCATGTCAATGCATGTCTTCGTTCTAAATTACATTTGTGATAGCGTCCATGGGTCTTGGGGTTGTCTTCAGTTTTGTACAACGGAAGGAGACAGAGATGCACTGTCCATATTAATATACAGTCAATGATTTTGACGGAGGACACAGGAATCGCTCACCACAAAAAGAAGTCGTGGCCAGTCGACTCCGTTCAAGAGGTGGCGCCCATTTGGACCACATCCCATGGCATGCTGGGTAGGTGACACCCTATAAGGGACATGGTGTGAAATATGTCATTGGTCAAAGATAACCTGAGAGGTGGAAATGCTTTAAAGGAATGTTTTGACATTTTGATTTCATTTTGAGAGTTACATGAGAATATTGAGATTGATTACATATTTGTACGACAAAGTGACTGTGAAATATTGTGCTTAGCCTAGCCAAAAAACAAACAGCTATCCTTGCTAGCTGGGCAGAGTAAGGCTATCAGGCAGCTAACAGACTGCAGGTGTTAGCTTAACATGTTTTAGACATGAGAGCGCATTCATCTTATTAACTGACTCTTCTAGAAACAAAACAGGCTTACTCTCTCAAAAAGAGTATTATGCTATACTGATCAGTCACTATTACCTCCACAAGGCCCTGTAGGATGCGGACAAACATGACACAGCCATAGTGCACCCTGGCTGCTGACGGTATGAACATGTTGAGCACTGATGTCAGGAAAATGGCTGCCCCAAATACCCTGCAATCATACAGAAATGTCAACAATGCTGTAGTGATATTATCATATTTGATATTGTTACATCCTTATTGGTCACTCTCTTTTTCTCTTCAAAGCTTCATCTGTCACCTTCCTCTTCCTCTTAGTCACAGCCATTGTATCAAACTGTACACAGAAGGGCTAACTTGCTTCTTTTTGAACTGAAGGCTGATGTGTGAACTAGTGCTGTAAAGCTGTACGCACTTTACTTTGCACTTCTCGCAAGATGACCTCAGCCAGCTGCCAAAGTTACATTTTGGCATACAGTGCGGTAAACAGGCGATCGAGCGCACTTGGGACACACCATTCTCCCTGTTGAAAGGTGTTGTGCTTTAAAATTGACCTTTGATACTTCAGGTTGAAAAGTTACATATTGTTGCTTTAAAATACTACAGTTTGAATCAAATAATTCAAATGAACCAAAAGTGTATTTGTCCCTGCAGGGCTTGTTAGATGAACAGGCAAAGTGTCAAATATATCAGAGTGGAGTGATTCAGTTTGAGAGTAAAGTTACTATTAATAAAATAACAAAAGTATTTACTTGTAATTAAATGGAAAGGTCTTTACACTGAAAATCCTTCATTCTCTATAGTTAATTAGTCTTTACAGATATTTTAAGAAAGTTTCCCAAGAAATTAAAACCAAATTTCAACTTTGACTTGTTTGTCAGTTCAGGAAGAAACAGGTAAGACACGACACAAACTAATGATCATCAGAGTCTAAACACTAGTGTTAATTTCTAATATCAGCAGGGATTATGACTTCAGCATCTTAGTCAGCCCTTTAGACAGATCTCTCGCCTCTGCCTTTCATATACTGAGATAAAGACATCCCATTCAGCCAGTATACAACTTTCTGCTTCATCACCACGCTGCCGCTTAGCTCCCTCCTTATTTTCTCCTCCCCCCCTTCCCTCTCTTTTTCCAAAACAGTGTGTAAGTGACACTTGTAATATTCCAGTGGCTGGTGTTTCAGAAAGAAATCAGAGGCAGGATCTTTCATTATTAACTCTGTCAGTGGCGTGTCCTCTTTTCCTGTGAGGCTTTTATTACAGGACTGCTATCTGCTCCATCAGCACCGCTCGGCACACCGTACAGCTTTAACCCTTCAAGCACACACAATGAGGAGGATCTAACCATCAAAGAATCTTCGTCTTTTTGAGTAGTTCTTGTGGCCATGAATATATCTAAATTCACAAAAAAATAAAAAGTGACAAAAAAATCTATCTCTCCACACCTCACATGGAACATCACACTTTTTATGCTCCTTAATAGTGTGATTTATTTATTATTGATTAACCCTTTTGTGTATGTAATGTCAAAGAAACCGAGGCCAAAGTATCACTGTAAGAATGATTTTCTAATTAATGTTCAGAAACCACAATATATTCGATAAATAATGACACAAAACAAATCACGATGCTCAATAGAAGAAGTGTCACCTGTTGGCTGACAGCTTGTTGGAGATGAAACCGCCGGGTATTTGAGTGACAATGTATCCCCAGAAAAAGGAGCCATGGATCAGCCCCACTGTCTCAGGGTCCCAGTTAAACTGAGCTTTCTTGCAAGGCAGAAAAATACAAGCTTGTTAAAATCACAGATACATCCCTAAAGAGTTGTCTGAAATGATCATTTTACATCATGATTTAGTCAACAATTCCAAACAACCTCCTGAGATTTCTTTAAAGTACAAAAAGACACAGTATACAAAATCCCCAAAAGTCTATAGCCTATCTGATCAATTCAGATACCTGAAGCACAGGAGTTCCATTGATATACACTGTGTTGTTGTTCACCATCTCCACAATGGCCACGCCAAGGTTGCAACGGATGCCAAAGGAGATGCAGAAGCCCAGCCCGCTGAGGATCGCAATGATGTAGCGTTTGGGTAGGCCTCCACAGCTGCAGTCCAGCAGCGGGGGAGCATGTGGAGTTGACGCCACTGGACGCCCATCCTCCGTCAATTCAATGTTGTCCTCGGCTTCTACATTGCTACCATCTATTTTCCTATGAAGCAAACAGAAGGGTGGAAGAAAAAAACGTGTATTTATATATTTTACTTGTTTCTGTTTAATCTCACATTTGTATTAAAGGGTGATATTTAAAATCTTCATGGCTGTAGGCTAAACAACCATATCCAGAATGAATTTATTTCCAATATTCTTATGATAATAATTTCAGGATCCTATAACTTTTGTCTTTGACACAAAAATTGTTGCAACAGAAACAGCATTACATGAGTCTGTCTGCACTCTTACTGAGGGCAGGAGGTGAAGCCAAGACCAAAAGGGTCACAGCACTGATGTTATCAGGTTGCTTTCAGGTGCATTACACCATTCTGCACGCCTGTTTCAGAACCAATAATCAGTCACTGTCTCTTCTTCTCCAACTAAAGGCCTTCATCTGCCTTCAGCACAATACTGCAGTTATCATCAAGCATGACACATCTTCAAGAAGCTGGTGCTATCAAACACTTTACTTTCCTTTTGTTTCAAGCACAGTTTTGAAAGAATCAGATGTTATATTGTACATCTCTTCCATATCTATACCACGGAGGCTCCAGCTGATCATGTCATTGGAAAAGAGGTGGCAACCTGTGCAAGAGACTGCACAGGTTGCCAGTCAATCAAAGGGCGGACACAAAGAGACACACAACCTTTTCACACTCACATTCAAGATATGGGCAATTTTAGAATCAGCAACTGACAAAACAAGCTTTCTTTGGACTGTGTCAGGAAGCCAGAGTATGTCTGTCAAAGGGAACTCACGTTTGCAAAAAGAGAGCATGCAAACTCCACTCAGGGGCTCCTTTCTGGCCAGGAAATTTAACCAGGAGCTTTCTTGCTGTAAGGCAACATAGCGCTAATGGATGCATCATCACTGTGCAGCCCATGTTATATTGTTTAAGGTAAAAAGGTAAGATATGATCAGCCTATAATCTAAATAAAGTCTTTCAGAAGACCTATTATTACATCATTCTTTAGAAGAGCAATACTGGAGCTGGTCACTCGTAAATTAATCTCCATACAATGCTGCATTCAAATATCAATGTTATCCAGCAAGAATCTCAAAGGTGTGAGTAACAAGATGATATTTATTAAAAAAAGAAGTGTTCATGATGGTGTCTTTAGCTTCGCATGCTGGTTTGTAAAATGTTGCTTTTTCACATTGCATTGATCAGTAAATCATTCTGTATGTATACATTGCAAAATCAACTAAAGTCATTTCAGGACACTATCCAAACCACCACATGAATAAAAACAGTCTCTACACGTGGACATTTCAAAGCCATGTTCAAAAAGGTAAATTATTTTTTCTTTTAAGAAATGTGAAATTGGTGTGTTTGGGCGGCACAAAATCTGAGCCTGTCTGGCTTTCACATGAGAGTACTAGATTCAAATATAACAAATAGCAGAGACATATAAGCATTTGATAATTGCTCTATGATCATTTTCTTTAAAATCTATGTTGATCAACAGAAAATACAGAAAAGGACCATTTTTACCTGTTCATAATGTAAGTCATTACATTGTTATTTTACATGACTGGAGGATATGCACATTGATTCATTTTCCAGGAAATTGCCTACTTAGTGCTTTATCTCTATAAATGACAGCATATACAACCCACACAATCACCACACGCACACATATCCCTATGTGAAATATGTATCAGATATGAAATATGTATAAATGTCTTAAAATACGATCTGTGATTACATCACTGGCATTGCCTGGCAAGCACTGGAATCAAATATTTATTTATCATTAGGATCTCTGGGAACACATTGGGCTTAATGTGCTCGCTTCCAGGCTCTCCATCTCCCTCAAATGTCCCATCCCTCTTACCGACTGTAAAGTATTTCTCTTACTATTGATAATGGGTGAGAAACTGCTTTCATGCAGTTAAACAGCATAACGAAATCTGTGGAGTATGGATCGAACACGCTTTCAGACTATCTCACCTTTGCAGTTTTCCCATAGAGTCCCCAACGGTGTTCTTCACTTCCTCCTTCCCAGGCTTCAGCACCTGTTCTCTCAAACCTGCTAACCCAAAAGGCATTTTTGGCTGCGTCTTTGTTTTCTCTACCCTTTTATCTCAAATGGTGTCTTATAGCTCACTAACACACTTTGTTGTGAGAAAGGCAAGACAAAAAGAATCCACTAGGAGCTTTTCTCCATCCTTCCTGAGTTTGGGGCTCCGGGGGGTCGGCTCCACTTTTCAGAGGTGCCACAGGGTCCCTCAAAGGATAGACAGACTGCTTCTCTTCCCCTTTTTACTCCCTGAGGAGAGCTTTCAGTAGAGAAGTGGATTCTAAGAAGATGTAGAGGTATTCTTCAATGTTCAAAGCACCATGCAGCCAGAGCCTTTGAAGCTGGTGTTATCTCCAACAGATCCAGTTTGGGGAAGGAATGATGAATAAGGATGTGAGCAAATGAAAGTGTAGAATCCAGGGTTCAGTCAGGCATTGTGAGCACCCTTTTGTTTGGGGCTGAACTGAATGCACAGCTTAGATCTCTTCTTCATCATCATCCATTCCTGGTGAGGAGAGGCAGTGTAGCTGGTGTTGTAAAACCCAGCCCCTCGCTTTACAAATCATCATCATCACCATCTCCACAGCACCGCCCCTTCAGCTAGTTTGGTCTATCTGATAGCAGCCCAGAGGACCAACAATTAAAATATGCATGAGCTTGACAAGTTGCATTGAGGAGAAACAGGAATAGCTTGGCTGCTGTGGTAGAAAATGCAGTGCTTGATACCTCAGGCTGTGACTTTATGTTCCAGGTTTAAATAATGACCATCTTTATTATTATTTTTATTTTTAAAGTATTTGCATTTATGAGTTTGGCAGATATCAAACATATTGCCAGAGAGTTAAATAGTTCATGGCTTGATCACCAACACCATATCTCTCAGGATTTTACACTGATAGACATTTCCCTGCATTTATTTTTTGGCCAGCAAAGGGAAACTGGGTGATTTTTTAAGTCTTAACAGTAAACTATGGGTCGGGTCTGAGCCTCAAAGCATGCTCTAGCAATACTTAAACGCTCCATCAATAAACAGAGGGCTCGATCCCCAGAGGACGCTCTTTCTTATGAATGAGGTTCCCTTAACAAGATGTACAGTACATCTCCACAAGAAACATGAATGGATGGACCTGCCTCCTTGTTTGTAGGTTATAATGTATGTCAAGAAAATCTACACATTACTTCATTAGATTGAAGTTAACTCATTGTTAGTTGTGATTACATTTGAGTTGAACACAATTATCTAATTCAACCCTGCTGACGATGCGGAAGGGTTCCATTAATGTGGATGCTTCAAGAAATACCATCTCGGAAGAAGATCTGTATCACCATAGTTAGGGTAGTTCCTGCAGTAGCAGCTTGTAACAAAGCATCTCTGATGTTTACTTACTAAACTTCATTTATCAAACTTTAACTTCTAAGGAATAGAAATGGGGTCACTTTGAACACAAAATTACAACCAGAAAGAAAAGAGGAGAAGTAAAGTGTAGATGTATTTCACCTTTCAAGAACAGAAGTTACAAAGTGCTTCACAATAAAAGATTTAAAGGCAAACCAAAGAGACCATGAATACAATTAGCCTACATTTAAGGCAAGTCTAAACAAACGGGTCTTCAACTGCAGTTTTCAGTTGCCGTATGGGAGACAGTTCCAAAGTTTAAGAGCTAAAACTTCAAAAGTGCAGTCTCCTTAAGTTTTGAGTCTGGTGAGATGAACAACCAGCTCTGATCAGAGGAGCTACGAGTCCTGCTGGTACAGCTTCAGCAAGTCTTCAATATAAGCTGGCGCTTGAACATTTAATGCTCTAAGCACTATCACAGGAGTCTTCTTATGGAATCTGAATTTGATGGAAGCCAGTGCAAAGACATGAGGTTGGGTGTTAGATGAGAACTTCTAAACAGCACACACAGTCAGAAAAACTCAAAATAATATTCATCAAGACAGTTGTTTTTGTTTCTGAGGTTAATATCTGACTGATGCATTATGAAGTATGAACATTTTAAAGTGACTGGCTTTTCTGAACCTCTTATTTGTAAGTTGGACATGCCTGCCATCTAGTGTCTAGATGAGGAAGTGATTCTGCAGGGGAAAATATACACAGTCTACTAAAGGGTAGAGTGGGGTTGGTTGCCCTGCAGTGCTTATGCAGCCAATTGATTGGGCGCTGATTCATCATTTTCATATCAAACATTTGGCCTGATGCCATGGCCATTTCTATCCAGCTATTTCCTGAAGCACACAAAAGCCAGAGATTAGAAACATTTAGTGATCTTGTGTTTGTTTTAAGTGTTGTATATATATTATAAGTTTTAAAGTGATTAGGCTAATCATTTAAATCAATCAATCGCACTCAATGAAAACAAAAACTAACAAACGGAGGAAATGCGATCATGAACAAAAATGAAAGAAATCATGTAAAAAATAATCAAGAAGATCTAGATAGAAAGAAACAACAACATGTTAAAAGATAACCCATGAAAAATAAACTAACACAAGATAATTAAAAGATAATCCAATTAAATTACAGTTCAAATAACAAAATACAATACTGAAAAAATAAAAGCTAATTTATTAAAGTAAATTAAAATAAGAATAAAAAAGACAAATAAAATGGACTAAAATGTCTAACAAATAAATAAGTAAATATGGTCCCCTTAAAAAAAAGTTAAACTTTTAGCTTCATTGTGCAGATCTCACATTTCGTCCTGACATTTCCTTCTTTTAGAGGAGGGTCTGAGACCTGCTTCCATGGTTTCCACCAACCATCTTCAGAAGCCTAGGAATTACATCTTTCTACCTCACATCCATTTTTAATGGAGAAGATCACTTCAGCCTCCTTAGACCACCGCCATTTTGGCTCAAGCCAAACAAGTGAACATTCAGTGGCATGAGGTCATGGAATGTTATGGTGTAGAATGTTTGAACAAAGGTTGTTGTTGTGTCTTTGATCTGCTGATATACAGTCTTCATTATTCACTTAGGTGATTTTCATTACTTCTGAGAGACTCAAAGTTTTGAACGGACAAGTAATCACAGATCGAGTAATACCTTCTTTTTATCTTTGCTAAATTTATTGACTGACAAAGTCTTCAATTTGTCAGACTGTTAGCTTCAGCACGAAAGGAACATGTCTTTAGAAAACCTTAATGTTCCACAGAATTTAGCTGGTGAGAGGAACGATGACAATTCAAGTGATGATGACATTTATTTTGATGTCCAATCATGTGGTTGCGATGAATACGACGGTCCAGAGGCTTCAAACAATGAGAACAGCTTGGATAATATATCTGTTAATGAGAATGATGGAAATTCAAGTGACGATTACGTATACTATGATTGCCGTGAGCCTGATGATGATGAATTTAGCCATGGAGACTGCAATTGAGGTATTCTGTCCATCAGGGTGGAAGCAGTGTGACTTTGAGTCGCTCAATAAGAATAACTGAGCAGAGACTGAACTGAATCTAGATGCAAGGCCAACATGGTGGTGCAGTGATTAGCATTGTCACCTGATAGGAGGAAGGCCCTTTGCTGAAGTTGCATGTTCTCCCTGCGGTTGTGTGGGTTTTCTCCAGGTGCTCCAGTTTCCTCCCACAGTAACAATCATATATATAAAAAAATAAACAATAACCGATTGATTTGTTGTGCTGCGTTATGTCCATTAGGAATGTTTTGCTGATCTTGTCAGTTGTGGTTGCGTAGTAAAATTTGATATTCGTAATCCAACCAGCCCTAGGAGTGCCACTCATTT
Organism: Tautogolabrus adspersus; assembly: GCA_020745685.1. NCBI lineage: Eukaryota > Metazoa > Chordata > Actinopteri > Labriformes > Labridae > Tautogolabrus > Tautogolabrus adspersus. Next base: position 15,472,626 of record CM036539.1, read on the forward strand.
GACACAGCAGCACCTGGATCCGCAACCTCCAGTACCTGAATGTCATTATCTGTTAACTCTGAGGAGAAAGCAACAAAAAAGACACAATTATTGTGTTGTATAATATTCACATTTTAAGAATAAGGGCTTAATTCTAACTAAAATTATTCAAGGAACAATGCCTCCAAATCTGAAAATGTTGTCATTTTCTGTCCCCCAACAGCTGATGTAAAGTCGAGTGAAGTTTCTATGTGCAAACAAATATTTTCTTTTTTCATGGGGAGAATGTAATGGATTTTCATTTTTATGCAAACTGTTCTTTAAAGCAAGGCTTTAAATAATGCCTTTGCACAAATAGATGACAGAAAATCCAATTTCGAAGGTAAATGCACAGGCATGTTCATACTGACCACACAATACTGACATTGCACAAACTCTGTTTGGCCTTTTTGATTTTCATCTCTGCATCAATAAGACATCTCTTGGGGTGTGAAACTCTTATTCCTAGCAGTTTTTGAAACTTCTGGAAGCAGCCTGCCTAGCATCTTTGATTTGTGGAATCTGATTTCCCACAATGGAGCTAGTTTGAATTCTTTACATGCATATTCCAGATGTAACAGCTCTCTCTGTTTTTCCCATCCTAACCCAAAGTTCAACTTTAAGCAATAAAGCAGCTGCATACTGCAGCATGACCCAAGCCTGAAATGTCAAAAAGACTTGATAAAGTTCTTACTAATAAAATATAGGTGTTTAAATGATGTGACCAGGGAAATTAACACTTCTCTCAGACGCATTTTGTCTGTGGTTAAGAAGCGTGTAAGTTTTACTAGGCATGCCTGCATGTATCCAACCTAAGCTCAAAGCAGGTTTTGACTGCAAATAAAATACTAACTGTTGAAATTCTGAACCCAATCGCCACTGTTTGTAGTTTATGAAAAAGTGCTCTGGTTAGAGGGGCAAGACAATTAGGACTTAATATGGAGTTGGAATTAAAGTAAATATAAACAAAATTCATGTTCAAAGTCAGAATGCTTACTCCAAAAAAGGTCAGAATTAAGAGAAAAAAGTCAAAATTCTAACTTTTCTTCTCAGAATTCTAAAATTAAAGTCGGAATTCTAACTGGAGAAAAAAAGAATTCGGAGGAAAAAAGTCAGAACTATTTTCTTTAAGTGACCCTTATCCTCTTCCATAGGGATGACTAAAGATTGCTCCAGATAAAAAAAAAAATCCAACACAATTTTAAATATAATTGCATCCTTTGATTTACAAATACACAACCAATGTGTAGGAACATTCATTTAGGAACATTTTCATTTATTTATCATAGATCAGATTTATATCCTTAACAGATCCTAGCCTAGGGTTGGTCACTAGCCCTAGAGTGGACTTCACAGGGGCTACTTCCTGTTTGGTGATTGTCATGTCATGAAATATGATATTGCATCAGCAAAGTCATATTTTAATAACATGATAACCCTGCTTGGATTCAACACCGTTCATGTTCACCAGTATAATATCATAGAGAAAGAGATAAATGTGCTCAAGCTTAGGTTTCCTACATTAGTCTACTCCACCCTAGACATATTTATAATACGATAAAAAAGGAAAACTGAGGAAGAAATGCAATCATTTACTATAGGCCTACATGTTTTGCAGACCTATTCATTTTGTTGGAAATTCTCATATTATTTTAAATAATTTCTTCATGCAACTCAATGCAAATTCCTTCAAGCATTGTCATTCTAACTGATGGAAACTGTGTATATCATATTGTGGCCCTGAGAGTTCAACGCACTCAGCACTGCAATTTAATTAAACACATGCAAATAGACAAAGCACAAGCAAATTGAGAAAACATCTTCATCATTTTGCCAACACATCCGCAGCATTAAGATCTGCAAATTAAGACAGCGCAACACATTACAGAAACGCGCTCCAAAATTTAGAAAACACAAGCAAATGCACAAAGCACAAGCAACTTGTCTCTATCTGTGTCTTCACTTCAGAATGGAATCACAATGGACCTGATTTGATGGAGAGTACATTTGTCAGTGCATACTATTTCTAACAGGTATGTAGGACAGTGAGATGTTAGGGAAAAGATGGAGCTGAATGCACACCAGTGGAGGGCCAAGGAGGTGTTTATTTGAGTTGATCATCATTCATCCACATAAGACACAGAAGTATCAATATCCAATCCCCACCCATCAGCCCTCATTAGTAATCTGTAATCTTTAATTCACTTTCTGGATTGATTCAGTCGACAGCAACCATGAATTTGTGGATCGTTTCTTAATGCTGTGTATGTGCTGTCAAATTGATGAAGATGTTTTCTCAATATGCTTGTGTTTTGTCTATTTGCATGTGTTTTATTAAATTGCAGTGCATTGAGCTCTCAGGGCCACCGTAGTATCATGTATTTACACAGGAAGTTTTCTTGCAGCAGAAGTTTTTATCCCACAACACAAACATCAGGAAGAGAGCAACTGACATATCAGTCTACACTGTAGAGCTTTTAGCCAAAGTACTGGGATAACAATGGATTGATGGAAATAATCAAATACACTGATTGCGTCAGAGCTTGTCAGCACTAAACAGCATTAAGTCACGAAAATCATGCAGACAAGACATCATCGATGAAATATAGCCTACTCCATATACACAAAATACAGAAAACGGGTTTATCTGTCAGCTTTATGTGGGTTCTCGGTCAAGAAGGAAATAAGGTTGCAGAAATATGGCCAAACAATCACTCAAGATTTGGAGGGATTTTTTTTATTCAAACTTTTTATTCAAATTGTACAAATGTACAAAACAAATAGGAAAAATATGGCAACATTTACAATTCTTGAATTTCATCTTAAAGATTGCCAATGAGAACAACTGTAATTATCAAATATGAAAACTCATAAAATAAAGATAAAGAAAGCTTTCGAAAAGAGAGCGTGAGATTTAATGAAAAAAAAAAAGATAAATATAAAAAGAAGTCACCTTATATACAAGATGATTTTAAGTCAAATTTAAATTCATTAAATAAAATAGCAAAAATGGGCAACAATTTTAAAGCTCTATTTTGTGTATATATAAAAAACTTGACTCAGTATCACATTCATACAAAGTTTATCATTTTTGTCTTTCAAGATGTCTCTAGAGGTAGATGGAAAAGATGAGACCCAAAATATATGAATTATATTACATGACAAAAACATGATCAGTTTCAATGTGGTTTTTACTAAATGAGAATACAGTATGTTTTCATTGATATTGTATTAAAATGCAGCCTATGTAATTCTTTAGAAGGACAAATCTTATTCATAATTTTGAAATGTGTTTCTTTCGTTTTTGGGGGTAGTGGGAATTTTAGATGCATTGTTCGTAGCTAATTAATCGAATATTTATCCAGTTTGTGCTAAATGTGATTTTTTTTGTGTTTCCAAGGAAATCATTTTTCAGTGAGACAATTTCTTATGTCTTGTCAAGGATTAAAATGCATTGGATTGCTTTTGGAGCCCGTTGATGCTGCATACATTGATGTACCATTATATTTTTTGTTAGAAACAAATTGTTTGGACTGCTTTCTGCAGACTCGGAGGGAGCACAGAAGCAGTAGCGGTGCCTCCGGTGAGCCGGTAGGAGGAGACAATCTCCTGTCTTTTTCTCTGCTCTCCATAGTTGTCTGACTGTAACACAGTCAGTCATCGCTTTGCACGTTTGTGCTCCCTCCCCCTCTTTTGTACTCATTAAATAATAAGGCAATACTACAACATTTACCATGGCTTTGGCACCCCCATAACCCGTGTTTAATAATAGCAACGTCTCGGAGTTATCGACCTCTTCATCCATGCATTGGAGTCCCAGGCCTGAGTGCACCGGCTCCGGCTCCAGCCATGTCGGAAAGGAAGGAACCGCCTGGCGGCGGTGACCGAGTGGGCGACGGACCGGCAGGTAATTAAAACAATATAAAATCAATGTGCCAACAATCTTCAGACCGGAATTGAGCGAAGTAGGTGGGGTGTTGTGGTTTACTGGAAAAGGGAAGTTAAGCGGTGTGTTTTTGACAAGTGTCACTGGTCGAACTTTGCGCTATTCTGAAACTAGGTCAGTAGATCAGTAGAGCAAACTGGTCATTTCCCCACCATTTATGTAACGTTAACTCTATGATTGTATGATATTATGAATGATTTTCATCAAAACCAGTGTAAAGTAGCTAATGGGCATTTATGTCGGTCCACATCAAGGATTGCGTTGTAGCACATGTAGCTTATTATGTTGTATTTTCAGTGTCTTTGTATGACATTTTGACGAAGCCAAGCTAATGTTAGCTTAGCAGTGTTAGCTCGGCCTATTAATGCAGCTGTGCCGACCCTGCTGGTGTATTTCTACACCCTGACATTCTGTCACAGTGAATAATTTTACCAGTTTGATAGTCAATGGTTTACCAATAAACGTGTGTCATGTTGTGTTAAACCAGCATTAACGCTTGCAGCCTTTAAGGCCTGGTAACTGGTTAGCTAGACTAACTGGTCGCTCTGCCCAAAGGTTGAACAACTTCTCAGTTTGACCATTTATTCAACGAGGACAGAAGTATTGCTGCAAATAAACCATATCATTTTCATGGTCTCTTATACAGTAAATCTCTGCATGTGATGTCTACCCATGGCGACCCTTTCGTTCTAACTAATATCAATTGACATAGAGCAACTACACAAGTGTGAAGCTGGTCTCTGTATCTGTTATCAAGTTTCAGTAAAGTGGATGCTAAGTTGCTAACAGGGCACTTTTTTTGTGATTTTAGTACTTATGACTCAACTACATTTGATATTTTTTTTTTTACGATTTTGAAGTGTCAACTTAAAACATAACATGTAAACATCATTTATTAAACAGAATTCAAGAAACACCATACACTGCTAAAACAGGGCTCAAACTGAGAATAGCTATGGGATTTAAGCTATTCCCAGATTGAAGAGTAGCCTATTTAAAAAATGTTTGATGGATCTATGTCCTGGCCTGGTCCCTGGCAGGATGAGATAGAATATAGACAAAATGTTCACACACCCCAATTTATCCCTGACAGGGAAAGGTTATGTCTGGAAGAGCTTAGACAAAAAAAGGCAACGATAATGTGTAGTGCCAGATGTGTGGTTTTGACCTTGCATATTATAGAAATACTATTTTGATGCTTAACCGCATGTGCTTAATGCTCAAGGATTAAACAGCAGAGACAGAAAACAGGCAGCATACGTCATTGTGATGATACCAGAGCAGAGAAGATAAGTCTGCTTAAAAAAAATAAAATGGTGACTGAATATAGGCTACCATTAAGTTTTGTGGAAAAAGAAAGCTTCTTCGAGCTGATGGCATTTGTCGAGGCAGAGTATAAGCCACCATCAGGGCGAACGACAGCTACAAGAGTGGCTGTTGTTTGCTCGTGGACAGCTCTCATCAGAGAGTCTATCACTGTCATTTCATTCAGAACTGGGATTTGAAGACTGCTATCCTACAAAAATTAGTGCTGGGCAATGAATTGAGTTTCAATTTCAAATACGATTTTGGCGACCCACGTTCATAAAAACAAACACTTGTTACGTGTGGTTGGAAATCAGGGTCTAGAAATACACCAGCAGGGTTGGCACAGTTGCATTAATAGGCCAAGCTACCACTACTAAGCTAGCATTAGCTTGGCACACGTTAATATTTGGAGGTTAAAATGGAAGCTCTGCACTTTATTTCCATGTCCATGACGACATGTAGTTTTTACAAACTACGCTGATCAGCTGTTATAGAACCAAAAACTGAGTTTCCAAACTAGTTCAGGGTCAAGCTCAGAGTTTGTTTCAGGTGGTTTTCTGCTTTTTCAAACAGGCCCCAGACTTGTATGCCTATAATTTGTCCACATCCACAGGAAACACTGATTCAATGGGGTCATGTATTTGAAGTCAATTTTTGTTGTTGTTGTATAACCTGTAATCCTAAATAACAATAACCTTTCATGCACCGGCTGTGTGCTTTCTAGTAGTATAAGAAGCTACGTTTCACTTTTCCTGTACATTTTAAAGAAATTTGGTAATATAGGAAGTCTTTTCGGATGTGCGTGCTGTTTGATAATTTAGGAAATCTATTTGCAATGCAATGTTTCTCCAATAATTTATAAATTGACCGTTGTTATGGGGCTAACAACAAAAGCATGTGAAACCAATTAACAATCAAAAGGGATTTATTATAAGACACATAAATTACCAAATAGTTAACAAAGGTCAACGAAGGAAAGCAAACACACCAAATCCCTGTCTGAGATGCTGCAAGGCAGCAGTCACTGCTCCAAAAGCCTCTGCCTTCTGAAGGCAGCACTTGTTTTGAACACTGAGGCCAGGTGCACCTCGTTAATCAATCAGTACAGTAATGCTGCGTTCCAGTTACCTCGGAACTCGGATCACGGAGCTGGGAATGACGTCACACCTGAGTTGAGCGTGTTCCAGTTGCAAGTCGGAAAAGCAATATGGACACCTCCAGGAGTACCTTTGTTTTGTTAGCTAATACCAGACGATAACAACACACTACGTGATAGTTTGTGCACGAAAATAAAATGACAACATGTCCACAGATAGAACTTGTACGATACTATCGGTGTGATTGATTTAATCACACAAAAAGAGGAACAAGCGGCTAATAAACACTATATTTACAGCTTTTACGTTACAGTTGATGCACGTAGCAGCCATGTTGGATTTTAACTCGGACTACTAAATTTTATCCGAGTTTCCGAGTCGTATTTACGACTTCATGGGGCGTTCCAGTTGACACTTCCGACTGGGAACTCGGAATTTCCGACTTCCCAATTCAACTGGAACGCACCATCAATATTAAAAGAACACATTTAAAAATCACTAACACAAAGAATGAACAATCGTAGAGAAGATTAAATATGAAAAGAAGTACAAAAAATGTAAATAACCTAACTATATCATCAGACAAAAAGTAAAAATGGTATGTTGAAGTGCTGGCTTCTCTGTCAACAACACAGCAGCCAGTGTATCCTCCCCTTTAGTTCTGTTTAAAGTCTTCCAGATGGACACAGATTCAACTGCTGGTCTTGCCTAATTGAAATGGATTTAGGCTCAAGGGACTACAAGATCTGAAAGATATTTTTGCCCAAGACCATATACTGTAGTGCTTTGTAGTTGAGGAGTAGGATTTAAAAATATATCCTTTGACTCACAGGAAGCCAGTGTACAGATGTGAGGACTGCTGTTTTGTGTTCTACTGTCTTGGTGTTGGGGAGGACTCTGTCAGCAGCGTTCTGGATGAGCTGCAGCTGTCTGATGGATGATTTTGTCAGACCTCTGAAAACACTGTTATAACAATCCTGCTGAAAATTAAAACATGAACAAGTTTCCCTGTGTCCTCTTCACCTAGGCAGAGCAAGAGAAACACAGAACAGGGAAACATACAGCTGTAGCAACCATGGCTACAGCTCAGTTCCCTTAAATTGCATCCATGCATCCTACTGTCGCATCCTTTCTTACTGTGTTATATTATTATATTACAAATGAGCAGGTAATAGACCTCACTCATTGTTATAGTATCTACAGAGACCCAACATTAATCCATCATGAGCTGAGCACTAAGCTACATTTAGCAAAGTTACAATGGCAAGAAAAAACATAGGCAGAAATCTTGGGCAAAACTAGACTCATGACGAACAGTCATCTGCTGAAACTGTAGAGGGAGTTGCAGGAAGAAGGATAGGGACAAACAAAGCAGCAACAAAAACAATAAATACGATAGATTTATAGCTACAACTTTACTAATAATGGTAAAAGCATGTGGCGTATTAGCAATAACAAATTAGTATGTTAATTATAGCAGTTATAGAGGCTATCTATTTATGCTTCTCTTGTTTGACGTCCTGCGTCACTGCGTGAGTGTCAGCAGCTGTAGAGCAGAGGCGGTTGGTGGTAACAATCAGGCATTATCATGGCAGCTGCAGAGCAAGATTTTGAAATTGAGGGCGCACCGCTGTCTTTAAAATCTGAGGTGTAGCATTTTGGCAGAGAATGAAAGAGGTGAGAAGATAACAGACAAGACAAAAACTGTGTGAAAATAATGCAAGAAGACAGGAAACTACACAAATAGCACAACAAACATGATGCATCATTTTTTAACCCGAAACCACAATGAGAAGCTCAAGTCATCTTCCCTTGTTGAGAGAAAAAAAACATTAAAAGGCCAAACCACACTGACAGGCGGGTTAGCAGCCCCGCACGTCAAACGAGTGCAAGAGCCAAAGAGATTACGAGGTGCATTGGTGTTTTCATGAAAACATTAAAGGAATCTTTTTCAGTCATTTCATAATTTGTCGTCAGTCTCATTTTGTAAAATACATCGTGAGAGAATCGTATCCTGAGTGGAGTGAATCGTTACATCCCTAATGATAATAGATGTAGGGCTGTTATTACAGTTGTAGCAGTTGGAGTGAAATATGTTTTAAGAGCCTGTGGATGTCCTCTCCATCGAGGTGTCAAGTGAAGCAACGTGTGCTTGTGATAACAGAATCAGCTGATCACTACTCAGCTGTGAGTTGGCTTTAACATATGTTTGTCTTTGTACAAATGTGCACTGTATTAATATGAATAAAATATACACAGTAAAGCTTTGTCTCTGTATGTTACCTATACTACAAAAACCTGTAAATGAAGAACAACCTGAAGTCTGCTGAAAACAGAACGGACCATTTCTACTGTTAAAAAGCTTAAATATTAAATGATTCATTATGTGTATCATTAACTGATAATCTGATTGTGAACTCTGTTTAAACACACTCAGAAATACTGATAAATGTATTATAATTTACTGACAGTCAGGCTCCCTGTGGCAGACGTTGAAGGGCTAATAGTCTGATCATGAAAAGAAAATATTTCTGTTCTGATCATGTAAGAGTTGTTTTATTGTGAACCTTTTGATTTTAAAAGCACAGTATGCAAATCCCGCCACCAGGGGGCTCTCAATCAAAACAATAATAAAAGATGACGTCGAGGCTGGTGGGAAATCATGGGAGTGATTCTCTTGCTACTCCCCCCCCCCCCCAGAAACAGACCTGAGGCCTGGCGGTGTATTCAAGTATAATTTGCATGATGTTTTTTCTCAGCAGCACCTACAGCAACAGTACGGCCGCTTTCAGTAGCAGTTCCCGCTTCCTTATGCTGCGGTCTGTGACGTAACATCTGGTGTTTCCTTGGTAACAATAAACATGTCATGGCTGCTCTGTGACAAGACTTCCCTTTTACAGCTAAGCTATAAAATTAAAGATTTCTCTGGCATAAGTTTATTCAATTTTAACGACTTTTGATATTTTAATGTTAACATTCTAATAAAATTCTACATATTATTAAGATCTAAAATTAAAAGACTTTTGACGATGAATCAGAACTCAAACCAAATATAAATCTAGGGGGTGAAGACCTGCACTAGTCTATTATATACATTTTTATGGAACTTGCGCTCCTGACATTTCATCGTTAAAGGGGACATATTATGAAAAATCGACTTTTACAGTGTTTTTGAACATATATTTGGGTAACCTGAGTGTCTATCGACCCACAAAATTTGAAATAAATCCATCCAGTCCTTTGTTTGTGGTCTGCATAAGTCTTACAACACGGAGAAAAATGCTTCCAAATTTGCTCTCTTTGTGACATCACAAGTTGGATTCTGGTAAAAAAAAAAAAATCCCCTCCCCTGGTATCTCCACACATTGACTCCACCTCCAGCCTAGAGCAAATTTTTGCACAGGTGTGCCATTTTTATTCTCACTACAGAGGAGTGATGTCTACTGGGAAAACTCAGGGGGATCTCATTGCATTTAAAGAGACACACACACCAAAACGGAGCGTTCTGAGAGAGCCGGTTTATACAGGGTCACAAACCTCCTCTGGTGCTTGATTCATGTTATATTTTGACCAAAGCACAGCACACATGTTTAATTTAGACCACAGGGGACTGTTTGAAAAGGTGGAAAAAGGGGATAATATGTCCTCTTTAATACTTATATCAAGCTCAACAGATATCGACTCTTTAGAAACTGACGGGTGTTTATAATCTGTTTCACCCTCCATTTAGAGTCTGTTTTAAGGTCTGTCTTTTCTCCGCTGGCAAACTCTTGTGATGCGGAGATGAAGAGAAAACATCTAAACATTCACTTCTTTAGTGGTTACACAAAACAGAAGTGATGTTTATCTCTGCAATAAAGCGAAATCCATGTGCTCCAATGAAAACTGCTATAAATTGCAATTACACATGACCAACCTTCTCTATCCTCATAAACCATCATGCATCCATGCTATAACATCTGTAATGTTCAAATGCAATTACCTTCCATTGATGAGAAAAGATACTGTTGATCTCTACTCTTGTATAGTATACCATCTTTGTGACAGCTGCGTTGATTGAGCAGATATTGTTATGGTTTTCTCTTTCTGTAAATGATGCTGTTCTAGCTAATGTGTTGAATGACAGATTTTATGTCCTAAAGAGGAAGTCTTTGAGTATCTGATTATCATCATTGGTTGTCAGTCGCTCAAAGCTTGGAATACTTTATGCCTGCAAATGTAGCTCCTAACTTCTACCAACACGTTACGGCTTATTGTTTTGTTTTTCTAAAGATGTACCGGTGGAGGGAAACCAGTGCAGTTCTTCGTCTTTGCCCAGCCTGATGAACATGGAGATGCCCCGGAAGCGCAAGGGCAGCATCGACTACCAGTAAGTAGTTTAAATAAAATGATTTTGTAGTATTCTTTTATTATCTAAATGAAGTGAGTGTAGTTGTTGCTTTTTGCTAATAATGGATTTTCTTACTAGGGATACAAAATCTGCTTCCATCCCTGATGCAGACATGGAGGACGACCCAAATGGGTACTGTGAGCTTCCTGATGTCAGTTTGTGCTTTTGTGTATTTGAAGACATGTTAAATGTTCTTTCTGCTCTACAGGTCAGATGAGGAGGACCAACATGTCAAAATCAAATGCTTCAGGTAGGTTGCATTTGGCAGCCTCTCATTTGTAACATTTCTTGTAATTGAATTCTAAATCCAAAATTGTAAATATTTGGCGAGATGCTACATTTCATGGATAAATGACTTATACGGTCAGGAAACTCCTTCGATCCTCTTTATTATTTAATGTCTCTGCAGGGAACCACACAGCCAAATTGAGAAGAGAAGACGGGACAAAATGAACCATCTCATTGACAAACTGTCAGCTATGATACCTACTTGTAACCCCATGTCAAGAAAGCTGGACAAACTCACTGTGCTCAGAATGGCTGTGCAGCACCTCAAATCTCTCAAAGGTACCATGTCAAGCGAAAAAAAGATTAACCCTTTCTGATGCATTCAGTAAATTCAAGGGATAATCAGTTTTATCGTAATTCGAGCTCTATTCTTAAAGCTTTGGGAATCTATTGTGGATTGTTCTGACCAAAAACATTCCATGTGTCCGGACAAAAATTTGACTTTCTGTTGAAACGCCAACAGTTTATTTAGACTTCATTAATAAATTGTAAGTGGTAAATGGACATGAGCTTGTATAGCGCTTTTTGTTGTTGTCTTCAGACTACTTAAAGCGCTCTGTACACACCAAGTCACACTTACCAATTCACAACACATTCACACACTGATGGCAGAGGCTGCTCTGTGAATTATCAGTGAGTATACACATTCACACACCGCTGATTCAGCAGCAGTAGCAACTTGGGGTTCAGGGTCTTGCCCACAGGCATTTCCACATGTGACTGCAGTGGGATCAAACCTGACCTATTATCCTCAGGATTGTGAAAAACTGTTCCTATTTGTGAACACTGACTAATAGTAAAAGTTTTACAATTTGCCAAAATGTTCTTTTAAACATAAATTGGGCAAATCTGAACGTTTTTTCAAAACCTTCCTGATTGCATGACTACAAATCTGTTTTCACACATGCACAAAATTCCTAAAAATGTTGGGACATTTTCTTGGTGGACTGCATGTGTGAATGCTATCAGCAAAATTTTTCAGCTCAACTGTACTGTCTTTTTCTTACCTAGTCCCCTAGTAAAATTCCCACGTAAAGTTGGGGTGAGCCGATGTGTAAATGCAGCAGATAATATTCAGGAAAATTCACCCTGAGCGGGGACCCGGATGTTTATATAGTGCGACTGGTGGGATCTTTGTGTATGTAATGAAACTGCTTCAAACTCTTTACTGTTTGCCAGTATGTTCTTTTCCACTCATTGCATAGCATTGATATAAAGGCAAAAACTGTTAGCATAAAGTCAGACTCTGTTGTTTCTTCTGCCATTTCATGCAGTCTCTTTACATCATGTCTGCCCCACCCCCCCCAATCCAACAGGGAAATTCTCCCACTGTGAGGGGCATGTGTGAACAAGCAACTCGGCAAAATTTCAGGGACAAGAAATTCTCTTGAAATTTTCAAGACCATGTTTCCTTACTCGTTTTTTTTTTTTGTTTTTTTTTTTAGACTTCAATAGTTTGTGATTTCCAATAAAGCTGATGGCCCAAAAACTGTGAACTTGATGTTCATGATTCTTTCTTTGAAACGTCTAAATGTAGAAAACTTACACTGGACTAACCTTTGTAACATTTCTGTCTTTAGGTTCAGGAACATCTTTTTTTGAAGCCAACTACAAACCATCCTTCCTTCCTGAAGAGGAGCTCAAACACCTTGTCCTTAAGGTAATCGTTCCATTGATAAAGGCAGTCTGATATCAATATATTCACAGTACGGCTTTGCTATATTATGATATTGCACTGCACTAGAATACCTGTAACGATTGACCTTTTTACTCCAGTTGTATTTGAAGTGATCTTGATGGAAAGCAAAGCTCATAATCTGTTAATCACTTAGAAATGTACTCAACATTTTATTTTCCTTAGGCTCCTTCACCTCTGACTACATAAAAAAGAGTGTAGACCTGAAATCATGAAACACTTTGATTTAAAGTGAAGGCTGTTTGTGTAGTTTACTCTCCTTATCAGAAGGTGCTGTAATGTACTTATCAGATAATAATAAATCCATGAAGTTCAAATATATCTTAAGAGTATAATAAAAATATATAAATAAACAGATTTACTCAATGGCCTGTTAACTTTTTTTTCTTTTTTTTAACCATGTCATATTGGCTCCCCCCTATTCCCCCCTCTGTCTTTTATACAGGCTGCAGATGGGTTCCTCTTTGTAGTGGGCTGTGATCGTGGGAAAATAGTTTTTGTCTCAGAGTCCGTCACGAAGATTTTAAATTATAGTCGGGTAACACTTTTTTCTTTATTACTGTATCTGAAGATGGGTTGAATTCTCTTGGAGGATAAGAACACAGAAGCATCTGAGTGGGTGTTTAACACATTAGACACAGATTTTACAGAAGCACTATACAATACAAACATGGATATAATGTTATATTTGCATAATGTGATTAAAAACTGTATTATTTCTTGACTGGATTAAAGTAACATTAGGTAAATATTAAAACCTGTTAGGATTTTAAAATCCTATTTCCCAAAAAGCCGGGAAGCGGTGTCAAATGTAAGAAACAGAGTGTGATGGTTTACAAAACTTTGAAACTACTGGTTGGACTGGAAATGGCACAAAGACTCTCCAAATGTTGAAACTGAAATGTAGAGATGTTATTGTGTTTAGAAAACAATATGCCCATTTTTAATTGAATGCCAACAACCTTATTCATAAAAGTGGTAAACATGACCGGGTGGTGTTAACCACTTTGATGTTAAAAGCGTGATTCTTAAAGTGTTGCACCATTTCCCAGAAGAGTCTTCCACAGAAAAGTGAACCTCTCCTTATCTTCACCTAAGAAAGACTTAACCTCTCCAATATGCTCATTTTATACCCAATCATGTTACTAACCTGCTGCCAGTTCACCTTAGTAACTGTCAGATGTCCCATCAGGTGCTTTTATTTCAGAATTTAGCAACTTGTCTTGTCTTTTGTTGTCACTAGTTCAACATTTGACAACATTTGTGCTATTTTGAATCAAATATGGGGTTTCAGTGTTTTGCAAATCATCACACTCTGTTTCTCTTTAGATTCTGTACAACACCCAAACTTTTTAGAAATTGAAATGCAATTGTTCTAGTTTTATTGATTATAATCTTGGTAGAACTATTTGGATTTTTAAAAAAAACACCAAATTAACCCGCTTTCTGGGAAGAAGTCTGCAGTTGACATGACTGCTCTGATGCTGGAAACAAGGATATTTTTGCATTACGATTATTTGTTTGTTGGTAATGTGTCATCATTTTGAAGTAAATTGAATTCATAAGCTGTTTTCCATGAGCTTTGGGAAACATGTCATTGCTTTTTCTGCACCAATCTTACTTAATCTGAACCTCCTCCAGCTCTGCTTCACTCAGAATCTGCTTTGCTCTGGGGTCTGCTTTCTACAGTTAATGCACATTGTTGAATATGTTACTTGTCAGCAGGAAATGCTTAGACGCATTATGATCTGGATATTTAAATGAAGCTTCACGAGAGCCATGTTCAGCTTGATATGATTTCTGTTCCTCTCACAGGTAGAGCTGATTGGACAGAGCCTGTTTGATTACATACACCCAAAGGACATCGGAAAAGTGAAGGAGCAGCTGTCCGCTTCGGAATTATACCCCCGTGAACGACTAATAGATGCCAAAAGTAAAACCATTTTGTGCGTTTGTATTGAGTGTGTGTTAGATTTTGTGATGCAAGTGCATTTAATTCTCCTGTCATGTCTCCAGCTGGTCTGCAGGTGCAGGCTGACCTCCCTGTCGGAGCAGCACGGCTGTGTACGGGTGCACGCCGCTCGTTCTTCTGCCGCATGAAGTACAACAAAATTTTTGCCAAAGCGGTGGAGAAAGAATTCCAGTCCAGCTCATCCAAAAAGAAAGGTGCAGACCTTATCCATTGGATTATCAGCAGATGTATTTTGTACATTCAAGTTTATTATAACATGAATTAGTTAAGCTTCCATGAAGGGAACGTATTCTGACTTCTCTTATTCTGCATCTAAATGATGGAAGAATGAGGCTAGCAACAAAACGTGCCTGCAAGTTTTCTTTTTCTTTTTTTTCACATCAGTATAATATTTTTTATTTCAATTATTATTATTATTCTAAGATTTCTTTTTGGGCTTTTTATGCCTTTATTTAGAGCGGTGGTACTCAACTGGTCTAGCCTAAAGACCTACCACCAACTCCTTCATGAAAATCGTGACCCAAATTTTTGATATTCTTTCAACCAATCAGATTTATTGAATGAAAAATAGTGCAGATGGTACAAAACATGTGACTGAGCAAAGAGAAGGAACAAAACAAACAAGTTTTAAAAGTGCCTGTTAGACTTTTTGACACTTTTTTTCCCCCAGTCACATGTTTGCTACCCACTGAAAACGGCTCCGCGACCCACCAGCTGAGAACCACTGATTTAGGGACAGGACAGTGGATAGAGTCAAAAATCGGGGGGGGGGATGACATGCAGGAAAGGAGCCACAGGTCATATTCGATCCCAGGTCGCCAGCTTTCAAGGACTTCAGCCTCTGTACACGGGCCATACACACTAACCACTCCGCTACTGGTGCCTCTTCTTTGCAGTATTAATGTAATCCACTGGTAGTTATCTCTACTCTATGCCAACAGGTACATTGCACCAAGGAGCTGCTAATACCTACTTAATTCATTATAATTGTATTTATTTAATGCCTGGTAGTTTAATGCTTTGTAGAGGGACAAATATGAAGCAAGAAAAATGATGCCCCACACTGCAGCATATTTAGAGCCTTCGCTTATTTGCAACACCAGTCCCTAGATGGTCCTATAAGGTATTACGGCATTTATGACGCCAGTTTGACTGACATGTTCATAAGAGAAGAGAAACACAAGAAAATATATATTTTCTAAGTCCATTCTTTACCACCTCCTGTCTATTCCAACATTTCAGTGTAGATACTGTTTAGATCTCCCAAAGCAATATGGTATCCCTAATTCAATTCAAAAAATAAAAGTAGTGACAGATTATGTTAATACTGATATGCCAAATCATTTCTTTCACATTACTGAATTCAAAATGAGAGTCAGCATGGTTCTTGTATTCCTTGGAAAAAAAGACACTCCTCCTTCAAAATTGTGTTGATGGCCTGCAGGCAGACAGACAAAATACTTTGTGGACTACACACTCCACAGTCTCCATTTGTTTTTTCTGTTTCGGTTTTCACACTGTAAAACTTTGAAAATCCCTGTTATATAATAATATATGTATTTAGTTTATGATCTCTGGGTACTTATTGTGTCCTCTTCATTGTGTCTGCATGTACCTACAGAGTCACAGAAGTACTGCACTGTCCACTGCACAGGCTACATGCGCAGCTGGCCCACCAGCCAGCTGGGAGCAGACGGGGAGGGAGAGGCAGATAAGCAGGATAGCTCCCACTTCAGCTGCCTGGTGGCGGTGGGGCGCGTCCACTCCCACTCAGCTCCCCAGGTTAACGGAGAAGTCCGAGTTAAACCCACAGAGTTCACTACACGTTATGCCATGGACGGAAAATTCACCTTTGTTGATCAAAGGTAGAAAAATCTTTCGCTTAAGGAGCTTTAGAGGGTTGTAGTTTCTCAATGTGTAACTTCATTTTTACTCATTGAGACATTCTAGACATAAACAGTCTTGAAACAAAAACAGAGTGAAAGCAAATCCCCACCAATGGAGTCACTACATTCCTCTTTGTGATACTGGGGATTCTTCCTCGTATGATGTACTAGTATGCTCATTTAATCAAACGTTGTCCTTTCTCCCACAGAGCGACAACAATTCTAGGTTATCTTCCCCAAGAATTACTCGGGACATCGTGCTATGAGTACTTCCATCAAGATGACTTACCGCATTTAGCTGACAGGCATAGAAAAGGTTATTAACTAATTACATTAACTACTTTACCTCTTCTAGTTTTCATCATTGATCAGTCTAGTCAGTGTCTGTGATATTCATACACACAATATTTAATCTCAGTGTCATATTCTTGCTGTTCGTCTTCCACAGTGCTACGAAGTAAAGAGAAAATAGAGACAAACTGCTACAAGTTCAAAACCAAACATGGCTCCTTCGTCACTCTGCAGAGTCAGTGGTTTAGTTTTGTAAATCCCTGGACCAAAGAAGTAGAATACATAGTGTCAACTAACACAGTCGTATCGTGAGTATATTCTTAGTTTATCGGTGCATCGTCTGCATGTGTCTGTACCTGTGATAAACATACAAAAGACTCGCCTCTTTTCTCATCCCGTGACAAGGCATGATCCCAGTCGAAGCAGTCAGTCGGGAAACAAGTCCGAACAGTTGAGCAATTCCAAGACTTCTGACGGTCGGTTCATTAAAATAAGTGAAAACAAACCATAAAGTTATTTCCATTCTGAAGAGCAGTCAAAGTGAAGTTCATGTTGTCCGGTTCATTTTGTCTTTTCGAAGACGGCAAGAAGTCGCTTCCAATTATACCAGGCGTCTCCTCTGCACCTGGAGCCATGATCTATGCTGGGAGCATCGGGACCCAGATTGCTAATGAGCTACTGGACTTCAACAGGTAAAGCTTCACATCAGAAAACATCCTTTTTATGTTTTTGTAAAAGTGACAGAGATTAAAGAAATCGTTTCATTCCTCATGTTTATTAATGCAGCAGCTTAACAGTAATCTTACATGTGACCTTGTGCAGTATGAATAAATGTGTTTGTGCTGCTTCAGGATGAACTCATCGCCCTCCAGTGGTAATGTCAGCCCGTTCAGTTTATCGTCAGACAAAGGTCCACAAAGTCACAATCAAAACAGCAACAGTGTAAGTTTGTGTTTGTTTATGTCTTTGATCATGAAGGGCTCTGTTTCAGTCATGATGACGTCGTGTGAAGGCTGCATGAAGATGATCAGGCTAACGAAGCCTTCAATGGATGAGTATCATTTATGAAAAAACGTCCATAGCCAGTTTACCTTTTTTAATCTTCATATGACTTTAAGTTAAAAAACAACACAACTCAATGATTCCATCCTTTTTTGTTTAAATATTCAACTGAATAAAATAAAAACTAAATAACATAACATTTGAATAAGATAGTATTTTTTTATTTGAAGATGAATTAACAGTAATCTAGTTACAAAAATGAAAGACAAAAACTGTCTAATCATAATTAGAGATTCAAATATTATATTATGATTATTAAATTGTAAGTGCAGATTTGTCAAAATGTGTCAAAATAAATAAGTTTTACACTCACTCACTTGTATTAAAGTGGCAACAAATTGCACTTTGTGTGTTGCATAAATGCTTACAAATTGCCATCATGTGGAGAGCAGCAATAATAGTAATAATCATTTTGTGTTTTTACAGAGTAGGTTAAACTAAAATTACACCAACAAGTTATTAGTAAGACTTTTTCTTGATTTGTTTGATGCTGGACAATAATTGCCCTGAATGTGTGGAAGGGTTATCACACAAAGGGTTAATGATAATTCAAAATAAAATAGTAATCCTAACATGAGAGCATTTGACCATTTATAGAGGGTTTATTTTCAAAATACTCCAAAACTTGATTTCTTCTTTGAACTGCTGTTTACTCACTTAGCTGATAAGAACCTTCTTCTAGCCTCGTCGTTCTCCATTAGAGAAATATGATTTTTTTGAATACACAAACACTTGATTTTTTTGTTTCACTGACTCCTGATTTGAAACATCTCCCAGCTGGTACACATTTTGCATGAGGTAGAACAACTATGAAATGAACTTATTAAAGCCGTATTTGTGAGAAAAGATGGTGAATTTGTTTCAACTGTTTACGGCATGATTTTACCTACACAGATTTGTTTCTCTGTTCCCTTATTGTTATGTCTAAACTCGTGCCGTGTTGCTCCTCTTCTGGTTTTCAGGTGCCAAATGGAGAGGTGAGTGATATGGAGGTGCCAGGAAAGTCCAGCTCAGAAGAAGAGCCACAGGGAGCTGCGTTCTCAGGAGGAGACACACTCATGGGTACTGACACTCATAATAAACATATATGGTATAAAGGACCATGTTTTCATTTCTCTGCTTTTAACTCCATTGCCTTGTATTTTTCTTTTGTCAATGTTTCTTTCCTCAGGGGAGAATTCCCAGCTGGACTTGGACAACATGGTCGGACCAGGCCTTAGCAGTCTCAGCAATGATGAAGCAGCCATGGCAGTTATCATGCGCCTCTTGGAGACAGACACAAACTTGGACGAGGCTGTGGATTTTGAAGAGATGCACTGGTCTCTATAGAATATAAAACACTTCTTGAATCTTGGACCATTTTTTTTTTAATTGCGTGATCTCCTCGAATGCTAACTCTAAGATGCAGCATTCCTTTTTTCAAGGACTGTTTATTTATTTGTGACTTTGTCCTCTTAAGCTGTGTATTCTTCATGTGGCTGCTCTAACTGTAGTGGGATGGACGACAATGAGGAACACCCGCTTTCCCTCTTCAGAAGGAGGATGTGCCTCTAAAGCCTTGCAGCGGTCTGCCTGCCAAAACACTGTTCATCACTGTTGTTTCCTTGTATCTTCTATTGTCCTCCGTTCATCTGAAGAGGCCTCACTTGGTCCAAAAACGAAAGAACAGACAGACAGTGCAGTGACATGATGTGAAATAGCTTATTTTTGCTCCTTCGTCTATGTTTGGAAAAAAAGATTGGGAGTGACGATGCAAAAAAAAGAAGAAATGCACTGAATTGATATCATGTTTTTTAAACTGCCGTACTTTGATTAAGTACTGTACTTTAATTAAAATGCAAGGAAGACACCTTGATGACCTGGCCCATCTCTGTGACCCCTCAGGATCCAAGCCGTTTGTAGCCAGTCTACCGCGGCAGACCACACTTCCATAACCTCTAACTTTGAGAGTCACCTCTTTATGGGCTGCTCAGAGATTTCTCTCAACTTGTCAGTATCTGAACATTTTCCATGAAAACGGTCCAGTAACCTCTTCTCTTGTACACTGACGTAACAATACTGTATATGTGTGGATTTTGTATGCTTGCAAACGCCGTGTCTTTCTTATGGGGATAGTTGGCATAGAAAGAATCTGTTCATTTTCCCAATCTTCTTCTTAGCTCTAATCATTTATCATGTCTAGACAAAGGAGGTCCGCCTTCATAAATGAGTTGGAGAGCAGCTGGTTTGTATTAAACTTCTGTTTATGTAGAAGCTCTGAGGTTATACTTCATGCATTGTGACTCAGTGCTTTAAAGGTGCAGAAATGGTCGTAGTCAGGTGGCAGGAAAACCCATTTCACGTCTGACATTTGAGTACATTTTTGAGTTTGATGTTTAAAGTTTATTGGTAGTGATAACTCAGGAAGTGATGGAAGCAAATCTTTACTTTTAAAAAATACAGTTACACAGTTTGATGTAACTGAAGCAGTATTTTGTCCCCAAGTTTAGAGTATAAAAGACATCCCTACATATTCTATATTGTTTAGAATCATCTTCTTGCTCATCTTGTAAAGAGTCTATGCGCTTACACTTACATTCAGCTATTCAATCTCTACCTTAAAGCTTATAGGTTTGGCTGTTTTATTTTTCTATGTACTGTAATGCAATGACAGTCTTCATGTGCATGCTTGATGTGCGGCAGTGGTCAAAGGAATCGAACATTATCGTGCGAACATTCATGAACATTCAGGGCTTATGCTATGCAAAGCTATCATTCCATTCATTCTTTATTTTAGGTGTGTGTTTTAGCTCCTCTTGTGTCACTGTCTCTCCCATATCGTGTATAAGACAAATTTGATATTCTATTGAGAACTTGAAGAAGTGACTGAAATGTATGGATCACTCCTCATGTATTTTATTACGCAGCGTGTATTTTACGTACAAAATATCGATTGCCTGGAACATGTCAGTGAGCTCCAGCTGCGTCATGTGACAGCCACATGGCCTTATGGGGTCAGTGTGAGGTCAAGTTTAGAATAACCAAAGCATGTCAAATTATTGTCACTGTGTTTTTGAGAAAGATTGGCATTGTAAGCCTCGTTCATGCCAAATAATAATAATTATGTAATTATAACAATTATGTGATTGCCCTTTGAATTCATTTTATTAGCTTGTTTCAAGAAAACAAAAGTTTGTTGTAATTCCCCCGATCCATATTCTGAACAATGTAACTCTTAGATGCCACATTAATTTAGGGATACCCTGTGTATTGATTTAATTTCTCACTTGACAGTTTTACATTGCATTTCTTTTACCTGAAGGGTTTAGTGATGAGCTTTGACAGAGCATCTATTTCCCCCAGTTGTTCACTAATCTGTAAAAAATATTCACGTTTGTATTGTTGCAGAGATGTCCAATATGTGGACCTGTGTAGCCTCTATGCCAGCCCACTGTTGGTTTAAATGTTTCGGGGAAGGATTTAGAGTTCTCTTAAGAGGACTGTCAAGGATTTACCAATAAGATTGTTTGTTTTAAATATAAAAATGGTTTGTTGTGAATCACAAAGAATACTGTCTTGTTCTCTAATGCTTGAATTATGAGGAGCCAGTGGATGGAGCAGCGAACTCACAAGTCCGAAGTGCCTTTGGACATATCTGCTCAGACACACACAACAAACCTGGGTGGCACCCTTGAGACCGCCTCCCCCCTGGTGACTCGACAGACTGAAAGGAGGGCTAAAATGTATCAATGGATTAACTTGACGCACACATGGCTTACATCATGACTGAAGTGGAGGCTGCTTCAAGGATGAACTAAGATCCCCACATGTTGGCTTCAGCACTCACAACGTAACCAAACACTTGGAGCAATGGAGTCATGTCATAGATGCAGACTAGTCTTTTTTTTTAAGACTTCTTTTTTTTTTTTTTATGTTCCCATTCTTCATGTTCAGTCATTGCACTGTTCTAGCTGCATTCTCTTCAGAAAGCTAAACTGTGCTCAGGCGAGCTTTATATGAAACTAAGAGATGCTTATTTTACAGAGAGGTCTTTATTTGCTACCGCTTCTGTTTGGAATACAACAGAAGATTCGGTAAGCAGGGGAACATTATGTTTTAATACATGTCGTGCTTTGTTTCAGCTTACATACCACTGTTGGGTCATTTATTGTTTAAAATGTATTGCATCGGTAGGCTTTGGGAGTTATTACAGAATTATGTGTGAGTGTTTGTGTGTTTGTGCACTGACACAGGAGGAAGGACTTTACCCTTTGTGCTCATATTGGACTGTCAGTAGCTTGTTACTGCCTCCATGGTACCACTTCCTGCCATTGCCGAGGTTCATTCTTTGATGATGATTGGTTTTTGGGCTTCTGAGGAAGCACTTACTGTATTTGTCTATTGCATTATTGCTGCTACTATCAGCATGTCTGGACTGTCTTCCCAGGGTGTCACGATAATAAATATACGTTTACTAAGTGAAACAAGAACTTTGGATTATTTATATCTGAATTTACATTAAACATAGAAGCATGCATTAAAATTAGGGAAGTATTCTGTTTTCTGTCTTTGATGAGGCAGATTGAGATGCAGCAGTCTGCTTTTTGTGTAATTACATTTGTCTGACAAACTTCTTTTTTGTCACCCCTCTCTCTAAGGAGATTAGCCACAAGTAATTTGTCGAAAGTGGTAAGGTAGTGGTTGGTTCAATTAAGGAAGTATGGCATAAGCTGGGATTTGGTGTGTATAAAAGGTCAGCAGCAAATGCAGAGCTGCTGCTGCTTCACAGAATGGGTCAAGCTGCTACATTACCTTGTAGGAAAGGGGAGTCTTACGTTACAGAGCTGTACGAATGGTTCAGGTAGGCATTTTTTAAATAACGTTATTTTTGTTCTGAAAATCTACTTAATTTTTGGACTGTGTGTATTCAGGTCTAAGAGGTGGCTTTAAATAAACTGCAGGGTAAATTGAAACATTTAATTGTAGATTTCAGCTTGACAGTGGAGCAGCACTCAAGTTTACCACTAGGTTTCAAGTTTACCACTAGGTTTCCTTCTGTTGTATAGAGCATGTCATATAAAAGGATATCCTTGGCCTTTTGTTTATTTTTTCTCATTTTATCTCTGTACTTCATTTATTTTGCTGTGGTACAAACTTCATTAGTGTCCCGCTTAATGTCCGTGTGACACTTTTTGTAAATGTCATTTAGCCTTGTTTTAGTATCGTGCTGCAGAATCATTTGGCCTAATAATTTTAGTGCCCACATCCCAGGGTGTAAACAAGCTTTCAAAGATGTGTAATCTCCACAGGCTGCAGATGGGGTTGACCTTAATTCTCCTTATAATTTAAAGGACAAGTGTCTCCTGCTGCAAATCATACTCTTCATTCAAACCTCTGGTCTGGATTTTCTTGTCTGTTAAAACAACTGATTGTATTTGTGCAAACCAAAAAAAAGAATCTAATCTTCATCTTTGTTTTTGCCATAGAAAGTTTATTATTGAATGTCCGAGTGGGCTGATCACTCTTCATGAGTTTCAAAGGCATTTCTGCGATGGCACTGTCGGCAGTGAGTCAGCTGAGTATGCAGAACAGTTATTCCGCACATTGGACAATAATGGGGTAAGAAAAGTACTGTGCAGGATTAAAGGCTGTGTATTTGATGAGTCTTGAGTTTACAGTAATATCATAAAGTGAATAACAAAGCACATTGTTAATGAGGATTCTTTTCTTCAGGACGGGGTGGTTGATTTCAGAGAGTATGTCATGGCCATCAGCATGCTTATCGAAGGTTCAGCTGTGGAAAAGCTTCAATGGTCATTTAAGCTGTATGACAAAGACGGGGACGGGGCCATTACAAGAGAGGAAATGCTGGACATCATGCAGGTGCGTGTGCATTGACTCCCCAAAAATAAAAGTGAAGACCTACTGTACATTGTGAACTTTAGCTCACTTTCTGAGATGCTCCCACAGAAACCAACCATTCACTCCCACTGGTTTCTTTCCTTTTCTTTACAGGCTGTTTATAAGATGAGTGTCGCAGCGGCATTAACTGAACCCAACCAACTGACAGCTGAAGAATGTACTAACAGGATATTTATGCGACTAGATAAAGACAATAATGGTAAGAGAAAAAAATCAAGGTGTACTGTTATTTCAGATGGCAAAATCACATTCACCTTAATGGAGCGCTGTTTGTATAAACCAACTTTTTTATTACATACATGAACTGAGGAATGCTGAGAGAAAAAAACACAGAAGTGAACCAGGCAGAAGAATATATCTTCGAAAAGATATTCTGTTCACAGCATTTGGTTGGTAGCAGTATCCTGGTGGCTACAGATTGGCATCGATTAAAGATGGAACAGAACTGATCCTGATTGAGTCTGTCCTCTGCCTTTTGTCTCTGACCACCGTCCGTCCTTGTTATGTCTGTAGCCATTATCAGTCTGAACGAGTTCATAGAGGGAGCGCTGGATGATGATTGGATCAGGGAGATGCTGGAATGTGACCCAAGCACTGTGAAGGTTGAGAGGCCCCTAAGGATGGACACCACTTTGGGGACCCATGGTTGACCTGAAGTTTTGTATTCAATGGGAGCCAAGGAAGAAACCAGTCGAAGTTTGGACTGATATTTTCAGGAATTGCTGCAGCAGCACAGCTTCCGTTTACAGTGACAAATAATTGTATGGCCTAATGGGTAACTCGAAAGAATACTCACTGGAGAGCACTTCCAATTTAAGGCACTATTTAAGTATAATGTGCACACATATAATAAGGAACTCATTTATGTAGGCCTATTTTACTCTGTTTTGTTATTTTGTTGGTGTTGTTGCATCAGTTGAAGTAGTTTCTATTTTTGTCTATCTGCATATCTTTGAGTAATAAATCATGACACAGTTACATTTTACTTGTCCTATTTGTGTCAAATTATTATCTATCCATCCTGAACTTGTGGCCACATTAACTCTCACCATGCAACAGACACAGAATATGGTATCATCTAACCAAAACATTTAGACTACAGATTCTAGTTAACTAACTTTGTTGATGTTTTTTCAAACAACTTTTGAGCAACACATATTAAACGTGGGATTTTTAGAACGCTTTAAACCAAAAATGCCAAAAATATCTCATAAAAAAAACACGAGGAAAAAATCCCTCACATGCACCTACACCTTAAAGCGAGGTGGTTTGCAAAGTAGAGTTCTTTTTAAATTCTTCTTATTGAATTTTGAAAAAGAAAACAACAACAGATCAGTACACTTTGACAAAGTATTTGCACAGTTGGTCCAGGATTCACACTCAACATTTATCAAGCCAAGTACGAATATGATGAACAGTGATGTTGTACTAAACAAAACAATCCTTAAGCCATTTCAGTTAATGCCAAACGACACTCATTTAAACGATTTTAATCGATGCTATGGTTTCTCCCATTTTCTTTTCAAAAAGATGAGTAGATTAGTAACTCAGCTTCTCTAAAGTGCCAACGTCAGATATTAGAGCCAAGTAGAGATTTTTAATCCTTATAAAGGTTTGAGTGCCAAAAAAAGTAAAAGAAAAGAAAAAAGAACAGGCTAAACTTCACTGTTGATGGTTGTGTTTGTGCTAAATACAACTGATTTACAGTTGGTCAGACACAAAAAGATAAACTGAAGGTCAAAATATGTGTGTTTAAGCCTGCAAGACCAGTAAAATTCAACTTGAGCGCTATAAAGCTCTACTTGGAGCAGTGGTTCCACATGATGCATGAAAAAGTATGAAATATCTATCTGTCTGTCTGTCTGTCTGTCTGTCTGTCTGTCTGTCTGTCTGTCTGTCTGTCTGTCTGTCTGTCTGTCTGTCTGTCTGTCTGTCTGTCTGTCTGTCTGTCTGTCTGTCTGTCTGTCTGTCTGTCTGTCTGTCTGTCTATCTATCTATCTATCTATCTATCTATCTATCTATCTATCTATCTATCTATCTATCTATCTATCTATCTATCTATCTATCTATCTATCTATCTATCTATCTATCTATCTATCTATCTATCTATCTATCTATCTATCTATCTATCTATCTATCTATCTATCTATCTATCTATCTATCTATCTATCTATCTATCTATCTATCTCTGCAAGGGGCAGGCCTAGCCAATTTACATACAGTGGCCAGGTAATGTCAAATAACAAAACACAACAAATTAAACCAAGCATAAACACAACAAAGTAATCACAGGACATGTTGATAGTGAGCCCTTGTGGGCGGATTTATCAGGTAATTTGTGGGCAGATTGGCTACAGATACACAGATAGTTTCAGATGCTAACTAAATTATTGTTTTTGTATTATCCCTTAGCAGCTTTCTAAGAATAAATGATCCTTCTTTCACCAATGACACATACTGACCACTTGATGTCGCCTGTTCGTTTGTTGTAGAGGTGAATCACGAACCCCAGACTTGAGGAAAATGGTGCGTTCAATCATCATTAAAGATATGCAAAGATTAGTACGTCTTGACCCCAAGTCCTTATAAGTCTTCAACTGTTGCACCAGAAACATCGACTGATTTGCTTAGCTTTCACAAATAAACTTTCGCATAAAAGTTGATCGTTATCAAATAATCTTTCCAATTGCAAACGTTTTCATTAAATGGTGTTAACCAGCATGTGACTCTCAATTCCTATCGTCCACATGTTACTTGAACATATCAGGACTCCTGCTCCTCCAGGCCAATCCAGGAGGGAGCAGGGCGGGATTTTCCAGCCATGACGTCCTAACTTTTCCAACAATCTTGTCACTTTAACATCATGGCGTAGCAATGTGGACGGACGGCCGGGGTAGTACTGGTGGGCACGGAGAAGTTTAGAAACATAAGCGTTGGGATTTTATTTTAAAAATACAGGAAACTTACCGGCGGGAAAGCCGAAGTCTCGTCGATAGGAGATTCGGTAACGGTAAGAAAGTCGGTTGGTTTGGCCTGTGATTTATTTTCTCCTTTGGCTTGGTTAGGTTCAGGAGTTACTCATTTGTAGTCGAAGCAAGCGGCCACGGTGGCTCGTCTGATAAATGTTCACGGTCTCTTAACATCCTCACATTATTTTTTACATTTCCCCCCCCTTGGTGAATTTGTATTTACGGTCCCCCAATGGTTTCGGGACGTTTGGGGTACCTTCAGGGAGTTTCTGGCATGCCCTCAAGCTAGTAAAAAAAAAGAGTTTGATTTCACTGGTTGCACATTAGCACCGAATAAAAAAAATCTTATTACTTATTACTTTTAGCTTTACCTAACTGTTGTTACTGCCCAGCCCAGGACAACAATGACCATTACTCTTTAAACCTAACGAGAAAACCTTATCTTAACAATAGTGTGGGGAAAGACGTGAGAAAGTCGGTCTAACTTTAGTTTATGACTTTGCCACATCTCCAGACTCTGTGGTAAGACTTTGAGGCAAGAAACACACCGTGCCTGAGGCCACTTTTTTCTTTCCTCTTTGTTTTTGTCTGGAAGTGAGGCTAGTTGTTTTATATTGTTGCAGATAAAGTTGAGATTTACTGTGATTTCAGGACATATGTTATCCTAGGTGAATTCAGCTGTAACCTAAACGAGATTGTCCAGAGTTTTCAGTCTGGGAATCCTTTTTAAAAGCCATGACATTTGATCAGATGGTGTGTTGCCCCTCAGTCGACCTCTTTAAACTGTTTGCTCTTCCTTCTCAGATGCTCTCCAAAACAATAGAAGTGTCTTTAAAACAGAAACCAGATGCTCTCAGCTGTAATTCAGCCACATCACCCACAGTTTGGAGCTTGTGTTACTCCCACCTCTGCTTTGCCGGACTTCATGAGGCTCTGTAGTTGTGATACATTGAAGAGTAATAATTGAGATGTCTGGGATAAAGCTCATTCAAAGGGAAATTGGTGTTCAGGGTTTGGAATGGCCTCGTTTCCTTTTTGTCTGCTCTTAACTGCAGACAAAAAGAAAGTACTTATGAGGAGTCCTGTAAAAATGTTGAAGTCAGCTGGTAAATCTGCAGCCAATCTACTTCTTTGTTGTACTTATATGGAGCTTTGCTGAAAAGGCATTTTGTGTGTAAACCTTCAGCTGTTTTGATTTACATAACCTATCCCTCAGTACCACGTGTGTTTTTTGCAAATGTCGAAGAAAAAAACTCCTGTAGGTAAAGTTGAGGTATGAGCAGCTGTGAGTAATATACAAAGAATGTGTGCAGCCATCCAACATAAATAAAATGCTGCCATGATCTTCTGCATCCACACGGCCTGAACAGATCTCAGAGATGGTTTCAAGTGGAAGCAGTTTCCACATTTTGTTTAGTGTGTTGATACTTGATACCTTAATATTTACAGTCTATGGTTGATACTACATCACCCACTGATGTCTTGTGGGTTTCTTTTTTGTTCCACCTAGAAGAAGGCTCCCACAGCCGTGCTCCCACACATTTCGTCTTCACACAGGCTTGTTGTTTGGTGGTGTAAAATTAGTGGTGATGTATCCTGCTTGCTCACTCAGGTTGGAAATAGCTGCAGGTTATTCCTGAGCAGCGCCCTGCAGGCTGCGGGGTGAATGCCTCGTCTGTGTCTACACCCAGTGAATTAGCAGAACACACCACTCGTAATGCAACGCTCCACTTCTTGCACCCATAAGCTTTAAGACAATAACGGTTAGTTCTGCTCAGAAATCAAATCACAGTTAGACAGTTTGCTCGTACCTTTTTTTTTGAAGAATCAGTTACAGTACTAGGCATATGATATTAAGAACCCAAAATAGACTTAGATGATGCCTAAAGAAAAGGTCACCTTGTTACCCTGAATATAGCAGCAGGGTTTGAAGTAAAACATGACAAGATGTGCCTGCCAGAATAAAGCTTTTCTCATGGAAACACTGTCAAAGTAGAGAATGAGTCAAGGCCTGCATGTCTCAAAACACGGAAAGTGTCGTTATTCAGTGAGAGATTGATCCATCCCTTGATGGCCACAGACATTGGCACAGATTTGGGAAACAAACAAGCAAAGTAAACTGCTGTATGAGTTATGCCCGCATTGTAAATTCCTCTCTCCCCGGGCTTTTTTTTTTTTTCACCACAAGTGCATCTTGTCTCAACACAAGCTGTAAAAGCCAGTTGCATGGCTGCTGTAAACCCTTTCTCCCCCTGAGGGACAAGTGGCCCAATGGCTTCAATATATTTTTTCCACTTCCTGTGTGTAAAGAAGAGCACAGGGAATTACTGCTTTTTTTTTCTATCCTAGAAAGACTTGAGCTAGCTCTCTCTGTCCAGTGAGAGTGAGCCTGCGATGGTTCTCTCTGCCTGAAGGGTTTGAAAAGCCATTATAGTGATCCACTCTCCCTCTTGTAGTCATTATTCTCTGCCTGTCTCCATGAATTATATGGCTGTTATAACCGCAGGGCTAGGCTGCTTTCTTTTTTTCTATTTTTATTTATTCATTTTTTTAAGCTCTTTGCGTCTGAGAACAGTATGCGGGCAGGTGTTGTTGCCATGTGTACTGTAGCATTGCAGTGCAGTTTTTTTTTCTTCTGTCTTTGTCTTCTCATGCCTCTCAGTCAAAATACCCCCCTACCCTGAACAATAGCCCTCTCTGTGAGTCTCATGGTTGTTGTAAGTAGTGGTATAGAGGAGCAGACAGGGAGACTTTGTTTTTCAGAGTGATGCATGCTTGTTGTTGTAGTTTGTTTTAGATATCTCCTGATAGTAAGCTTACTGAGATTTAATGTCAAATCCAGGGAAAACACAGGTATGGAAATGTCCTGCATGTGAGTGAAATTTAACAAAAATGAATAAGGTTTAAAAGGTTAATCAAGTGTTGTGACAGAAAATAAATCAGACAATAGGGTTTGTCAAGCCAAAGTGACAGACACACTCACCAGCACATGCTTCACTTATGTGAGAAATGTGTTCTTTGTCGAATAAATGGTCATGAATTTTGCGTTTCTGGACTTTGGAAGTCAAAGTAAGGATTTTTTTATTCCTACTTTCAGATATGTTCCATTCAAAATATATTTTATATCCACATGATTATCATTTGTTGTATCCTAAAAACACTCTGATCAGCCTTTGTTTATGGAAGACGACATAGTCAGAGTCCCCCTTCCTGCTTTCCAGACTACCCACTTACTGTTTACATTTGCCTAACATACCACGGGGGGCGTCCCAGGACTTGCGGACGAAGGGAACTTCTCTGTAATTAGGCATTCTTTGTGCTCAGATCCTCGTGGACTCTTATGTCCTCTGAATCCAAGTAGACGGCCATGGAAGTGCTCGGACATGGTCTTTACACTTGTTTAGCTCTGACTGACGTGAGGACAGCCGGTTCCGGAGCAGCATGTCTGGTCTTGGCAGGGTGTGTTTGAAGAGCGTTTGTTGAAAGCCATGTGTTAACCTTACCCATATTTGCCTTGCTGCTGTGAAAGAACAGCTGACTCAGCTGGTTTTGGAGGAGGACACCCTGCGGGCCTTCAGTCTAGTCACAGTGATAGCCGTCATGATCAAAAACTCTGTCTGTGTTGTGCAGTGTTAGTTCTATTGTTTTTAAAGTGTACAGATAGATTCTGAGATCTGAAAGAAAAATGGCTTTCTACCAAATCTGCTTTTACCTGTATATTGAAATGCAAGTCTGGAAAAAGGTAAACCATTAGATTTGAGTACATGGGGCAACTGCATTACTTTCCCTTTTGATGAAACGTTTAATTGTTCAACCCCATTAGATGTTGTTTTCTACTCTGTTTGTCTGCTTGGGACATGCAGTCTGACTGTAGGTAGCCCGAGAAGACAGTTTCCATCAGATTCCGTTATGTTTGTTGTGAACACCTCAGCAGTTTTCTATGGAGCTGTCTGACGGCATGCCGATTCCTCCCATCTCCCCTCAACTGTCTGTTTATTGTGATGTTTCTCATGTTTCAGTTGCACACTTGTTTTACACATAATGGAAAGCGTGACCGCAGGAATCCTTAAATAACAGCGTGAGGTCTGTGGGTGGTTTCCATAAAGTTTGAAAATGAGGCTGCGTCCCAGTGTCGGACACTCCCAGGATGTGAGACAGCCGATTTAAGGAAGGCGTGTGTGTGTGTGTGTGTGTGTGTGTGTGTGGCATTGCGCGTGTGTCTCGATGAGTGCCTTTGCATGCATTTTTAAGCATGCATGAATATACAGCAGAGCATTTTGATGAAATGTTTGAAGATAAAGAGACTGTTGTGCAGCTTTGGCCGACGTCCAGTACTTGCACACTGAAATGAACCTTCCTTCCCCTCCGAACAGAGTGTCCCGTGTCCTATTGGCTGGATCTCTCATTGTGAAAATACTTTAGGTAAATGGCCTGATTGATATTCTGAAAAGAGTTATTAAAAAGTCTCACTCTGCAGCACATAGATCAAGAAAGAACAACTCCACAGAGCACATATCATTTGTTGCTTTAGCTGCCACTCAGGTTATCATTGATTCTTTAATAGAGGGGCTTCTATGCGTATCACTGAGCTCACCAAATCTTTACAGTAACCATCATATTTACCAGGCTTGCACTAGCCTTTGTTAGCCATACAGGGCTTGTTGAGGTTGTACTGCAGTTATAGCCTACTTCCTGGGTGGAAACCTTTTTTTAATCGCATGCTTCAAGCCTGCATTACTGCTCTTATTTTAGCCTAGAAAGCTAAAACCACTGTTGCTGCTGTCCTCGTCCTCTACTTCTTATCTCGTACTCAGAGCAGCTGCACTCTTTATTTGTTATTCCATAGACTAAACTACGATAATACCAACAGCTGCTCGCTCGGTTGTTAGTCTCAATAATCATGGATGTATAGATCATGAATTCGTTTTTGACTTAATATCAGGTTCCTTGTTTTATTTAATGTGGTGCTGCTTGGCGCACAATGCAGTGCACTGCATCACATGAGTTTTATTTATTGCTCACTTCAGTTCACATCTTCTGTATTGTGTTGTTTAGTTTTTTTAGAAGAGCCACAACATATCTGCATTCAGAACGGCTAGCATACAGTTAACGTTTAAGTAGCTTTTTCTTTATTTAAATGGTTTCATTTCTTGTTCCAGGTTTTTTTTGATCAGTGACTGAAGATGATGTCTGATGCCAGCGACATGTTGGCAGCTGCACTGGAGCAGATGGATGGCATCATAGCAGGTAAAGTGATCCACCTTTCATGACTTAAAATGCTTAGGCTAGATGTGTTGTGATTCCTTTATTCCAGCTTTGTTAAAACCTAAAGAAACAGTCTCTTGAATAAAGCTCTTCCAGGTTAAATCTTGTTATCCTCTGTGTGACATAGCTGCTGTTTAAGATCCTGCAACGTGGAGTTCCTTGCGTGTTAGAGAGGGGTTTTGTTTTGCTATCATTTAGGAGGAATGGTGTGTAGAAATACTCACCAGTTAGGTTGACCAAATGTTTGTTTAATAGCGCTATCACTTTAATGATCAAAAGTATTAAAAAGTCCCAAAGCTTTAAAATAAACCTACCGAACTTCAGTCATACATTTGACCAAATCTGCTGCAAGTGAAAGAGAGAGAGCAGCAGCGTCACAGGTTGGTAAATAATACTGACGTTTCTCAAGTTATTTTGGTGTCTAATAAACATGCAAAAATGACGTTTATGTCTCAAACTAACAGAACGAGCAGAGGAGGTGATAGTGAGGAGATGCTGACGAAATTACACAAATACATTGGCAGCATTTTGGTACCCAAACTTTGCCAATTTATTCTATGCAATTTTTGTTAATTGAAAAAAGAAATTGCCAAATTTTGGTTGGCTAGGACTGCTGATCTTTGTTGCTATGGTTTTAAAAGAGTTGTGGATATTGTTTGATTTTTAACCAGTATCGTATCAAACTTTAGAATTCTGGTATGGTGGCAAACCTGTTCACCAGCGTTGCTTATTATTACATTTTTAATAGACACCAATTTGACATTGCTCTTGCATCTTTTAAAACTACAAAGGACTAAAGATGGATCAGATGTCGGTGCCATGATAAAAAAAATGACTTCAATTCAGCCAGTGATTTACGACGGCCTTTTAGTAAATACAGTATTAGAAGTGAAGCAAATGTTCTAACACCTCTCCCTTGTATGAACCAAGTTATTGCTACAAAGTGTCTTTTTATCACTTCAGAACCTGAGCCAAAAATGTTCCCTTGTTGTTGTCTGTCCTTTCCATTACGAGAAGTCGTTTTAAGGAGTCTTTCTTTGGATTCTGGCTCCTTCTTTAATGTCTCCCTCTCTTGTCTATCTGGATTCTTTGTCTCAGGCTCTAAGGCTCTAGACTACTCTAATGGACTATTTGACTGCCAGTCGCCTACCTCTCCCTTCATGGGCAGCCTGCGGGCTCTGCACCTTTTGGAGGACCTGAGGAGCGTCCTGGAGTTGATGGACACAGAAGAAAGGGAGAGTCTTCGCTGCCAAATCCCGGACTCCACAGCTGACAGTCTAGTCGAGTGGCTCCATGGTCACCTGGTAAGAGCCTCACGTGATGGGAGAGACGCATGCGTGCTTTATGAAGCTCTGAGATCTGTGAAATAACACAGTGTTGGAGACAATGAACAGATTGGTAAATGCCAATGACAAATGTGGAGCAATGATTTTACAATGTCCACCTTTGTACCAACTAGAAGTAAAACTCATAGAATAAAGTTTTTTTCTGGATTCATCCAAATAGTGTAGCCTCAGGTTGGATCAGTTCACAGGCAACATCAAATAACTGGTTTATCTAGACCTTCAAGATGAGAAAAAAAGGGCTCATGTTACCTTTTTTTCTGCATTACTGCAGTGCCATATTTGTTGTCGACACTGAGATCCTTTTGAAGGCTTTAAAATGTTACGTTAGATTGTCTTTTCATTTCCCTCTTGAAATAGAGAGCAGGGCTCTTCCCACGACTGATGAAATCATGCAACCTTGGAAGATGTCTCGTCTGTGATATTTGAACAGAACGT
Source organism: Tautogolabrus adspersus (assembly GCA_020745685.1). NCBI lineage: Eukaryota > Metazoa > Chordata > Actinopteri > Labriformes > Labridae > Tautogolabrus > Tautogolabrus adspersus. The sequence goes on from CM036539.1 coordinate 15,506,496, forward strand.
GCTGTGAGCTAGCATTTGCTCGTCTGTTTCGCTTTGATTGTGCTCACTGTGTGCGCTGCATTAAACTTTGTGAATGCAGACAAGCATAGGCAAACATTCCTTTGTGCCAGCAGAATACTCACTTGTTTGCTGAGCTACAACATGACTGTCCCAGTCTGCTGAGTTCCCTGGGAGTAAAAAAATGAAATGCTGTCAAAGTCTCGGCTACGGCGCAGAGAGAAACACGCTGACTTCTTGGGCTCCAGAGTTGTGTTTGGGAGAGAGAGATGGGCTGTATGCCAGAGTTTTTGTGTGATGCTGTAAGACCCTTTGTGAACAGCAGTGCGAATCAGTCTGCTCAGCCATGTAAGGTGCTGTTTGTGCAGTGCAGAGCAGCGTAGCCAATCATACTTTGATGCAAAGCAATGCATCTGAAATGATAACTATTTCACTGAAACCTTCAAAGTTGTCGAGGTCGGCTTAATTAACGTTGCTTTACTACTTCCTTGTGTCTTTGAAAAGTCAAACAACATTTCCCTTACGTGATTCTTTGTATAAAACGTGCTCCTTTCTCTCTGCAGTCCAATGGGCACATCTCCCTCAGTGGGAGTGACCACTACCAGGAAAGGCTTTCCCGAATAGAGAGTGATAAGGAATCCTTGGTTCTTCAGGTACCCAATCCATCAATGCTTGGATATCCTAACCAGTCCTACAAAGTGTTTTAAATATTTTACTGGTAGATAGAAATGAAATCTCTTTTACAAATAAAAACGGACTGCTTGGTTTTATGCAGGTGAGCGTGCTTACAGACCAGGTGGAAGCTCAGGGAGAGAAGATTCGAGACTTGGACTTGTGTCTGGACGATCACAGGGACAAACTCAATGCCACAGAGGAGATGCTGCAACAGGTGTGTGTGTGTGTGTGTGTGTGTACAATTAGCATGAAGCACCTGTTAAATGTGCTTATACCTACCCGTATAGAAGTGAAACATTTTTCTCAATTCCTCTTTGCAGGAGCTTCTGTGCAGGACGGCGCTGGAGACCCAGAAGCTAGAGCTGATCTCTGAAGTGTCCAACCTGAAGCTGACCCTGAATAACATGGAGAAGGACAGACTTGACTTTGACAGATTTAGGGACAGTGAGGTATGCAAGCTAATTCTTAAGACAGAGATCCTCTTTGTCCTTTCTCTCGCACCTCATTATACACACACACACTTGCCCACACACACCAAACAAACCCTCATTCATGTTGTCTGACACCTGTGTGGGAGAGGGACTTCTACTTTTAGTCTGAAAGCAGCTGTTCTAGCACCTCAGAAAAATGTCAACATTTAACAATGTAATGGAAAAAAGGCCATTCTTTACAGTGCTGATTGGATTACCTTCTGTTTAATGTAGATGTACTTCCCTCTGGTCAAAGACTTTAACAAACATTAAGATGTCAGTCAGTTGTTTACTAGAGCCGGGGAGCCGGGGAGATTGCTGCTCCCAGATGAACCGTGCAGAATACTTGGAAAGATTTCAAACACGTCATGTTATTGTTGGAGCTACGCAGCCGTCTCTTCCACCCCACTGGAACAAAAAGCCGCTGTCCATTTTCCGCCTCAGAGCGCAGAAATCACTTCTCTTCTTCTTCCAGCTTCCACTTGTGTTTTCACCGCTGCTGCTTTAAAGTTCTAATCTCCAAGGAGTTTAGTTTCCTCAGATATGTATGAAGAGGTTTTATAGCCAATGTTTGTGCTACACTTATAAACACAGTAGAGCTTCCATAATAATAAAAAAACATCCTCAGTACTAGCCATATGAAAGATGAAGTATTAACAGTTTTAGATGAGTTCTGATGCTTTTTTTTTAACTTCCACTCTGTGATATAAACTCTGTTTCCTTTCAGGATTTGATTCTTGAAATGAATGAACTTCGGTACAGACTGACAGACATGGAGAGTGAAAAACTACAGTACGAAAAGAAACTGAAATCCACAAAGGTGAGTTGTAGCTCAGATTTTTATCCAAACTTCTCATGACTAACATCTTTTCTAACTGTGTTTGCTTTTTGTATGTGTCTGAAAGAATGGTCTCCTATATCCAAACTAAAGCTTAGATAGAGCCCAAAAAAAATCCAGCCCGACCCGAACCTGGGCACGTTCTCTCTGAGCCCGGCCCGGCCCATCTCATGTATTAATGGCCCCGAGCTGGACTAAAACCCGACTGATTGTTTTGAGTTTGTTTGATCGACAGAAACCTGATCAGATGACATCTTAATGAGCGCGACACAGAAGCATGTATCATAAAACACAACGTATTTATTAGGCTCCCTAAAAACACAGATTATAACGATTAATTCAGACAAACATTTTTTTTAATGTCTGCTCATCCTGGGCTGTTTGGCGTCTTCAAAGCGCGCTCCATCAGTGTGAGTGTATCTGTACACTAAGCTGTGGATCCCCCTGCTCCTCTATTTTTGCTAATATTGACTGCTTCCCTGTTGCCAAACCTGCTGCTTCCCTGACCACGTCCCCTGTCAGCTGATACACGGTTCCATTTCCCTGTGCTGAACTCGTGTGTGAGCGTGTCTGTGGGCAGAGAATCTAACCTTTAATCCAAACACACTTGTTTTTTATTTTGCTGTCAAAATAGTTACTAAATGTTTGGGCCCAGTTCACTCCATTCCTCCACCTGCTTCTAAAAATAGCTGTGAATATGATTGAATCAGGTGAAAAGATTCTCATGGCTGTTTCTAAAATGTTGTGTTCCGAGCGTATAGCTAGATCCAAAGGAAATGTATTCATTGCTTATTAGATTATTGAATGTTCTTTTTCTTATGTCTGTTAAAACTTAAGAAGAAATTCTTTGCCATATCTCCCCCCCGAGCGTAAAGCAACCCGTTCACTTTTGCAGCGTCTGTTTTGATCGTGCTTTATAATTGACGTGTCTTGGTTTGAGTAAGATGATGACCTCGATGAATGCTGTGCTTCTCTTCTCAATCTCTGCGTCTCTATTTTTCTCTCTCTTCCTTGGTTTTTTTTCCCTCTTTACTGCTAGTCTCTAATGGCCAAGCTTTCTAGCCTGAAAATCAAAATGGGCCAGTTGCAGTTTGAGAAACAGAGGAAGGAGCACAAACTCCTGGCTATAAAGGTTGGCTTTCCTCAGGATGGTTGTGTTGCTTGCTGTATGATTATGGTTTTTGACCTCACCCTTTGGCTCCTCTTCTACTTTTATTTCGGTGTTGAAATTCCTTCAATCTGGTTTTCTGAAGGTTTCCTAAACTTTGATGTTGTAGTTTTTTCCTAATTCTCTATTTAGTGAAACTTCTGTCTTGAAAAAACAAAAAACATTTTAATGACGTAATTGACTGAACTGTGTAAGACAAATGCAAAATCTCAAGTGTAATCAGAAATACCACTTCCTTAAGTGTGCACCACTTATTTTAACCACGGGTATGCTATAATTTGTTCAGTTTCTTTTGCCAAGAGTTAGTAGTTTTCTCTTTTTGTCTGTTCTGAGTTTTCCCTCCCTGCACTGATTTACTTTTCCCAATGTGATCTTCAATTAAACCTCTTTAATTTTTGATACTTTTGCTTGGGTCCTATTCTGTTCACTAACGCATTACGTGTATGTGTTCTTCCCTCAGCCCTGCGCTCACACATGTATTACCCTTCAGAGCAGGTGTATGCCACGTCAGCATCTGTGAACCTTTTGTGATGTGGTTTGTTTGAAGTGTGGAGTCAGGGTGCAGGAGGAGGTGTCTGTGTGAAGGAATTATCCTCACTGTTGTCGTCCGTTCGACAGGAGGAGCTCACTATACTGAGGAGGCAGCTGGAGGGCAAAGATGGAGAGATGAGGCGGCTACAGGATGAGGCAGGCTTTAAAGTCGGCGCCTCGAGCAATGCAGAGCACACAGAGAGAGGTGTGTTGAGTCACAAGACGTTCGGCAGATGAACGAGCATGATGTTCAGATTCAGGTTTAAACTGTTAAATGACTGAGTGGTGATATCTGTGAACAATGTGAAAAGTACCATGCCTAGTTCTTCATAAGTAATCACCTGTAAACTATGATTTTCTTTCATAATTGTTTGTTCTGTTTAGTCTCTCATCCAGACGAAACTCTTAGAAAGAGGCTGAAAGAGAAACGTAAGGGGGGTTTGATGCTTGTGTTTTTTTTATTGCACTTTGTTCCTGCACCCATCTCAAACCTTTTTCGCATGAACGAGCATGAGCCATGTGAACTCTGCTTGTCCATTATAACCCATTGGAGTGTTAATACATGACTGCGGAGCAGCACATCACCAACCTGTGAAACCTTTTGTCTAATGATAGCACTTCAAACTAAACAAAACAAAGTTCATCCAAAGGCTGTGTAAGTGTGTTCTTAATGTCCCAAACAGGAATGTCTGCTTTGTGTTTTCAACAGGAATGAGCAATGAATGACCACTCAGGCTGCACGCTCATCCTCCTGCCTCATGTCATCCATCAATAAACGTCTCCTCTTACCCCTCAATACCTCCCCTCAATCTCCTCTAACCCCCCCTCCCCTCCCCCGCCGCTCACACCAACATCCAGTGTGTGCACTGCTATCCTGTAATCTTCCTGTCATGTTCTGTGTTGTGAGATGGCGTCTTTGTTGTCAGTTTTGTATCCACACAAGTTCCTTTCCTGTATCACCGGTCCTTCACTTATATAGAAAAATGTTATTCAGTTCTCAGACTTTCACACAATGACTCGAGATCTGGACATCCTAGAAGTCTTTGACTTTTCTTTATTTGTTTTAAAACGTGATGATATTAAATATCATAATTCTATTTAAATCAGTTCAAATGCATTGACCAGTGAGGGTTTCTTTCATTTGAGCGATCACATTGAAATATTTAATTATTTGTTAATGACATACAGATAAAACACTCATGAGAAAAAAAGCTTTAAAGACTCTACGTCCGCTCATATTGAGGGACAGCTGCTCACTGAGTCTTGTTGCTGACTGCATTTTAAAAAGTGAAAATTCCACTCAGTTGAAAAATGTTAAAGAGCTGCTCACACAGAGGATTTGTTTATTGATTTTAAGGACTCTTTAAAAAAAATCATGTCGTGGCCATGATGTTACTGGAATAACAGTCAGTGATGTAGCAGCCTAAGTGTTAAATCCATCAGTCCCACCCTTTGTGTTATCATCCAGCCCTACACCACCGACTTTATGCTCTTAATCATTTCTTTCTTCACTAGATGTGGAGGTGCAGAGAATGAAGAAGGCAGTAGAATCCCTGATGGCAGCCAATGAAGAAAAGGTACATTCAGTGACCTGTGATTTGTGTGTGTGTCAAACCAATTTATTGACTCCTGTACTGAGCCCTTCCTGCCGTTCTAATCGTCTTCTCCTTCACAGGATCGTAAGATTGAGGAGCTGAAGCAGTCACTGCTGCGCTATAAGAAAGTTCAAGACATGGTGATGTCAGTGCAAGTGAAGAAAGGTTCGATAACTCCTCTCTCAGAGTATATTATTCATAAAAAGGATTAGATCCAGATTCAGGAGCACTCATTAAAGTTGGTCATGTTCGGAGACTATAAAGGGAGGAGTTTCATGGTTAGGCCCATTTATCATTAGTTGTGTATACTTCAAACCATTGTTTTTACCCCTTATTGTACTTATGGGAACTACAGGGGACACTTTGGGATTTCTTACAATAATCAAACTAATATATACGTTTAATTAAAGATGTAAATGTATTTTTATGACCAAATGTTATGCATTGAATTTCTTTTTTGTTCCCCTGCAAAAGTATGCTTGATTTGATCTGCTACACTGTCGTTGTTTTGCAAACCAAACCAGCAGCACTGTGCTGTGTGTTACCTTGTTTAAAGAATATTTGCAGTAGTCAGGTGTTTCTGGCAGGAAACATCTGTTCTAAGGGGTACAACATTGAAAAAAAAGTTTGAGAACCATAGCGTTGCATTCCTTAAAGCAATTCTTCTCAGCACATCGTAGATTTCATGATTTTTAAGATTCCAGACAGCCACTGGCAGTCAGAACGTTTTCACTTTCACTTTGCAGAGTCTTACTTAAACAAACAAGAGGTCAGCTTTATTGTATTTAAATGTTGGACGTTGATTGGTTATCTATAGACCAATCCGCTGACCATCTTCACTGCGGTGGCATCTCAGCATCTGCTGCTGTCTCCTACTGACTCGCGGACTGTGACAGCAGCAGAGATAGTTAGATGATAGACATCAGACAGCTGCTGATGAAAGGTACCTTAAATAGGCGATCATATGTTTATTTTGATTTTACACATTATTCGTTGTTTATAACAACAACCTGATCACACAACAGAGAAATATTTCAACTCAACCATTCGGCACATATTTGTCGTTAGCAGTTTAACATCAGATGTGTGTACTGTATGAACGTATTGTAGTCATTCATCAAAACAACTTTTATGTTCTCTGGCTTCTCTGGCATGTCTCATAACATCTGTCCTCTTCGGACGTTTATGACAATCAATGCAAAATGAAGCAGCGTTTTTTTTTTACCTTTCACATGTGGAATTATATGTTTGTTAATGACATGTTATTTGTCGTCTACTCTAGAGAGAACAAAAGATACTGAGCTCTTGGAAAGTCATGGCGATGGAGCCGTCACATTCATGTCAACCAACTCTGTGTGTGTGGAGTCCGAACAGTCTGCAGTGACAGATGTTGAACAATTGAAAAGGATGAGTCCCGATGAGGTGCGTGGAATGTTTTACGATGTTGAGTCTCAGATGTTTAGTGAAAAAATCATCTCAACATTGTTATTTGGGGGACTTAATGTACAAGTTAACACTATACACTTTAAGCGTTATGCTGTATTCAAAATCAGTGTCAAAAGCAATGTGAATGATTAAAAGGGTAAATAAGTCAATAATACTTCTCGTAGTTTTTATCGGGAACCTCAGCTAATCGTCTAGGTAGAGTTGTTTTCTATTTGTTTGCAAACAAGTTCTCATGATTCTTGTCATGACATGAAGCTACTTAAATCTCATTAATCTGTAAAGAGCCTGAAGTGTACTGTCTCTAAAACATGAGTAATGGCCCTTTTTTTCAATGTTTCCACCACATCTTTGTTGAAAGGATGAAAGTGTTGTTGAAATCAAATTAATTTAAAAACACCTCGCGTCAGCTCTCGAAGAATGTGTGAAGATTCACACCTTTGTGTTCTCATAGCCTCGGGAAAAAGCGCAAGAAAACATTTTAAAGAGAACGCATTCTTTTATTTTTAAATAAGTTTTTTTTCTCTGTTTTTTCCTCTGCTTAGTTGGAGATCCTCAACGGGATGAGCGAGGAGCCTTCACCCACACCAAGCCCTTCTGATGCAGAACGGGTATCAGAATCTGCCCCCGCTGATTTAGAAAGGTGAAAAAAGAAACACAGAAATTGTTGAAACAATAGTCAAGCTGCAGTTTAGAATTCAGAAGATGTAGTCATTACTTTTGAGCACATACTGATATTTGTTGTCTTCATCGTCTTTTGTGTTGCTGCTCATTTCAGAGCGACTTATGTCCACAAAATAAGGCGGAAGCCCCTAAGGCTGTTCACTACAGCCGCTGACATTGACGGGCATGTTCACATATTCGTTTAGTCATGTAGTGCTGCAACACCTTTATAGAATCCTATCACACTTTTCAAATTAAGACAATGGTGTCTCTGCCATAAAATCTGGTGTGAACAGATTAAGCGTGAGACTGTAGAAAATATTTAAAAACATGTTTTTGTACATAAGTGGGTGTTGTCTGCAGGACACAGTCTGTTTTTGGAAGCCTCCCAGAAAGAAAACAGATTTAGACCGTCTTCCTGCGTGATGATTTCTGCGTTCAGCAAAGTGAACATCATACGGTTACTGTGCAGCTATGTCACTCTTTAACTACCATCTGTTTTCGCTTGTGGAGTTTGCACTCCTCCTAGCTACAGTACAGTAGTAGAGCTCTCAGCCTATGATGACAGTTGTAAAGGTAACTGCATTGTTTTTGTACTATTTGCAGTGTAACTTGTTTGAAATCTGTTGATATTAAGCCAATGCTGTGATCTCACTATATGCTGGTTAACTCCTTAAGTGTAAGAAGTTTTTTTTTTTCCCTTTGTTGCATCAAAAAGATGGTGAGGAAGTGTCTCAGTAGCCTGAATGAAGTTTAACAAACGCACGTCGATCATGTGAGACAGGCTGCCTGTTCCCACCACTATATCATTAGTGAGGAGTGAGTGTCATTTCATTTGTCATTGCAGCAGCCATGACACCACAAAGACTGACAGCCAAGACCAGATGGATTGGAGCAGCGTTGAAAAGGTAACCCATATTATGTGAGGAAGTGAACTTGAGAGTCATTCAGAACGTTTATACAGACTATATCACCTTTCTCTCCTCATATGTCTCGTACTATCTTTCTCATAAGTCTTTATGAGTTGTGTTAATAACCTTTTTAAAGGGACTACATGTTGTGTCCTTCCCTCAGCAATATTCAGAAAATGTAGGTTTTGAAATGATACGTTTAGGACGGCATATCTCCAACAGTTACTGCTACACAAGTGAATTCACTACATAGCTTAGTGTATTCATATTATATATACTTAACCACTTTCATCTTCCATGTTTACTCCGCTTGAGGCACTTCAAGTTGGATGCTAGGTTTCAGCATTTGTACCGTGCAATGACAAGCAGGTTGAATCTAATCTACTGTAATCTTCTTAAAAGCTATAAAGTGACGGCGTGATGTATTTTGTCCTCTCAGAACACAAGTGAAGAGATCAGTAAGATCAGTGAAAAGCCTCCCATGAGTCCCTCTGCCACCCTGCCTGCCAACACGCAGGACGACAGCTTCGGCTCGAGAAAGGCGCGCTCTTCTTTCGGAAAAGGCTTTTTCAAGATTCGTGCAGGCAAAAAAACAGCCAGCACCCCCAACCTAGGTAAGAACGAACCACATGATTCAGCAGCTGAAACGCGTCTTTTTTTTTTTTTTTTTTTTTTTACATGATTCTAGCCATGAAATTGTTTGGCTGTTAAGGAGAAAGTGAGAATTTCCTGGAGTTTTTTTTCTTCCACTATGTTTGGTTTCTTCTTCTAAAGCCACACCCATGAGTCTACATGGACCAAGACCTTAATTTGCAGCTCTCATAAACTTCAGTCCCCATTTAATTATGGAAGTCTGCTCTGTGCTGTCGTATGCCCTTCATTTCTGTGTATGTGCTTTTTTGTGTGTGTGTGTTGTACTGTACACACGAGTGTCTGTGTTTGTTCCACCTCTCCAATCCTGTTGTTATTTCAATCATAATTTCTGCCCTTTGTCTTGTGTTTGTTTGTGTTTTTTCTGTCGGACCCTGTCGTGTGTTGTGTGCACTTTGTAACACATGAAGACCGCAGCAGGAGTGCAAGTGCGCCTACGTTAGGTACAGTATAGACCGCAGGTCATTGTAGGGCTGCAGGAATTCTCTGAAGAAAACAAAAGGACACTACTAAACTTATCTATGATTGTTCACCTCTGCCTTTATCTGCACTCACCCAAACAGCTCACATCTTTTTAACCACATCATACTTCAGTAGATGCAGTGCGTGCAACAACCACTCCCTTGTCTCTATCTTGTTCCCTACAACTGCAACATACTGTCCAACATACAGCCGGTCTGTTGTGTGTGTTGATTTGTTAACGTGCCTGCTTGTATTTACTTTCACCCTTTTTATAAAATCTGTGTCAAGATCCAGACTATCAAATACAATTATTTTGGATCTGGAAAGCATTTCACTAAAAATCAAAACAAGTAAAGAACTAGTCTGTATCTACTAAATAAAACTGTTTGTATTCCTGCCTTTGATATCAGCTGCGTCCGATGCATGCATACTAAAAAGGGTATTGGCTTCAATGCCCACAACCATGACCTGTGAGTCCGTCCTGGTCCTGGTCACTACACTGACCCCGTGCGGAACATCTGTTTTCTCCGACCTGTGTGCTAGAATGATGCTTATGATGATGCTGATGAGTTTTCTGTGCGCATTTGTTTGTACAGCAGAAACAGAGCAACAGGGCACCGATCATTTGGACCTTGCTGGGCTTCCACAGAGGTCTGCCAACAGTGACAGCACCCACACGCTCCCTACGACCCCAGAGGGCAGGAAAAAATCCAAAGGAATAAAGAAGCTCTTTGGAAAGTAAGTACACAACAACATGAGAATCTTTACCCAAGAAAACTGAAAATAGGAACCTCTTAATTTAGTAAACTCGCTTAACACTGTCAACGTTTTATCACAAGAGACTTATTTTGTAAGTTTGCAGAGATATTTAAAAATAAAATCAATCTTATATGTATTTAGGCTCAAAAGGAGTCAGTCTACAACATTCGACCTAGATGATAACCTACCAGAGGGGGAGTTCAAGAGAGGTGGAGTGCGAGCCACAGCTGGACCTAGACTGGGCTGGTCTCGTGACCTCCAACGAGTCAACAAGTAAGTCAGTGCATTGGGCCAGAATACTAAGACTCCGATTTTGGTTTCTGTGTTTTACATTTCTGTTGTTCAATGAAATTCAGATTTTTTTTACAAAACAGTCTGTCAGGATAACAAATACACAAACAATGCTTGTACTATACTATAAATCTTGCATTGTATTTATTTAGTACTGGCCTTTTGTACGGCTGCATACATGACTTGTTTTTGGAGTTTGACTAGTATTGTTCTTCTTTTTAGTGATGTTGATGCGCCCTTTGCACGCTGGTCAAAGGATCAAGTATGCGACTGGCTGCAGGATCAGGGTCTCGGCCTTTATGTGAACATGGCTCGTGTATGGATCCGCTCCGGTCAGACGCTTTTACAGGCCTCACAGCAGGACCTAGAGAGGGTGAGATGAAGTGGAAGAATTTAATTTGTTTATCAGAGCAGACAGACGGACAAAGTGTTCTTGTTTTAGAACTGCGGGGAATGTTTTGTGTGTGAGTAATCCTTAAATGTCTTCTTGTGGATGTCTAGGAGCTGGGCATCAAACACCCACTGCACAGAAAGAAGCTGCAGCTGGCCCTGCAGGCCCTCGGCTCAGAGGAGGAAGACAATAAGGGAAAGTTGGACTACAACTGGGTTACGAGTGAGTACCGCCTTCCAGTTTAATACAAGAACCAAGTTATAAGTTCTCTTTTGCTTAAAGAAAATGGGATGCCAACTTTGAACTTCGAAATATACGTGACTGCTAGCATGACATACTTCTCATGACACTTTCCATTTCTCTCAGGATGGCTGGATGACATTGGTCTGCCTCAGTATAAAACCCAGTTTGACGAGGGGAGGGTGGATGGTCACATGCTGCACTACATGACAGTGGTGAGTGTTGACATGACACATGAGCTCCCTCCTCAAATCCCCGGGATAAGTAGGTCTTAGAAGTCTGACAAGTACAGTGCCATCTCCCATCAGAATAATTGCATGGACAGTCTAATGAGCTCCACTGGATAAACCTCTTTTACTACATCGATGTTTGTGACAGAGCTAGAGTCAGACCACAGCATCTTTCTCTGTTGAAGCTGTTGATGCTATGCATGTGGATTGGGAGTATACTTTTTTTTTTTACTGTAAAATCGTTACTGTAAAAAGTTGTCAGGTACAAATATGTATTTTTTTCTGGTGTGCTGGAACAGAAAGAAAGAGAAAAGAACAATATCATCTTAAGCCCCTCCCCCCCCACCTATCCCCGGCTGTCAAAAAGACACAGAAGAGAACGTAAACTTGTTAAAAGAGCCAAAAATACATTTTGACAGGGTTGGTGTATGGTCCGGAGATGAGCTTATTTATTAGGGCCCGACCGATTCATCGGCCTGCCGATTTAATCGGCCGATTATAGCCTTTTTGAAAATAATCAACATCTGCCAAAAAGACGCCGATTACAACCGATTTTTTTTTTTTTTTTTTTTTTTTTTGAAATGTTATTGCGCTTAGTATCCAGCAGAGTGCGCTCCTACTCCATTCTACTTAGGAAAGGCTCTCAGTCTCACCCACCGCACTCATTTTTGGACACAACACCGGAGCGCATGTAGCTTGAATGTGCTGAGCTCATTGGATAAACCGAGCAGAGTTTCCCCACACGGTAAGTTTATAACTAGTTTGTGTAATGAACAATTGGTCCTTTTAAACGTGTAGGTCATGCTTAAAAAAAGGAAAAGTACACCTAACCCCCCACTACCCTTCAAATACAGTAAAGCTAACCTAGCCTTGCTAACTAACAACTTTAGCCGGAGTAAAAAAGAGGAGATTGAATTTTACCGTACAACATGAAAGCACGCTCGCTCAGGCAGCTGTGCGCTGACCTCACCAATGTACAAAATAGTTCTTCTTCCTGTACTGTCCTGTACTACTTTGTTAGAACTATGTTACCAATAAAAAAAAGTTCCTACACTCATTTTTTTAAGATCTTTTTATTTAATTTTATTGACAATAAGATAAGGCTGTATTTGCACTCATTTTTGACTGTAAATGTATTCTAAAACACTCAAAGGTTCTGCATTCAATTCACATATTCGTCAAAAGTGTTTAAAGTATATTTAAGGTATCAAAAAATACGTTTTATATGCTTTTTTTTTTTTTTTAATAATCTGCCGATTAAATCGTTATCGTAATTTTTCTCTGAAAATAATCGGCATCGGTATCGGCACTCAAAAATCAATATCGGTCGGGCCCTATTATTTATATACGAATGTCACATGATATCAATATGTCCTGAAGTTTCACTTTTTGAACATCATTCCTTGTTAAGAACAGGATATCAGAGGTCCAGCTGCAGGGAATTTCTTTAAATCTGTCACAGATGTCTATGTGACTCAGGATTGACTGACTGAATTTTTGTTAGATATACAAATATATCTGCTGAATCCCATTCGTGCTAAAGGTTGACATGTAAATACAAGTTGACGGGTTGGCCTAGGTATACAACTGCCAAGCGTACATTGCAATCATTTGGAGTGTTTCACTAAGTAATCACTGCCTTTCATTGTCCCTCAGGATGACCTGCTTTCTCTGAAAGTAGGGAGTGTCCTGCATCACCTCAGTATTAAGAGAGCTATCCAAGTGCTTCGCCTCAACAACTACCAGCCCAACTGCTTACGTCGCAGGCCATCTGACGAGGTGCGTTCACTTCAACAGTCGTGATAAGTGATCTGACGGCGCAAAGAAACACATTTTCTCATTGTCCCTCTGTGTTTGCGCACACAGAACAATATTTCTCCCGCAGAGATCTCGCAGTGGACTAACCACAGGGTGATGGAGTGGCTGCGTTCTGTGGATCTCGCTGAATACGCTCCCAACCTGAGAGGCAGTGGAGTGCACGGTGGCCTGATGGTACTGCAGCCTGGCTTTCAGTCTTTCTGAGAAACAGATTTTTCTCCTGAATGTGGTCAGTCAAAATACATCTCTTCTTTCCTCAGGTTCTGGAGCCTCGGTTTAACGTGGAGACCATGGCTTTGCTGCTCAACATCCCCCCAAACAAGACGCTGCTACGTCGCCACTTGGCCACACATTTCAACCTGCTCATTGGATCAGAGGCCCAGCAGCTCAAACAAGAGTGTCTTGAAAACCCAGACTACACTCTTCTTACTGCCACCACTAAAGTCAAGGTAACACACCAGTTTATGAGGACGGACTTAGTAATGCTAGTACTAGAGCTGCACAATATTGAAGACACCTAACTACTAGTGCACTAATGTCTGTGAATCAAAGTTTAGCTTGTGGAATGAATATATAAACTATTTCTTTGTCTTCCTTCTGCTCGACAACCCAGCCAAGGAAACTGTCGTTTGGTAACTTTGGCAGTCTGAGGAAGAAGAAGCAGGAGGAAAGTGAGGAGTACGTGTGTCCGATGGATGTGGAGATGCCTAAAGGGCGAAGTTTTCAGAAAGGCTTTGAGCTCCAAATCTACGAGGATGACCTCGACAGGCTAGATCAGGTAAGTTGGTTCTTTTTAAGATGTGTTTACTAACAAATGAAACATGAGTAGGGATGCTAGGGTGAGAAAAAAAAAAGTCCCCCCAGTTGATAAACTAGTGAGAGTTCTTACCAATCAGAACCAGTCTTACCAATTACACTACAAGATTGTCACTTGGGTACGACTCTGTAGAGCTTGTAGTGCTGCACTCGAATGAAGAAAGGTCCAAGTCAGAAAGCTGAACACATATCATTACACTAGATGAGAACAAGACTGTAACAAGATGATGGGTCAAAAGAGAATACCAGGATGAGTAACAGTCACTGTTGTCAGCACATTCATTTACAACCAAATGTTACAAAGCTCCACAAAAGGAAAGCACCCAGCCATCTGGACAACAGAACAGTAATAAAGTGCCATCATTGTTTAATTTCTTGTTTATTTCTTATTCCTTTGCCGTCCATCTCTGTCTGTATCTATGACTAAGCAGCATGTTTTTGATCTTTTGCGCTAGATCCATGCAATCATCTCATTGGTCAGCTGAATTTTGCAGGTCTGTGCAAGAGAAACAAAGTTTCAAAGTTCAAAATCAGGCTTCTTTATTCAAAAATGGTGTTTAACAAAAGCAAACAAGTAAATCAGTCAAAATATAAGTGGAGGACTAACTGAACAGGATATGAACTTAACTAACAGACCTAACAAAAAGTTAACTGAGAGGGATATTCAAACCAGCTGACCAAACCAAAAGTGGACACACAGGTGAGGACTACACACAAGATAACTAAAAGTTAACACAAAGGAACCCCGATCCCCCCCCCCTCCATGCTGTCAGAGCACTTGGTGTGGTCCTCTTCTAGGAAGCTAGGCTCCACCCTCAGCCTCATCTTTTGTTTAAACGAGGAAGGAGAGCACATCAGCCAGTTCACTCAGAAGAAAAGAGAAATGAATTAATATAACTTCACCAAGTCAAACATGACAAAATGTATTCATTGTGTGTACTTCAGTCAAAAGTTCTAATAAACAAATAGCCTGTGTCATACTTGTTAAATAACTTCAAATAAAAACACAAGTCTGAGCTTGTGAGCGTTGTGGCCAACATAATATTGTGTGGATGTGTCCATCGCTGTGTGATGTGATATGTTTTGAAGCAGCCTTGTAGCCTAGCTGTCTAAATGACAATAAAATAATATCAAATGTTTAGATAAATATTTTCTTGCTTTAGGTAAAAGACGGTTTGTATTTAATAACAAAATAGACACAGACAGCTTTTGAAAACGGCATATTGAAGTTAAAAAAGGCTTAATTGGCGGGTGTTGTTTCCCATTGTTCTTTAATATTATTATTATTACATTATTTTGTGTATTTCGGACAAATGCATTGGTCTGTGACCTTCCTGGCTCCAGTATCATACCACTGAAATTGTTATTGTAAAGGCGAGACAAGCGGCGCCCTTTAATTTGGACTACCGTGAAATCAATAAATGCTGCACTGTTTAAAACAGAAGCGCTCATCAAAATAAGCCTGGGTCCAGATGAGGACTGCGGTCTGCAATTTACTGATGGCCGCTCTAAAAGACCAAAAGCAGCGGGCGGGTAATTCATTGGATATTTGCCTGAAGACTGTGTAACGGACACATGATCTCATCAGATGATCCATTTTTACAAACCATGTATTATGTGCATCATATGGAGTTCATTTGATTATATTTTCTTTCTTGTGCACGTTGCATCTGTGTTGCTTGGAAGGTGACTTTTTTCAAAAGATAATCACTCTGAAGAAGTAACTGGTCGGTGTTAAGTTTCTGTATCGATTGTGACTGTGAGGTTTAAATCTGTCACTTGTGTCACAGATGGACGACTCTGAAGGAACTGTGAGACAGATTGGAGCTTTCTCTGAGGGAATTCAAAACCTGACGGTAAGAATCTTAAGGCTGACTGCTACCACAAAGCAGATTGAACTCTTTACTAACACTGTTTGTTTCATGAAGTTTAACATCCTTTGTTTCTGTATTTTGCCTTCCACCAGAGCATGCTGAAAGACGACGAATTCTTCCAAGAGGTTTCAAATTCACCCAACAACAGTGTAACGGATGAAGAGTCAAATGCATGAGACTGTGAGCACCGTGAAACCTGGCCCTGCTGGGAAAGAAGCTCCCCCCCCCCACACAGACTTTTCACGACAAACCCCCAAAAATGCTGCCAGGTTTCTTTTAAGCGTAACATTCAGACATTAGCCTCAAGTATTACAGAGTCTACTTTCTCATTTCATTTTCAAAGGGCGGGGTTATGGAAGCCTTCAGTCCTGTAGGCTCCATTACTCTTTAACCTTTTCTCTGATTGTTTTCTGATGACAGAGGGAACATTTAGGGCCACACCACTGCCTGTCTGCCAGCTGGATTCTGGATATTTTGTACTCGACTGTGTATAAGCATCATTCTAGGTCTGCCCTAACGGGATTGAGTGAGAGGATTCCAAGCAACAGTGTAAAGCAGCAGATTTCAGGCATCTTTAATACAGCAATATCGATAGATTTTAATATATGTCTTTTTAAAATTGCCTTCTTACTGTAGAAAATAATAGATGTACATCCAAATTATTACAAGTAAGTGTAAAGTTGTAACTTTGAAACAGCTGCTATGTTTGTTTTTTACAGAATTTAACCTTGCTTATTAAATGAAAATTGTCATTTTAACTTTTTACAGGATTTCACTTCACGAGTACATATATAAAACAAAGACTGATTAATATCATTGCATGGTTTGAAACTCCACACATTTATATCAGAGCTTCTTTATTTTATCTTTCTTATAAATGTTTTTTTTTATGTTTTTCTTTCCAAAAGGGCGGGTTAGTTCAGAGTGGAGATGAGATGTCTTCAGGTTGTTTTTACATAATATTGTAGTTTAACCCTCTACGAAACCAGAGAACACATCTTTTTTTTACCTTCATTCATTTCTAAGACCAATAAAATAATTTAAATCTTTTCTCAAGTGGGCATGGTTAAATCTTTAACACCATTTCATTTTGTGTATTTATATTGTAGCTCAGCTTTGATCATGTTTGGTGAAAGCAGGGACTTGCCGAGTAGTACATTTCAGAGAACAGCGAGGACAGAAAACGAAGCACTACATGTAAAAGAACTCAGAGGTATGTACAATTTAAGTAAGGCGTCAAGTTTAAAAGCCACATTGGATCACTGAAAACCTGAGAGTAGTCATCTGTTGCCAGTTCATAATTATAGGTAACCCAAACTGGAAGAGTCAACTGCAGTTTAACAAGGCAGGTACATGAGCGTAACAATGGAGTAAAAAACAAAAAAGGACACAAGCTAATGACAAGTTTGTATGAAATAAAATTATAATTTCTTGCAGTTACATCTTTGACACATTACCCAAATTTGTTGCAGGCACATGGTGACGAAAATAAAACAATCGTAATCTTTCGCTTCGTGCTTTAGAATATGTCCAGTTAAAAATCAGTCTTAAGAACTTTTGGTAAATATCTTTGACTATGCTCCACTGTCCTAAAGAGAAACAAAAAAATAAGTTACAATTTATCCTTTTTATGAACAAAATCAAAACATGATGAAATCTGAAATTTACCTTTTTACATGACAGTTTACATCTAAGGAGAAAAGAGGCAAACAGTTAAATATGACCAACACTTGCTCAACAAGTAACTGAAGTAATCCAAAAATCTAATGTGATAAATTGATATTCACCTTTTTCAGAAGGAATTCTTCCTGAAACACGACTGTAAATCGAACTTCATCAGATGGCGCGCAAATAAACGTACAGGTGTGTCGCGAACGACGCTGCAGTGCTTCAAATTGGATAAAATTCTTGGTTTCTTACAATCTCAATCTTACGCTTCGTGCATTAGAATATGTCCAGTTAAAAATCAGTCTTAAGAACTTTTGGTAAATATCTTCCTGAAATACGACTGAAAAGGGAACTTCATCAGATATCAGATGCGCATTGCGAACGTTGCAGTTTGAAATTTCGTCAATATACGCAAACTTTACTACAAATTGAACAAAAAAACAATTTCTTCCCAAAACATTTACACATTAGTCAAACTTTTTGCTGGCACATGGATTAGGTTTGGTGCTCACCATTGACAAAAAATATATAAATCTTTATTTTTCGCTTAGTGCATGATGTTAGAATGAATGGCGTCTAGGGGATGCTCATTCTCTAACACACAGATACATAGACTACACAAACAAAGGCTGGTTGGCGGTGTAGAGTGTGGGCTTACCTCCGGTCAGCAGTCAGTGGCGAGCTCCGACCGTCAGGCTTCACAATCTTAATCCAGGTCTACACTCCCTCCCGCCCACTACGCTCTGCCAATGAAAGGCGTCTGATCCAACCTTCACTACAGGGTCTTAAGACGCTAACCAGACTCTTCTCCTCTGTCGCCCCCCGGTGGTGGAATGAACTTCCAAACTCCATACGATCTGCAGAGTCTCTTTGCACCTTTAAGAAAATGCTAAAGACCCAGCTCTTTCAAGAATACCTACGACCTTAATGATGATGATGATGATGGTTTTGATCATATTGACTATTGATGATGATGATCAAGGTAATGACGATGGTTTTGTTTGATAACAACACATTTAAGATGGTTTCTATACTGATTAGAGATCTCAAGAACAGCCGTCATTGTTGTGCTTTGCCTCTGTGCAATGCCTGTCAGCTCCTGTGTGTCTGATCAGACTTAAAACTGTTTGTTTGCACTTACTGACATTGTTTCCTCTTTTCTAGGTCCTTGCTTGTGTTGTACTTACTCTCGCTTTAATTTAAATTCTAGTTATAGCTGCTACAACAACTCAATTTCCCCCTGGGATTAATACAGCTATCTATCCATCTATCCATCCATCCATCCATCCATCCAAGGTCATTTGATGGATATCAACTTTTAAGTTAATCATTGATAACTGTTTGTTTTCTTAATTTCACAGGTTTATAAGGGGGATATATTAGCTGTATGAATTATTGATTTTGAAGAGCATCTGAGTAACATACTCAAATAAAAATCAAACATTTCACTACCTTCATATATGCAATTCTTTTCATTGAGTCATATTGCAGGCTGTATTAACATGTTACAATACAAAGCACAGTTATTTTTTCTTTTTCACTTTACATCACGTAACACAACAGCAAGCACAGTTTATACTACTGTCAAGTTTACTGAGACCTCTCTTTATGTTATAATCAGTGTCTTAAGAGACAGAGTTACAGGTTTAAGTGCACATAACACTATGTACATGTTAGATATGGGCAGTTTATAATAAAGAAATAGCATACAAAATCCTTTTTTTAATATAATCCATGAATGAAATTAAACTATCTTTAGCCTATTTAGTAATATGATATTCACGAGAGTATAAATGTCCCTTTCATTTAAATTAATTGAACACAGGTGCGTACTGACAATATCAAGATATAATCCGGGAGCCGGGTCCCTCCCTCCCATAAAACATCAAAAAAAAGTAATTTTGCAGTAAAATATTTGTATATAACCATCCGTTTCATAAACTAGACATGTTCAAGTTGTGAAAAAATATGGTTGTGCTTTGTTCTACATTGGGTATCTCAAAAACTAAAGCCTTTTTGGGGGTTTGTTCGTCTACTAATTCTTTTCATAATTGAGCCTGTGAAGTGTGAACTGAATTTGAGCTCCAAATGACAAACAATACACATAAAAACATTTTCACTAACTTTAAATGTTTGCCTTTCAAATCGTCCTTCTTTATACATGTTGGCATTACTTTTACGTTGTTTTCCTTTTTTACTATGCCATGGATGAACATAAACAAGTGTCAGTTTTAAGGTGGTTAAATGGTTCTCAACAGGGTTATATCATTTTCATAACTATTGGTGGTTGGATACTTGATCACATTGCAGACAATCAATCTGTATAAAGAAACTATTACAATTATTAAAGTGATATTAAATGACTTTGTGTAAAACTGAATCATAAGATACTTTGGGGAATTGTAATTTGGGATTTGACTTCCCCACATGACCAACTGCCGTGGTAGTGAAGAAGCATTATATAAAAAAGGCGTACGAGGATTAGCTGTGAGCAAAACCATGCCAAAATATTGTCCCCCCCCTAGACCTGTCTAAGAAAATGAACAAATGATTTGACTGGGACAGTTTCAGTACCACTGAGTACTGATCAGTTTGGTCAGCCCCTTAAAGGTACAGTGTACAGACACACAGCTGTTACTGTTCACTCCCTGTATGCATCAGTTCATTTAAAACATGATTTATTCAGCAGATTCTTTCTAAAGCATGTTTATGTGTACTGTGGTGTTCACTTGTCATGGTCCTCTCATTAGATAGCACCAGAAACAGAACATATGATAAAAACTATAAAGTGCAGTTCAATGCTAACCCTCATCTGGAAGGCTGGGGACTGAGGATTCTGTTCCCTCTGCGCTGAGCTATAGTGAAGTATTGTGGTCCACAGAAAGTGAAATATACAGAGTAAAAAGGTCATTTTGGGCTCATATTGAAGCTTATAAATTAGGGTAGTTTTTTAAATAAAAATAAGACAGTGATATTAACAATGAAGTGCTAAAAACTAATCATATTCCATAAGAGTTTGTGCCGCAGAAGCTATTTTTATTGTCTTTTAGTGAGTGTTAGTGATGATAACTTCAAATGTAATGGCAGAAAGTACCAGAATCTTTTTCTGCTCCTTTCCCCTATAATTCAGGATACTCTGTGCCAAATATCATATTTGTATGGCTATTGATGACATTCTAACAAGATCACTTGTGACTTTACATTATCTTGAATAAAGCATTTTTCAAAAAGGGGTTTTTGGCCCCCCAGGACTAAACGGCCCCGAGTTGGGAGTGGTCGTTATCCACTTGTGATGGCCCAAGGTATGGGCTAACTCAAAATCATAGTGAAAAAAAGGTAGCAAAAAACATCCTGAGGGAGGGACCTGGCTCCCGGACTAATATAAAAAGATAATACAACAAAACCTTTGCTTCTAGCATGTCCATTTTAGCTTGATAATAAAGCTGACATTTCTAAATGTTTTATATTATGGACATTTCTAGGCATACAGTTAATTTTGAGGCTTGGAATAGACAAAAATACATAGAAACCATCCTGAGTTTAAGAAGTGAAAAACATAACTCACATTTTCCATGAAAAAACTCACAAGAGTCAGTACGTTTAACTTGAAGGTCCAGATGTGGAAACTCGCCGTTTAATCTCTTCTTCTTGAAGAAATCGTCGAGTGAAAACAGAGAAATTTATTTTCTGACCGACTGGAGGGTTGTTTATTTTCAAATGACAAGTTTGATAAAATGATTCACTTAGACACAGAACGTAGCAACCATCGATTGTTCCGTTTCGTTCTAAAGTTCTGAAGGTGACGTATTACCTCAAGGACTCTCATAGATAATAATAATAATAATTTAATAATAATAGGCTAATTACCGACTATCCTGTTACCCTTTTGCTATTTTTTTTTACCCAATAACCCCTTCTGAGTGTGACTCTTTTAACCAGAAGCTACATAAAATATTGGTTTAATAGGCTGTTGATTGCCAATCAGTTTTAAAAGGTATACGGGCCTCACAATTACGTTTTATATCTAGGCTTTTGTTTGCACGCCTTGAAGGACTGATATTTTTTTCCTCTGTTGACATTATTTTAGACTATAAGTGATATAATGTGCAGGCCTGCGGGTTTAAAGCAGAGGAAAATATTATTTGCGTTTTGATAACTGGTCTGATACCTGGTGTTTGTGCGGATCACGGTTGGACATCTGTCTCTCTATTTCCCCCAGTCTGCTGTGGTCCAACACGTAATGTTTTTAAAGTTATGATTGCCTCAACGCCATCAGTGCATCTGTAGTACGAGTGTGCCTACACACCTGCATCTCACAAAAGAGACAAGCGCCATCTGGTGGCTATATAAAGAAAACGTTTTCACGTATTTTCGTCTAATGCCTGTAAGAGTTGCGGGTGGAGTCTTGATTTGCTTGTGCAGACTTGACTTGCAGCGATGCCTCACTGTAGTTCCAGCTATATGAGTGAGAGCCTGCGAGAACCATGGCGGCAAGGTTTGTGTTTTTATTATTGGTCTGATAATGATGTCAACCCTGGAGACAAGTTCAGTTGATATGGATAGATAATAGAGCAGATCATTTTAAAACAATAACTTTTTTATTCTTTATTATTTTATTTTTACTGAAAATGTTTGGTTCACAGGTTCTGTGGAGTCATTTTATTCCTTACATTGTCCCTCACTGGACTAAATGCAGCAAGGTAAAGTAAAGTAGCTAATAAGATCTTTTGTCATGACTTACTGTATTGTGTTTTGTCAGTTTCTGTATCTCTCCTGTCTAACTGTGTATCACAGACCAGCTGTAAACCAGGAACTTTCCACTCTTTTTAATGAGCTGTGGACGTTGGATTTGAACAGAATGACACCTGGCGTTGACTACACAATCTCTACTCAGGTATGGACGATATTCACATTCAGTCAACACTTAACTTCTGTCATTACATTGATCCATTCTGTGTTTGAACCTTACAGGGTAGAGCAAGTTTTGTAAACCCGGGCAACCATCTTGTTCAGGATCATGCCTCACTGCCTCTGTTCTCCAACGTTAATGAAACCAAGCTGAACAACATAAACACTTTCTCCAGTAAGTGTGTCTGCATACATTCAGAGTCTGTTGTGTTGCTTCTTCTCCACCAAAATATGAGGCTCATTTACTGACTTCTCCTTTAAAAATGTGATTTATGCGTCTGCAGGGTTCACAAAACTTCTGGACAACTATGAGCGGTCCACTGGCACGACTGAACGTGTTACAACTGAGGAGCTGACGGAGATTAATCTCTTCTTGGATGCCGTCTTAGAGACAGAAGTCATGAAGGTACATCTGACATGTTACAACCTGCACCTTACAAGACACATACACTTATTAGTTTCTATGCACCTCTCTTCATGTCTTCCACCTGTTTTATGCCAGTATTTTCAATAACAGGATCATTTATATATCAAACAGTACATTACTGGTTGTTTAGCTTCCCTCCCTGGTTGTTTCCTGTTTATAATTCTCCAACATTTTGTGGGTTTAAGACTGCGGCTGAGCTCCAGAGGGACTTTTGTCTCTTCCTGTCTCACTGCTCGATGAACACATTACCTCATGATTATATAATGGGGGGAGAAAAAGGGAAAACATCTGTGAGCAGCTGAGGAATGCTGGGTTGGCTTCAGTGGTTTCCCCAAGGAGGATCTGTTGAGAAATGTGGATCGGGAGTATTTGTTGTGTTTGGAAGAAAGACATGTTAGTTAGATGGACCTGATGACTGCATTTCAATACCAACGTTTTAGTCCTCAAAAACAAATTTGAAGGTGTCATATTGTGCAAAATACACTTCACCATGTTTTTCTAACACTAACATGTGTCCCTAGTCTGTCTAGAAACCCCCCCAATTATGAGAAAAGTCCATCCTCTCTGTCTTAAGTCTGCTCCACTTGTCATACAATGTGTGCTCAAACAGGCTGTTTGGAGATTTTCCCTTCATGACATCACAAAGGGCATTAACCCCTCCCCCGGGTGGGTGACGCTCCCTCGGCTAGGTGTTTGTTCTGACCTCTGAGTCTGACTTCTCACCGTAAACAATACGGCATGGTGCAAGAAAGCCAGAGTTATGCAAGCCCTTCCAGAGAGGGGGATGGTCAGACAGCTTACATGCATTTAAAGCTACACGCACAGCCTGTTCTAAGCAGGGCTGAAATAGAGGGGTTTACAGGCATGCTAAAAAACAGGATCAGAGTGGATTTTGAGCAAGAAACGTAACTGTTTTGGGGAGCTCTGACAATTGAAACGGAGGATAATATGTGACCTTTAAGTATTTGGTTCCTTCTGTCAATCTAGCACATTGAGACTTCTCACGCTACAAAATTATGTGAGTTATTTACAGAGAAATGCTTTCATTTTTTATGTTATTATTAGATTCACATAGTACATGGTACAATTACAGTAAAATACTTCGTCTCATTTGATGGTATATACTGCTGGTAGACTGCTTAGAAAAGTCACATAAAACGTGTAATGACATTTAAAAAACCACAATAGAAAATAAATATTTCAAAGGAAAATCTAAGCAAAAGAACATAAAGACAATTGACATTTAGAAAAGAAAAATGTATAATGGTAAAGTGAGAAGTCAGATGTAATAGTCAGGGGCGGCAGTAGGTCAGTCTGTAGGGATCTGGGTTGGGACTTGGGTT
Organism: Tautogolabrus adspersus; assembly: GCA_020745685.1. Lineage (NCBI taxonomy): Eukaryota > Metazoa > Chordata > Actinopteri > Labriformes > Labridae > Tautogolabrus > Tautogolabrus adspersus. Next base: position 15,530,665 of record CM036539.1, read on the forward strand.
GGTAACTGGAGGGTCGCCGGTTCAAGTCCCGGCACGGACCAAGTCCGGAAATTGGTCTGGTAGCTGGAGAGGTGCCAGTCCACTTCCTGAGCCGATGAATTGGACTGGCGAGGTGCCCTTGAGCAAGGCACCAAACCCCAAAACTGCTCTGGACCGTTCACTGTGGGAAGCCCCCTCACTCTGAGACCTCTCCATTAATGCATGTCCATATGACAGTCAATTGTCAATGCTGTACTTAAAATGTTCTTTGAGAGCCTGAAAACATGAAGGACTTTGGTCTGTCATTAAAGGTGTAAAGTCAGAAATGTGTTCTAATAAGTGAAAAATAATCATATTTATATTAACATGTACATGTGTAGTTGATTTATTCTATTTTGAGAGTAAGTCTTGTAGAGTCTGGTTTGCAGCAATGTGTATATCATTTATATACTGTAGCTGTATGTGCTCCACAGCGGGCTCATAGGTACCTGGTGAGCAAACGAAAGTCCAGCTCTATCCTGAGGCTTTTTAAGAGTCAGCTGCGCCTGATCTGGTTCCAGCTCTACCACAGACAGAGAAACGCAGGGTGAGATGCCCGCACATCCTCATATATTCTATTTGTTGAATTGTTTTATTTAGATCATTGAATGAAAGAACAGGAATCATATAAGTAAGTCACATAGTCAAGACTATAAGTCATATAGTTAACTACAATTTTATATAAAATGTTTATTTAAGTTGTTATGAAGTCATATTTTTGTCTTGTATTTTCTTCATTAAAACATTCACCAGCCTGGACTCCAGTGGATTCGAGCATGTCTTTGTTGGAGAGACAAAATCTGGAACAGAAATTGTTGGTTTTCACAACTGGGTCCAGTTCTACCTGCAAGAAAAAAACAGCAACTTGGACTACAAGGGATACAAGGCCAGGGATCATGACTTAGTATGTACAACAGTCGACAGACAAAAAAGATGAATTTCTTTTTATAAGAAGTTAAACCTTGGTTTTATTCTCTATGGGTGTGTCTCCAATTATTCATCTAAATCAACATTTGATGCATTTCTGTCTGCAGCCCGATCAAGACGACCACGTCCTGAACCTCCAGTTCAGCTGGCACGGATTGGTGAAGCCCGTTGGCAGCGCCTTTATCGGGACCAGCCCTGAGTTCGAAATGGCCCTCTTCACCATTGTCTTCCTCATGAACACAGAGAGGAGCACCACAGTGGTGGTCAACATCGACCAGTGTCAGATGGAGCTTGTGGTCATCAGACATGGACGCTCCCTCGGGACGGCATACCCCAAACTGCTCAGCAGCAACAGCCGGCATATTAGACAGCACTCACACTGAAGTGCAGAATCCTGTGATTCAAAGTTATGCTCGCATATATCATTATATCCATGAATCTCAGACAAAAATATGTAGATGTTTGGTTAAAAATGCACTAAGGTGTTTACATGTAACTTGTTTCTGCCAGGGCTGATTGTAAACTTCATTAGCTTGCCATAAAAAGTTATTTCAATAAAAGAAATTGACACTTTTCAAAATAATTTTTTGGGGTAAATGTATGCACCTAAATTAACCGTTTATTTAACCATTGTAACACATTTAAATCACCTCTTGGTCTGAGAGAAAGTTGAGTAATGGGAAGAGGACTGCAGATGAAAATGAGCTCAAAGCTAACTCTGGAACAATGCATCAAATAGCAACACTTATGTTTAATATTGTACTTGGTCCCTTTACATAAAAAATAAATACAGTTAAAGTGACCTGATGGATCAAAGAAGTGTTCATTGTCAGTTTCTGAAAGTGTAATCCATTATTCATTTATTGACATATGGTTTGTATTTCAAAGGTTATGTAATGTACTACCTACACTGAGAATAACTTTGTTTCAATGTAGCCCAGAAAGAAAAGTTGACAGGGAGGTCTTTTATATTAAAGATGGGTTTTTTACTTTTAATGAGCAACACCAGGCCTCTGACTAAATTAGTTACTTTTAAAAGTTTGTTAAATGTGTGTGTGTTAACATCAGAGTAGAAGGCCCCATATGGAAAAAGTTAAAAAATAAAACATCAGGCAGCGTCCCTTTCTTTTTTCATTTTCATTTATTTACAGCAGACACAAAGCAATTTGTGCAAAGTCAAACCAAACACATCTATATGACTGGGCCAATGAAATTAAAGTAGGAAATGTTTTAATGTTTTAATAATAATAATAATAATAATACATTTTATATATAACACACTTTACATTTGAATTAAATATCAAAGTGCTACAATTTTGGAATAAAAGCCTAAAAGGAACAACTGAAATCAATTTTGGTGAATATTTTCTTTTGAAAACAGGTGAACTGACCCATTACCAGTAATTATTTTTCAGATCTGGTGGTGCCATGAGTTTCTACAGATCTGTATTATATCAAACACGTCAAAACCCTATATTAAGTCGATAAAACAACTATACTGTTGTTTTCTTTCCACTTAACATTGAAGGTAAACATCTTCTATGACTAATGTTCAGGAAATTAATAGCACAGGACACAGTAGACTTTGAAACAGCAGAACACTTAAATCTTGCAAGATGAGGCAGTTTGCATTGACACTTCAAGAGTATACAAAGAAAAAAGCCTGCCTCACTCTGGTAGGCATACATTCTTATACTAGGGGGGCGTACACACATGTAGTGGGAGTCTTCTAAGAGACCTTGAAAGTAAGTTGTGAATAATCTGTTGGTCTCAACAGAAGATGTTTGTGTGCTTCTTTCATATTAGACTAGAGGTCACTTGATTTATGTGCAATCGCATATGAACTAATACATAGTTTATACAATGAACTAGAATAAAGCCTTGCTTTTCTCTAACAACTAATCATATTTAAGATATCCATAACAACATGTATCCTAGTTAAAACTGTATTCTCACTAGTTGTTTGAGAATTGTAATTAAACATATCCACAATAGCATTCCACAGCGAAATTTCTCCAAGGACAAATGGGACACTTTTGCCATTCACTGTATCGGGCTTTATCTACAACATCATTCTTCTTAATCATAATGAGCATTCAGTATATCTGTGCTTGAGTTCTTCCTAGGAAAAATTCCCGTTTCAGATGTCTATTGTAATTGTTTTTAAGGAAATGCATAATTACATTATGGAAATATGTAATACTTTATCCTTTTGGATATCTGAAACAACAGTCAAGGGACAGAAGATGGTGGAAGAATGTTATTTTGGAGATCTGATATGCTCCCTCTGACTAGGACTGCGGAAATCTATGATGTATATCAATTGTAGCTTGTTCAAACCGTTCAAACACATAGACTATAGACAATAAGCATAGACTGTACACATTAATAAGGTTAGAACTGGAACTCCACACGAACATTTTGTGTGTGGGTCTGCCGGCCCGGACGTTTTATAGTGGAACACACGAGTGGAGCGCATGTTGTGGCGACTTCCGGTGCCGATAAACAACACTTATGTTATGACCAGAGTTTCATATTTTTACTGTTGATCAGTAGAAATAAATATGGAGGCATTTGGAGGGGAGTTTTGTGAAATGACTCCGCAGGAGCTGGCGGCTCCTGTCAACACTGTAGCGGTGAGTTTATAGTGAAAAATGAGGAAAAGTTTCACACCACGAGTACAGAGAAGCTAGCATAGTGGCTATCAGCACAGCCAAACATTATACACAGTGTGGAGGGATAAACAAGCAACTGCGTACATTGTTTCACTTTTATACTTGAATATAGTGATTTGTGGTAAAGTCTCAAATGTATGTTGTCGGAGGAGGCGTCTCCGCTACATTGTAGTGTGAAAGGTCTGTCTGTGTCAAGCTGCCTTGCATCTTGACACAGTCAAGTCTGATGAAACATAAAACCTGGTGTGAAATTATTGATTTTTTTCTCTTGACAGGATAAATGGAAACTGTTGCCAGCCTTCCTAAAGGTAACATTGCAAATGCATCATACTGAATTGTATCCTCTGTACAGTCTATAAATCCTCTTTCTTGTTAAATGATGTTGTTAGGATGGATATATAGTAAAAAAAATAAAATAAACATGAATATGTACAAATATTTATTTTTTATTGATAAAACAATAAACAACGTCAATGATGTAAATGAAACACCTGACACACAAGGACCTACTTAAATCTAAAAGCCTTAATAAAGGGCTCAACAGTTTTATGTCTACTATTAAATTAATCAGCTATATTTTGAACCAAATCATCTGATGTCAGCATCATAACTGAATACTTTATGGCATCTATATCTCTATTTATTTAGGATATTCAACTGAATACATTTGTGTTGTGTTCAAAGCACGACTATTAAAGACATCATATTGAGCTTTACAAAACATGAATCAATATTTTTCACTAATGAAAGGTATTTTAAAGAGGACATATTATCCCCCTTTTCAAACAGTCCCCTGTGGTCTAAATGAAACATCTGTGCTGTGCTTTGGTCAAAATATAACATGAATCAAGCACCAGAGGAGGTTTGTGACCCTGTATAAACCAGCTCTCTCAGAACGCTCTGTTTGGTGTTTTTGTCTCTTTAAATGCAATGAGCCCGGTAGACATCACTCCTCTGTAGCGAGAATAAAATTGGCAGACCTGCACAAAAGTTTTGCTCTAGACTGGGGGTGGAGTCCATGGGTGGAGAAAACAGGGGAGGGGAGGGGAGGGTATTTTTTTTTACCAGAATCCAACTTGTGATGTCACAAGTTGAGCAAATTTGAAAAGGAGCAATTTTCTCTGTGTTGTAAGACTTGTGCAGACCACAAACAAAGGACTGGATGGGTTTATTTCACATTTTGTGGGTCGATAGACTCAAATATATGTTCAAAAACACTGTAAAATAGTTTTTTCATAATATGTCCCCTTTAAGGACCAGCCAACAAACTGAATAATTGTGGAAACAATTGATAGACTGAAAATAATAATTTGCCGCTGGCCATAATTAAAATCCTGATCATTGATAAGCAGCCTTGCCCCATAAACCCAGTAACTATAAAGAGAAAGTAACATCACATTGTTTGCAGTCATCTCTTATATTTAGACTTTTTTTACCTGGTTTAAGCAGATGCAGTTATTTCTCCCCTCGTCAGACAAGTCCTCTCAGCACTACAAACATTGCAAACTGTATTTATTTCACATGCGTTTCCATGTCATTTTTTCGACCTGTTCCTTCTGTTTTCCAGGTGAAAGGATTGGTGAAGCAACACATCGACTCATTCAACTATTTTATCAATGTGGAGGTAAAACACAATGTGATCTTTCATCATGATGCTGTATCTGTCTCGACTGCATCTTAACTTCAAAACTAATGTGTTGTTATCCAGATAAAAAAGATAATGAAAGCAAACGAGAAGATCACAAGTGATGCAGATCCAATGTGGTACCTCAAGTAAGTCACACAGACTGTGAAGTGTACTCTGACTGCTGACGCCCCAAAATACATGAAGCAGCTTCCAGATTTAGGTTTGAGTGTCAATAGTTTCATGTTGTCCTTTCAGATACCTCAATATCTATGTTGGCATGCCTGATGTTGAAGAAAGCTTTAATGTGACCAGACCTGTATCTCCTCATGAGGTGAGCTTACTTTGTGCTGTAACAGTTGAAAATATGAACCATGGTTGTTTATCAAAGTTACTCACAGTAATCTGTTTTTCTTTTAGGGAGAAATAATTCAGTGTTTTTTTTATTGGGCAGAGGAAGTCAGCCGTTGGAAAACTCTGATCATGGTCAAACATGAGAGACAATATTAGCAATGTGGGAGTCTTACACCAAAAGAACCACATAATTAAAAAAACATTGGCAGCATTTATTGTCAATCTGTAAATGTTTATATTAAACATTGGTATGGGAATCAGCCCTGATTTTCACAATCGGTGCATCTCTAGTTTTAGAGACTTGCAAAATGATAACATTATTCATATAGTTTGACATTAGGTGGATTGAAATATTTGATCCAACACTCATGAATCGATCGTTTAAATGTATAAGTTGAAGCCCTGATTGGTAATTATTTTGGTGAAATATCACAATAACATGAAAAAAATGAGGACATCTCAACATCCTATTTTCTTTTTCTAGTGTCGTCTCAGAGACATGACCTACTCAGCGCCCATCACAGTGGACATAGAGTACACTCGTGGCAGTCAGAGAATCATCCGCAATGCTCTGCCCATCGGAAGGTATCAAAGTTGGTCTTTTTGGGGTCCCACAGAGTAACATCATGCCTGTTTGAAGACCAAACTTGGCAATTTATTTATCTGGATTTAATATAAACAAAATGCTGCTCTTCTCAGCTTTTTTAGATTCTTCAGAAAAAGTCAGAAACCTATAAGAAATAGAAAGAAATCTTCTGTGTCTTTTCTCAGGATGCCGATCATGCTGCGAAGCTCGAACTGTGTTCTCACAGGAAAGACACCTATGGAGTTTTCAAAACTTAATGAATGTCCTCTGGATCCGGGTAGATACAAACGATTACACATTTAAAAAAAATATTACTTTATATTTATCAATATTTTCCTCCCTTACTTTCCTGTTCTCTACTTTTCTTCACAGGGGGTTATTTTATTGTGAAAGGTCAAGAGAAAGTCATTCTGATCCAAGAGCAGCTGTCCAAGAATCGAATCATTGTGGAGCAGGACAGGAAGGGTGCAGTCGGAGCTTCAGTTACCAGGTACTGTAACATTTCAGCTTCTCCCATCTGGACTTTCGTATGAAATACCAGTTTTTAAAACCTAACGATACCCGAACAGCTTTGTCCAATCAGTCATCAGTGAGGTCACCAGTTATAAAAATACAGCACCGATAATTTAGGAGCAAAGTCTCACCCCCTCCACCACTCCTTCCAGTTACTGCCATCAGGAAGACGCTACAAAGTCCCTCTGGCACGGAAAAACATCTACAAAAAATCCTTCATTCCCTCTGCAATAACCATTCTGAACAAAATCAAATAGAACCCCCCTTTTTAGAAGCTGTTGTTTTTAACAGTCCTCTTTTAATGTAGGCCTACTGCACTCTCTGTGTTTTTAATGTAAGTTGTGTTTATTGTTGTTTGAGCCTTGTCAAAGGAGAATTTCTGTCTCTGTTGGGACAGACAATAAAGTCTATCTATCTATCTATCTATCTATCTATCTAATTCTGTATTATTTGTTGACCATTTATGGAAGTTTTTTTTTTTTTAATTTTAAAGATTTATTTTTGGGCTTTTTGTGCCTTTATTGGAGAGATAGGACAGGGGATAGAGATGGAAATCAGGGAGAGAGAGTGGGGACTGACATGCGGGAAAGGAGCCACAGGTCGGACTCGAACCTGGGCCGCCCGCGTTGAGGACTATAGCCTCCATATATGGGACACGCGCACTAACAACTGCGCCACCAGCGCCCCATTTATGGAAGTTTCGATCTTGTTTTTCTTTATCTTGTTTTTTTTTCTGATGGCAAGTTTTAAATTGCTTATAAATGTATCTCCCGTCTTTTGATTGATTCATGGATTATTATATCTCTTGGTTTCTTTTTCCTTTGTTTTTACTGATGGCTTATTTCCATATTGGTGTACTAAGGGTTACCTTTTTAGTCTTGAGCACTGTTGTCACATTAGATCATGTCTTGTCCTGCGTTGTTTATTAGTGTAAAAGGAGGCCCTCTCCGTCACTGCACAACAAATCTACAAATACAGTCACCTAACAGTGCAGCAACAGACCTTACACAGGCATGTTTAGTGTCTGGTGTCTAAGCCACCTGTACATCAGAACAAAACCATGTATGAAGAATTTGTATTAGAAACCGTGGCACTTTCTGAGGGTACGTAAGCCTGTGCTCATGAAACAAACACGGTACGACCCATACAAAAATCATTCTATAGTATCCATTGAAGATTTTAAAAAAGCAATTGATTTATAAATTATGAGTTAGTCTTGTTTTCAATAGTTCTCAATTCTTATGTTTGGGGAAACTTTCTTTGTCTAACCTTCAGTTTCTCTCCTGCTTTTTTTCTCCAGCTCCACTCATGAGAAGAAAAGCAGAACCAATATGATTGTCAAACAGGGAAGATTCTACTTGAGGCACAACACGCTGTCAGAGGACGCCCCTATTGCCATCATATTCAAGGTAAACAGCTCAGTTATACTTTGAGGCCAGTAGAGGGTGCTACAAGACCGTTGAATAAATGTGAATAAAGCTGTTTTTCATGAAGTTGCTCCAGAAGCATAAACAGAAGCTTCTGTTTGTTTCCAAAGTAACTTTTTGTAATTGTGTAACCTTTTATGTGCCACTCTCATCCATGTGAGGTGTCTGTTGGAGAGTGTTCATTTCGGCAGCTAATGATTACGTCTCAGTCTTAATCTTTAGATGAAAATGTGTCTCATTAGTTTGAGTCATAGTTGAGTGATTTAGTCTAGTTTAAGTCGACAACTAAAACACTTTAGTCCAGTTTGAGTCAATAAAAAGTCCTTAAACTTTAGTTAATACTTTTAGTCAAAAAGTTTTCTCTCTTCTAAAATAATCAAATTAGCCTCATAAATGTATAACCGTAAAGTAAGAGGTGTTAAAGGAGAAGGTTTTTTTTCCTTGCAGGTGAGAGTGGTGTTAGAGTTGAGTAGTTTCAGTGTTTCTTTATCAGATTTGATTTTGTCTCCCTCTGCTCTCAGTAAAAAATGCCAGTCAGCCAGCTGGCATCATTAACTACCCTCCCCTCTGAGGCCGAATCTCTCCAAACATGTCAGCTTGTGAGCGTTGAGAGCTCGAGTCAATATCCACAGCACAGAGTTTGTCTGCTCGCTATGTTTGCTGTGCACTTTTATATCCTGGATGACTTATCCCCTGTGTTTGACAGCAGCTGCAGAAAAAACGTCCGTGTGGGACAGACAATTCAGTTCCCTCAGCTCCACATTTCCATAAGCAAATTTCAGACAACATTAGGACTCCCAGTTCATCTCCCCTTTGCTTCCTGTAAACACACCTCTCCACCGCATGCCTCCTGGCTCAAGTTTCAAGTTGAACAATATTGTTTCATTACACAAACAAGATCTGTATGGGCTTAATGTACCACATATTAAGATTATTCTTTGTTTTGTTTAGTTTGAACTCTTATCTTCTATCACATCACACACTCTTTGCTTGTTGTTCACACAGGGTATGGGCGTAGAGAGTGACCAGGAGATTGTGCAGATGATCGGCACAGAGGAGCATGTTATGTCCAGCTTTGCCCCGAGCCTGGAGGAGTGTCAGAAGGCCCAGATCTTCACACAGACTCAGGTACCTCCGCGCTTCATGTGCGACGGAACTGGGTGATGAATAATGTTAGAAAATGAATGGAGATTTTACAAATCAAAGTCGGTTTACTGTAGACAGGGAATCCACCTCAGCCTTTAAATTCTCTATAAATGTATCAGAATAACAAAGAAAAGGTGAATGTAGGCTTTGAAATAACACCTACTGATCCTCAGAATAAACAATAATACAAAAATAGAGAAAGGCCCAAAAAGACATAATAAAAAAAGAGGGGGGGAGTTAACAAAGAATCTCATTCTACTTTCTCAAAATGCTCACTTGCTGGGATTCTTTATTATGGAAAAAGGATGTTTCTGTTGCTGTTAATCACTTCCTCTGACACCCACTCTGCAGCAGAAGTGTAATACATAAACAGTCACTATATAACTCCATCTTTCTGCTGATGGTCTTGTTTGCTTCAATGGTTCATAAAGAGGCATGGAGGTTAATTCCAGTGTTTCTTAACTTGTTCAAATGTCCTCATGGAGCTTTGATCTGCCCATTCAATCACTTTAAGTTGCGTGGTGTTTTTGTTCGGCAACACAAACATGCGTCCGCCTGTTCACACTGACAGAGGTTGTTTTTTTTGTTGTCTCTCTGTCATCAGATGACTAAGGTTTTGTCTCACCAGCCTGTTAAGTAATGCTTTTCATGTGTTATTCAGGGGGCCCGCCTATTTTCTTTGACATCTACAGATGAATACAATCGGCCAATTTGTTTTTCATAAAGATTATGTTGTTAGAGGCACTGCTGATGCATTGATGAGGCCACATTAGCTCCCTAGCAACCGGTCGCCACAGCTCTCATGTTTCTCTGTCTGCCGGCCTCCACGATGTCTTTTCATGGTATTCATTGGGTCATTGTATTGTGTACAATGAGGTCTAAATCTATATAATTAAAGGCAGATAAGCCTTTTAGAAACATTGTTATCAGATTATGATAAGTAATCTGTATTAACCAAATTTATTTGTCATCTTTATTTCTATTGATATATATGCTGAGTCACTGGATTTAAAGACACCAGATTTGATCAAATCAAATGTTTTTTTCATATCTCTGAATTGGACCGTTATGTTTGTCCTCACAGTTGTCATTAAAAGGATGATGTTCATACATTTTTTAATACATCATGTTGGACAGGGTGGGTGGTCCTCAGCCTCATTGACCTTTGACCTCTCCTATAGTTGGCTCGAGGGCTCCGGATGAAAACTGGCTCAGGTGTATGTGTGTGTGTGTGTGTGTGTGTGAGAAGTGAAACTACTGAACCTCATCACCTTTAAATATCAAACAACAAGGTTGTCTGTTGTATCCAAAGCTGTCAGTATCAGAAGTCTGGCGAGACATCCTGGTTGCATATTGGTGTAAAGACTCTGAACATGCGACTCTGTTGTAGGTGGTCTGCTCTTATAAAGGTGTGTTATAAATGAGGTTAACATACTTAACTCATCTCCTCATCGTCTCAAACTTTTCAATATCCTCATAAAAGTAAAGACATTATCAATTATCAGATCAAAAATGTTTAAAATTTCTTTGTTTCGATTTTTCCTCAACTACTAACTTAGTCTGATGTGAGACTACATTTTGGTTCAGGTAAAGTATTCTTATTTACTGCTTTTTCTGCTGCTCGGTGTTTCAGGCTCTGAGGTACCTGGGGAATAAAGTGCGCAGGCAGCGCATGTGGGGAGGCCCCAAGAAGACCAAGATGGAGGAGGCCAGAGAGCTTTTGGCGTCCTTGATCCTCACACACGTGCCTGTATGTTAGCAGAATGACAGGAATCATGGATAATATTTGCTATACACCAAAAGGTCATGGTCTTTACATTTTGCATTTTTTATGTAGGTGAAAGAGTTTAATTTTCGAGCTAAGTGCATTTACCTGGCTGTGATGGTACGGAGGGTGATCCTGGCTCAAGGGGGCAACAAGGTGGACGACAGAGATTATTATGGCAACAAACGTCTTGAGTTGGCTGGACAGGTAAGCTCTATGCTCCCTACACCTTGTAAACATTACTGATTGAAAAACATCATTGTTAACCCGCAATTCAGTTTGTCCTCTTCTATTATTCCTGCTGTGCCAGAACACATGTGGGTCTGTATGTTAGGTCTATTGTTTATTTGTTAGCTGATCAACAGGAGTTAGTAAATACCTGTAAATTCAGCTCCTGCAATAAAATAACCTTTTTTTTATGGATTTCTGTCAGCTAAGGGGGTTCACTGCATTTTCTTTACTCTGAAACAAAACATGCTTTTAATAATACATGTATAGAAAAGTACAAACAAGGCTCGCAAGCTTTCATTGCCAACTGATCACAGCGCTGAGCCAAAGGACTGTGGCTGCTCCAGGCCTGATCTCTCACCTGCATCTTTGTTCCTGCCTCCCTCTTTTAATAAGACTCTCATTATTTTCCCCCAGCTTTGTTTTTCCCTGTTTTGTTTTCACCTCCCCCCCCACCCCCCTCCCCTATTTCAGCCTGGCTTTGTCAGGAGAGAGATATGAGGTGGCACCAAAATCCAGAGGCTGTGAAAGCATGGGGATTTTTCAGCACTGTGACAATACAATTGCTGCCTTGACTGGAGCGATTGAGCTAATCCTCAGGCCCAGCTCTGATAATGTAATTACTGCTGTCTTAAGGCCTTTAATTTCCCCCCTCCAACCTGCTCTGTATAAGGAGCAGGAGACAGGAGGAGGGGGGCACAGAGCCTTCTTTCAAAAGGGGGCTTACACACTAACAACGCCAGCAATCTCCTCACTCTCCAATTATGGTTCCCTGACATTCAACTAATTGGCCTGGCTGCGCAGTGGAAGCTTAATTTCTTTATTAATTTCAAGCAGCGCCGCCTGTTTGTTTTGATGTATGCTAATGCACAGGGTGGGTGAGGGGTGCGTGTTGTGGGAGAGGCTGCCGCCTGTATGCCTGGTGCAAGAGGACAGGGACCTGGGATGGAGGCCAGGTCAGGCCTATCAGCGAGCTACCACACCTGGTTATGAAACCGTGTCGGGACCCCTAAGAGTTATACACTCCATATCTGAAAGGACTGTTATCATGCAACATCCAGTAATATAAATCAAAAACAATCATTCTTTCTGTCCCTTCCAGCTCCTGTCTCTGCTGTTTGAAGATCTGTTTAAAAAGTTCAACTCTGAACTGAAGAAAATTGCTGACCAGATCATCCCAAAGCAGAGAGCGGCTCAGTTTGATGTAGTAAAGCACATGCGGCAGGATCAGATCACCAACGGCATGGTCAACGCCATATCCACAGTAAGTGAGCAAAGCCTCTTTCGCACATGAACTCTTGACATTTTCTAGACAATAACGGCACATTCAGGTCCTGAAATTGTCTAGAATTGCATTTCCCACATGAACCTCACTGCGGGAGGTTGTCAGTGTCCAATGTGCTCTCCGTTTACTCTCTTTGGTTGGGGGTGAAGGTGTAAAGCAGGAGGAAAACGAGAGTCTTGAAGTGGTCACTGCTTATTAATTTCACAAAAAAAATGTCAATTCACGATTCAAAAAGAATAGGAGGAAATAAAAACAGGAAACTGAAGAGAGCAGTAAACAGTATGAAGTAACAAAACTTTGCTTAACGTGAAGGACGTCATCGCCCTGCCCACCCACTCGGGGGAAACGTTCCAGACCTACCTGCTGCCTTCACGCATCAGCTCAACCTGACTTACTGCTTAGTTGTTGTTTTTTACTGGGAGCTTGCAGAAAAAAGTTGGGGTGAGCTCACCTATACAGAGTCTGGACATTTTGAGAAGAGCAGTGCATGTGTGAGAGGGGCTCAGGTCAGAAATCATATAAACAAAGAATGAAGACTCCGTCAGATTCAGTTAAATCTGAACCAGTTCCTGTTGGTTTGCAGTGATAACTGCTCTCATATCTGACAAACCAGGGGGGCGTCCAAAACAGCCGTGTGGGGGTGCCTTAAAACCGCCTACCGTCTCTGTTCAAAACAAATACAGACCATTCAAAACCAGAATCTAAACTTAAAAGGAGAACATGATGGTTGCTGCGTTGTTAAATAATGATATAGTAAGGCCATTTAATGATTGAATTAAGTAGTTCTCTTGCATATTGCTCCTTTAAAAACCTAAGGATTAAAATACAGTTTGCAAAAGAAACATTACAAAAGTTTTCAAACAGGCATCATCAGTGTTTACTTTCATTTATTTGTTGATGAAAATCCATTGGAGAGCAGATTCAAGAATAATTTTCTGTCCATAGGGCAACTGGTCCCTGAAGAGATTCAAGATGGACCGTCAGGGTGTCACCCAGGTCCTCTCTCGTCTCTCCTACATTTCGGCTCTTGGCATGATGACCAGGATCTCCTCCCAGTTTGAGAAGACCAGGAAGGTCAGCGGTCCGCGCTCCCTTCAGCCGTCACAGTGGGGCATGCTGTGTCCGTCTGACACTCCTGAGGGAGAGGTGAGTGAGTTGCAGCAGTGAGCAGGTTTTAACAACAACATCAAAGGAGTTCTCCTTTTTTTACATCTTTTTTTTTTTTTTTTTGCTGTTCTACAAAATAGCTGACTAAACAGTTAATAATTCAAGTTGTCTATCTAGAGTCAAATAAACCACATGTCTTGGTTGTTTGAACATGTCAGTAGTTTAGATATTATTGTTGATTTTTTGGGTGTGGGGCAGTTTTTTTGTTTTCTCTTTCATGTGTTGCATTCTGTTTAAACCTTGATTGTTTCTGTTTGAAGGCCTGTGGTCTGGTAAAGAACTTGGCTCTGATGACCCACATCACCACCGACATGGAGGACGGTCCGATCATCAAGCTGGCCTTCAACCTTGGGGTAGAAGACGTCAACCTACTGTGTGGAGAGGAGCTCTCATACCCCAGCGTCTTCCTCGTTTTCCTCAATGGTGAACCTCCGTCAGCAGTAGAGTGAAATAAATAAACAGGGAGCATTACGACTGTATGCTGTCACTTTAGATCACATGAAAAGAAAGTCTAATCCTCCCTGTTCTAAAAGCATTGCTTATGAACATGAAGGGGAAATATTCTGTTAAGTTTACGGAAGGCAATTTAGTATTTTGTAGGGAGACTGATAAGTTGTTAATTTCATGGCAGCAGTAGGTATTTTCTTCAGTCAGAACTTAGCCCTTTAATTACTGTATATGTTTGTCTCGCCACTGATAACTGTCAAATTATATTAACTGCCATACCATTTAATTAGTTGGTAGCAGCAGGTGTCAAAGCCCTTCAGAGTGTGTTCACTGCACATGTGCCCTCACACAGAGGCAGAGCACAGTGTCTCCTCTGTTCTCCACTCGTTGGTCTGTCAGACTCGATATGAACAAACCCCTGCAGGCAGTATGAGCTCTGCTGTCACCAGCTGAGGTGGTTCAGAGTACACGACTGTAAACACAGGCCGTTTCCCTATTTCTCTCTGTTTAATGTTTGTTCATCAGAGTTTTTTTTTAACACAACTTAACAAGAGTAGAGTTGGCTCCCTGGTCCTGGAGAAAAGTAGAAAAACAAAAAATGAATCTGCAAAGTTTTTTTAATCATTTACTTTTGTTTTCATGTAAAAAAATACAACATTTACTCTTATTTGTTCACTCTTGAACATCTCTGGTAACAGATTATGAAATCTTGAAACACTCATAAAGAGATCACTGGAAAACAGTGACAACATAACTTAAAGGTACAGTATGTAGAATTGCATGCTAATGTTTACATTAAAATATCTAACTTAAATTAAAAGTTGACTAAACCCATGTTATATATATTTTTTAGTTGAGTACTTACCTCACCTCAAATATTTGCAAAAGTTATAAAAGCCAGAGAAATCCGTAATTTTATAGTTTTAACGGTACGTGTCTTGTAGGCGGCCGCCATGATGAGCCGCCATGATAGACAGGAAATGTTGATCGTTGTCAAGGAAACATCGGATGTTACGTCAAAGACCGCTGCATAAGCTAGCGCTGGCTGCTACTGAAAGCTGCCGTTCTGTTGCTGTATGTGCTGCTGTGATATAAAACGTCATGTAAATTATACTTGGATACATCGTCAGTACACATATTGTCTTTCTCAGGTCGGTTTCGCCCGTTCGTATTGATTCGTTCGTTTTTACTCCCATAATACACCGCAGGCTGCGACGTCATCTTTTGTTATTGTTTTGATTGAGAGCCCCCTAGCGGCGGATTTTACATACTGTACGTTTAAGCGTCACATAGTGTCCTTGGTGTAACGCATCACATCAATCTTCTTTTTACCCCTGACAAGAAACCCATTCTATTATATTTTGAATATTGTGAGGTTATCGCTGAGGTGTTTCTGTACTCAGTTAAATCTTCTTTTGTGTATTTTCTCCATCTTTATCTCCTTCTGTCCGTTTGATTTGAACAGGTAACATTCTCGGTGTGATTCGGGATCATCCTAAGCTAGTCAGCACATTCAGACTGATGCGCAGGGCGGGTTTTATCAACGAGTTTGTATCCATCTCAACCAACTTGACCGACCGCTGCGTCTACATCTCTTCTGATGGAGGACGTCTCTGCAGGTTGGGAAGCTTTAACATTCACTGTTAACAAAGGACATTTAAGAGCATGTCAAAGGACATAGTCATCAAAAAATAGTAGAACGGTCGTTTACAAACTGCTCTTTGCGTGATACATTATTCAAATGAAGTTGTTTGATAACCAAGTACACATTAAAGATGACTCGTAAGTATTTTGACAGTGTTTGTTTGGTGTTTGCTGTGTTTTTCCTCCAGGCCATACATCATTGTGAAGAAAGGACAGCCGATGGTGAAGAACAAACACATTGAAGATCTGTCACAGGGCTACAGGTGAGAGTCATGACAACTACTAGTCAGCACACTCTCAAAGATATATTTCTCAGAAATATTGGACTTTAGGAAGTTTATGTTTCTTTCCATATTGATTTTTTTTTTTTTTATTCTGAATCCCTTTTATATTTTCCTCCAGAACCTTTGAGGACTTTCTGCATGAGGGATTGGTGGAGTACCTGGATGTTAATGAGGAGAATGACTGTCAGATCGCTCTTTATGAACACATGATTTACAAGTGAGTGACCTGTGACTCACCTGAGGTTTTTCTTTATAAATTGGATAGAAGTTCCTCTATTTGGTCATGTCATTCACACACTCTGGTTCCTCTGCCTCTTTTACAATTGTTTTAATTTCTGCAGAGACACAACACACTTGGAGATCGAGCCCTTCACACTGTTAGGAGTGTGTGCTGGCCTCATTCCCTACCCCCACCACAACCAGTCCCCCAGGAACACATACCAGTGTGCTATGGGCAAGCAGGCAATGGGTAAGAATCAGCAGAGCCGATGGCTTCAGTCAGCAGACAGGTCATTGAACTGTGGAGATTTCAAATCCTTTCTCAAACTTCCTCCACACAGCTGCAGTGTAAACGTCTGTGCATGCAAGCTGACAGTAATCTAATCTTCCTTCATCACTCTTTTTAAGCCTTTTAAATCTGCTGGTTCAGAGTTTACAGTTTTATTTGCATAAGTTGAAATCATACAAAAGCACATTAGAATAACAAACACTATAGATACAAGCAGCCTGCTGGTTAGTCTCCCCCAAAAACCCTGCTCCTGTTCTACTTCTTGTCAGAATACATTTGTATGTGTGATTGAGTGTTTTTCTTATGTGTGTGTTAGTGTGTGTCAGCGCATGGACATCAAACATGGGGTGCTTGCGTAGGTTCTCTATTGTGCTGTGTGTGTGTGGAGGCCCTTTCCCTGCCAGTCACCCAGAGTGTCATTAGCAATTCATTGTGTCTGCTCTGGCTGTGCTCAGGGGGTCAGTGTGCTCAGCTGCAAAAGACCACAGAGTGTGCACCCGCAACTCCTTGGTAACCAAAACTTCCCCAAACAGCCCTGCTAACATTTGTAAGAGCCCCCACCCCACCACTTTACCTCCGTCCGTCCTTTCCTCCCCTCCCCCCCACTATTACAAAAACACAGACTGGAACTATATTTGGCCCAATATCCTCTGCCTTGTCTGTTTTGTGTGGCCGGCTCTATACATGTGCAAATCTGGTTGTGTGGCTCGGGCCTATTATCACACACTCTGTGCTTGTAGCCTGATTGTAAAGTAATAGCATCTGACAAATGTCAAGGTTTCCGGGGTGGCTTTATGCCATAACTTGTCCTGTTCGTCACATCTGCTGCTCTGAGATTGTCTTAACCAGGTCCAGCTCTGACACACCCAGCCTGCATGGAGAGAAAAGAACTATAATCTGCTACTAACTGATCTAAAGACACTTACTGTACATAGATTAAAAAATGATACATACAAATACACAGTAAATGAAAAAGAATAACATGGTACCATATCAAAGAGTAAGTTATCTTAAACACTGCAAAAACCACTTGTCTCTTCTCTGCAGGTACTATTGGCTACAACCAGAGGAATCGTATTGACACTCTGATGTACCTGCTGGCTTATCCTCAGAAGCCTATGGTCAAAACAAAAACTATCGAGATGATTGATTTTGAGAAGCTTCCTGCCGGTCAAAATGCCACCGTGGCCGTGATGAGCTACAGCGGCTACGACATTGAGGATGCTTTAGTCCTCAACAAAGCCTCTCTTGACAGAGGTGAGAGTATATTGCCAGTCACTCTGGATTTTAGCATTTAGAGCTAAATATTCAATTTGATTTTATTCAAAGTATGTAGATGAGATTTTAAAGACCTTATCTGTATGTTTCCCTTTAGGATTTGGCCGCTGCCTAGTTTACAAAAATGCCAAGTGCACGCTGAGACGTTACACCAACCAAACCTTTGACAAGGTGATGGGGCCCATGTTGGATGCTGCTACACGAAAGCCCATCTGGAGGCACAGCATCCTGGATGCTGACGGCATCTGCTCCCCTGGTGAGTACCAACAAGACTTGATTTACTTTATTTTGTTATTGTTTCATGCAGAAATAAGAACAAAACCTCAGAACATGCTCACCACTCACAACTGTTCAGAAAAGAAACCAGAAATCAAAGTAGCAACATAGATTACAACATAGAGTATCGGTCAACAAAACAAACACCCACAGGGCATCTTTATCGTGACCTGGTCTGAGAAAGCTTTGTCCGCACTGCAGGACTGTTTTGAGGTTACCATGTTAGAGCTCTTTGAAGAACCAGACATCAAGAGCCACACCTCATCAGTGTTATCCTACATCAACTTCTGTACTGAAAATGTCACCACAAAAAGAGCAGCTCAAAGTATTCCCCAACCAAAAACCCCTGGTTCAACAGGGATGCAGCACTCAGATCAGGGGACAAGGAAGCATACAGGAGAGCAAGAGCAGACCTTAACAGGGGCATCAAAGCTGCTTAACAACAATACAAGCAGCAGATTAAGGCCAACTTCAGGAATGACAACCCCGGCTTTATGTGGCAAGACATCAGGAACATCGCTGACTTCAAACACAGCTAGAGCACCACCTCCCCCACTGATACCTCCCTCCCAGACCAGCTCAACTCTTTATTTGTCCGCTTTGAGGACACCTCCAGCCTAGGACCAGACACACTCATTACACCCTCAGAGAAAAACCGTACACTCACTCTCCAGCCCTTCCAGGTTAAGCAGGCCCTCCTCATTATAGACTGCAAAAAGGCTTCTGGGATGGATGGGGTCCCAGGAGGGGCACTGAAGGCATGTGTCAAGCAGCTCACTGAAGTCTTTTCAGTCAGTCACTACAACAGGCTACAGTCCTCTTGTCACTTGTCCGAAAAACAGCAACCATTATCCCAGTGCCCAAGACATCAGCAGTCTCAAGCTGGAATGACTACCGTCCAGTTAATATGACCCCAGTAATCATAAAATGCATAGAGATGGGTACTGACCCACATTGAAACCTTCATCCCCTCTGGTTTCAACCAACACAAGTTCACTTACAGGACCAACAGATTCGCAAACATCACCACATCACTTTCATTGCAAACAGCCTTCACCCATCTGGAAGATCCAAACATCTTCATAAGATTGCTGTTTGTTGACTTCAGTTCTGCTTTCAACTCCATCAACCGCTGCAAACTGTTCAGCAAACTTCATACACTGTGGCCCCTCTGTCTGTGGATCAAGGACTTCCTCACAAATAGCATGTCAGGCTGGGAAACAACATCTCCCCCACCACTATCCTCATCACCGGTGTACCCCAAAGCTGCGTCCTTAGTCCTCTCCTCTACTCCCTGTGAACTCATGACTGCATCCCCACCCACTGCCTCAACACCATCTACACATTTCCAGACGACACCACTATTGTATGTTTGATATCAAACAGCAGCAAGGCAGCTTACAGGGAAGAGGTTTAAACTTTCTCTGCATGGTGCAAAAAAACAACAAAGAAATAGTAATTGACAAAAAGACAAAGAAAAAAAACACCACAACAGATTGAAGGGAGAAGAGGTGGAGCAGTTCACTGGGGTTGGACCTGAACTGGAGCCATCTCTCCTGATTAAAAAAAAGTACAGCAACGCCTCTTTTTTCGGAGGACACTGAGGTGTAACCGACCCCCCCCCCCCCCCCCCAACATCAAAACAGCTCAGTGGATTGTAGGTTCCCCACCTTCATCCCTTAGATACATCCACTCGAGCCATCTGTACAAACCAGCCGCATTCATCATGACAGACCCATCAAACCCTCCCCTCACATAGACTCGGAATAATCCGCATACGAACTAACAAACTGAGGAACAGCTTTTTTCCCAGAGCTGTGGATAAGTACAATATTGACTTTTTTCTGCTGCTGACTCTTAAACACCTCCCTGTGTGATAACTGCTCATTTAATTGATCATCTCAAAGTGTAATAACTCTATCCATTCACTGTGCAATAACAAATGATCTGTTTACTTAATGTGCAGTAACCGTTCATTTATTTATTCATCTACTCTACAACAACTGCTGATTTATTTAGTCACTTAACTGCTGATTTACTTTTACAAGCTTTTACTGTGAAACTATTTCTCACTCATTCACTCACTGATGCTGCGAGGCCGGGCCGCTTCATTTCAACAAAGACATTTCAAAAATGATAAAAAAATGATCGACCGCTTCTTTCATTTGTCATTAATGCACTTTAACACCTCTGGTTCACGAATGTACATCATTCATTTATTACAGGTGTTTTAACTCATCATTATGAGGACAATACAGAAGAAAATGTGACTCTTAACTTCTCCTTATTCACACAACAATTTGTCCTTAATGTTCTTAAATCTGAAATGTATGTTTTTAACTGTGCAGCCTAAGACTCCTCGTTCTCCTCTTTGTTAAGTCTGCTATTACTCAAAGTACCAGACTGCCCTTCTCTCTAAAAGTGATCAGCTATATCTTTAGAAATATGACTGGATCCATCACATTATTTTTCTGGATGATTTGATTAGCAGGCAGTCTTTACACAGTTTGCGTACTTTGTAACTCAGGTGTTCAGGACATGTTATGGATACTTCATGTGAAACATGTTTGAGATGCTGGGATGGAAAATAATCTATCCATTTTTAAACTGAAGACTTTCAACATGGGCCAACAAAAGAAAGTTTTGGTTGTTATGAGAGACTGAAAAAAGGCTACACACAAGCTGTGAAAATATATCATGACAATGTCAATCTGTTTTCATTTGTTTCATAAAAATGACTCATCCTGAAAAAGAGGGATGTATTTGGAGTCACTTTATGGACGGGGTAACTTATCATAGTGATAAACTGTGGGATGTGTGTTGTGTGTGTTCCAGGTGAGAAAGTTGAGAATAAGCAGGTGTTGGTGAACAAGTCCATGCCAACTGTCACCCAGACACCACTGGAGGGCAGTACCCAGCCAGGCCAGCCCCAGTACAGAGATGTACCCGTCAGGTGAGTTTATTTTAGCTCCTCACACAAACAGCTCAGTGTGTGTGCTCGCTCTGTGGACACACTTCTTCAGCTTCTGTATGAAACCAGAAATATACTGTATATATATATATAAATGTTTAAGTTCAAGTAATAAACAAACAACAAAACAGCTCAGACAACACAACACAAATAAGTGAGAGTAAACACAAACATGAAAACAAGATTGTGAAACAAAAAACGTGAAATAAGTGCTACTTACCAATCTTTGTCTTTAATCAGTCCAACAACCATTTTAAGGTCAACAAGGTAGATATACCGAGGATGAGGTTTCAGGAAGGCGGATGTTACAATAAGATTGTCAGAAAGAGAAGCTAAGACCTCTTTGGAAACTCATGTTATATGGAAGGTGACATGGTAGGGCTAATGTGTACTAAATAAGGGTCCCAGGCCGTATAGAAATGGTTAACCCACATTCATTTTTTGAAAAATCTTGCCTGCTGTCCTCATTTCTTTCTGCAGCTATAAGGGCTCAACAGACTCGTACATCGAGAAGGTGATGATATCCTCCAACGCTGAAGATGCTTTCCTCATCAAGATCCTCCTGAGGCAGACCAGGAGACCTGAGATTGGAGACAAATTCAGCAGTCGGCACGGACAGAAAGGTGCTAACCTCTGCACTTTGACACAATCTTCTCTGTGAAATGCTGCAAAGTGTTCTTCTGAAACCCTACATGTGCCCAATACTGAGGATCCTCCTGATATGCATCCAACCTCAAGCCCCAAATTACCTTAAAAAAAAAAAAGATAGAACATTTCTAAGATTTTTTTTTCTTTGGCCTTCTCAGTGCCCGAGCATTTGTTGAGTCAAGTTCCAGCGGCTGTTGTTCTGTCACTGCCCCCCTGTCCTCATCTTTCAAGAGCTCTTTTCAATTAATTGGCTCATTGTCCAGTGCCAGACTATGCAAATTTATTACACCCCAGCAGTATTCTGCTGCTACTTGGGGTAAAAGTGTTTACAACCTCCATTGTTTTGCAGCACCTCCCCTATAGAGGGCTGGTATGATGTTTTAATCAAAAAGCTAACTGGCGCCATGCATAATTTACTCTCCTCATTAACGCCATGGCCACTGGGCGGTCAGCTCAGGACGGGACAATGTCTTCTGTCTCAGATAGTGACGGAGAGGGAGGGGTCGCCGCGGGGTTAGCTGAAGGAGATCTTGAATGGCAAATCCCAGATATGCAACTGATGGACAGATAGTTTTTACCTGGATCACTTCAGATATAAGGAATGCATATGGAACCTCTTGTTCGGCTCCTTTAGGGATATTTTTGTATAGAAAAGCACACATTTTCATTTTGACACAAAACTAAGGAATTGTAAACACATTTTTTTATTATTCAATTAGAAGTGTTTTTTTTCTGAAGCAATAGATCTCCGAGCTCCTCATGACTAGTCTCATAAGTTCTGGTCAGCAGAGCAGAATAAGTTAATTATTTACCAGTCTCACACACACACACACACACACTTTCTCTCACAGCTGTGTAGGTGGGGGAGGAGGTAAAGGGGTAGTCAGTAGTAGAGGCCCATTGTGCGAACCGCCAGCGTGGAGCTGTTTGAGCTGTGATGGAGGGCTCTGGACCCTTGCTGTTGTCTTGCCTTTCTCTGCTGATTTCATGCCTCTTTTATCATTCACTTTCACACAAAACAAACAACAGCGAGGATGTCTGCTATGGGAACTAGTGTCTCTCTTTCTCTCTCTCTCTCTCTGATTATTTCTGTCGGCCTTGTCCTTCATTTTTTACCCTCTCTCTCTTTCATCTCACTTCTATCCCGAAATTTAAGGTTTTCTTTTTTTTACGGCCTTTTCTTTCTATTGATTTTCCCCTTTTTTTATGTTTCCACTGGCCCGGTTGTTCTTGCCTTTTCTCTTCTCTTTTACACCTTCTTCCTGCTGTTGGATGACTTTCCAGTTAATTGCTGCACTTGTTCCCAGTCAACATCCTGTTGGGCATCAGCATTCTGCTGTGTCGCTGACCAGTCGGCTAATAGCACATTTTTCCCACGTGCGCGGATTCAATTTCTCCTCTGCGGTTGATCCTCTCCACTTCCTCTGAGTTGAAATAAAAGTCATGGATGTGTAATCCCAGTCTCACTGTCAAGCTAAGCACCTTTCTCCACTTCCTGCTCTCCTTCTCTTCTCTTCTCCCCTCCTTCTCTTTTTTTTTTCATTTGCAAATGGGCCGACAATTTGTTTACCCTGTGCAAGGAAGAGTGCTTCGTCCCCTCAGCAAACATTTGCACTCACACTTAAACTCCTGGCTACCAGGCTGCTTGTCTCCCACGTCATTTAAAAGACAAGACTGTCGGTCCACATGAGTATGGAAATGTCACAGACAGCTCAGCCAGAGAAACGGAAAAAAGCATCAAAAGTTTGACTAAACGTTTAAGTTTCATGGGAAAGCTCACCTGACTTTTTAGGTGAAAGTGACGATATGGCTGCTACTAATAAATCTTATCCTTACTAGAACTTCTTGATTTATTTTAAGCAAAATAATTGAACAGATTACATTTTGAATGGTAATGATTGTGAATGATTCATTATCCTCACATATAAGATGCTGAAAGCAGACTTAAACAATCTGTGGGTCAAACTGCTGTATGCTCAGGTGTGCACAATGAATTCAATATGTTTCTTTTTTTCTCTCTCTTTCCGTGTGTGTGTGTGTGTGTGTGTGTGTGTCAGGTGTTTGTGGTCTTATCGTTCCTCAGGAGGACATGCCGTTCTGTGACTCTGGCATCTGTCCAGATATTATCATGAACCCTCACGGATATCCCTCCAGAATGACGGTACTACATGAATCTGCAAAGAAAACAATCTCGGTTTAAACTGCAAAAGAATCCTATATAGTTATGAAGAGTATTTAATCAATATATCATTCAAATGTTTTGTCTTTTTTTTTGAGAAAAAGAAAAGGGGTCCAGGTTTAGCTCAGTTTTTAGTCTTTGTAGCAGATTCCCCATATTTGATTTCTGCCCTTTGCTGTGCGTCATCCTCACTCTTTCACCAATATGCTTGTCTCTCCTAAACTGTCCTATCAAACGAAGGCAGCATTTTAAAAAGAGTCCCAAAAAAGTGCAAAAAGCTGACAACACTTCCCCTGATCCCAAGTGCCTTTGTGTCAAACAGTCCAAAATAAAAAGATGCTCACTTGCATGTTGAAAAAGAAAAAGCAACAAACCAAACTATCTTTGCAGCTGAAGGCTGATCATTTATCTTTAAAAAAATTTAATTTAATCTTTAGTTTACAAATTGGTTCAGCTCTCATATTCTGTGTAGGATTAGTTCTGTTTTGTTGTTGTGGTTTTTTTATTTTATTATTTTGAAACCTAATCTTGTAATTTTAAAGATTTATCAGCGAGTTCATTGTTAACCAACTCGGTCTCTCCTCAAATGTTTGTGTCGCACTCCTGAAACAAAATCCTCATTATCCGCGCTCCTCTCTGGGTTATCATTGGCTTCCAGAGCACACGTCTATTGACGCCGCTAAGCAGCAATCTAACTGTTCACAAACAGATATTTGTTGCTGCGGAGACGGCTGCTTGTAGCAGCGTGTGGAAGTTTTATCAAACGTGCACAGTACATCTGAAGTGAAGGATGGTGCTGAATGAGAATGACATGAAACTTGGCTCTGGTTCTGCCCTCTTTTTGTCCCGTACACTGTAAAATCTTGAACGATCTTTACTGCTGAAGTTGTCAGCGTGTTTACTCTCTGTGGTCGTCATGGAAAAGACTCAGAAATGTTTGGCTTGGGAGGATGTTTCTGTGGCCTGAGAGTAGGTGTTTCCTTTCATGTGGTGGGGTCAGGGGTCCTCTGGATGTGACCTCTGTGGAATTGTTGAAATCAGTCATCCTAAAACTGTTGGTCCGACCCTTAGGGGGACATGTGTATTCTAATCTCCCCCAAAATACCGACATTTGGTGCCAGGAGTGAGTGTAGGTTATCAAACATGTATGCTGTGGACCATTGTTATGTGTCTGAGCTACAAAGTGTGTGTATGCGTGTGATTCTGTCAGGTGGGTAAGCTGATAGAGCTGCTGGCTGGGAAGGCGGGGGTCCTGGATGGACGCTTTCACTACGGCACAGCCTTTGGAGGCAGCAAGGTGAAGGATGTGTGCGAAGATCTCATCCGTTATGGATACAACTACCAGGGCAAAGATTACGTCACCTCAGGAATCACAGGGTAAACAAGAATACATGTTTTATCCCACTCAACACAACTTCTACTGCAAAGTGTACCATATTACATTGACTTCATATTTATTCTTTAAAATGATTTCTTTCTTGTCCCTAAAAAAACCTGCATGTGGAGACATAAAAAAGCTCATTACAAGAAATCATCAAATACATAGTATCGAACCCTTTTCTTAGTGATGTCATGATTTTAATGTTATGCAGCTGTAATGACAACTCAGATGTATCTGATTCTTTAGGAGTTAGCTGCAAAAGAGAAACCTCTTTAAGCAAGAAATGCATCATTATCTTTCTCACAATGTTCATATTACCTCAGACTTAAACATATATATCAGGACTCCACCACGGACTGTTTGAAACATGGATGGTGTCACATCGGTTTCTGATCAGGGGCTATGAAGCCCAGTGAATGCCGTAGGCATATTGTAAATGCTAACTCTAACTAACTTCTGGCTAATAAAGACTCAGGTAAAGACGTGAAGAGTGGTGCTGAATGAATGTCTTGGTTGCTAATCTGGCTCCTCTAGTTTGTCATTCAGCTAGCATATTGAAAACGATGAAAACACGCAGACAGTTTAAGTTCAGTAAAAGGATCCACATTAGCAAAAAGTGTTTATACTTGTTTGAATGTTCTTCTCTGTTTAAAATCTGCATCCCTGGGGAGCAGATGGCCTGGCGGTTGGGTCGCGCCCCATGTCAAAGGCTGTGGTCCTCCAGGCGGACAGCCTGGGTTCGAGTCCGACCTGTGGCTCTGTGTTTTCTTTCTCTATCCACAGTCCTCTCAAATAAAGGCAAAAGCCCATAATAAGTGTTTATGTATTTATGTATAAGCCAGTAAGAGCGCAGCATCTTGGCAGCCAACTATTAAAGAAAGTATTTCTGAGCTTTCCATCGCACCTGAATGCATCGTTTTTATCAGATGCTTTTTTTATTCTCAAAGCGTTTTTAACGCTGCCGTCAAACATCAACAAGACAATAGATAACTGTAAGGAAGCCATCCCACATGTGTAAAGACCAGAAACCAGAAAATGTTTGGTGTTGTGACGTGACACATTCTGCATCTTACTGTTAGAAAGATAAAGTAAAGATCTTTGTGGAGGCTTTAACTTTGTTTCTGTTTGGCTCCTGTTTCATCTTTAGAGAACCTCTGGAGGCTTACATCTATTTTGGACCGGTGTATTATCAGAAACTGAAGCACATGGTCTTGGACAAAATGCACGCCAGAGCCCGAGGGCCCAGAGCTGTTCTCACCAGGTAACATCAGTTTTGTAGTTTCAAAGAAATAGCAAAAGAAAAAACTGCTTTGCTCCCCGATAACCTCAAAGCATCAATATTATGTTTCTTCTGATGTTTTCTGCACTGATTATTTACCAGTAACAAACTATTGTCCTCGGTCTCACCTGTTTTTATTTTCTGAATGTGTCTGTCCGGCTATCAGGCAGCCTACTGAGGGACGCTCTAGAGATGGAGGTCTGCGTCTGGGCGAGATGGAGCGCGACTGTCTGATCGGCTATGGAGCGAGCATGTTACTGCTGGAGCGCCTCATGATCTCGAGTGACGCATTTGAGGTGGATGTGTGCGGACAGTGCGGCCTGTTGGGATACTCTGGGTGGTAAGTGGAACAGTAGTTTTTCTTAGAAGCTGAATATTTTTCTGTGAAAGTTTCATTGGGGGGGTCTGAATTGTTATTGAATTGTTTTCAGGTAACATGCTATTGCTTCATGTCTTTGCCTGGGTGACAACATCCTGTTTTCACAAATCTTATAATTCTGATCTTGAAAACTGAACACAGAGCAAAGAAACTCTTCAGTAACAATACACTTGTGGACTTGTCTGTCAGGGTGGATCAATAAGCTAAGCACAGTATGGGGATTTTTACCACCTATAAGACCTCTACAAACCTTTCTACATTTTGGAAGTACAGTCATTATTCTTCTGGTTTGTCTCCAGTCTGATTCTCAGTTTTTCCTCTTCCAGGTGTCACTACTGTAAGTCTTCCTGCCATGTTTCCACGCTGCGTATTCCATACGCCTGCAAGCTGCTGTTCCAGGAGCTGCAGTCCATGAACATCATCCCCCGACTCAAACTGTCCCGCTACAACGAGTGAAAAAGACAGGGACACAAACACAGACAGTGTGAGTGAAAGGTTATCGAAGAAGTCTCAGACAGAACAACATGTCGAGATATCAGAGCTGAAGGCTTTAAAAAAAAGCGCTTTGAATTCTTTTGGTGTTCAAACAATGTACATTTTTTGTTGTTACTTTCTCAACATTATGATCTTTGTATGTGTATAAAATAAACACAGATGTAAGATTTCATTTTCAGCTGCCGTGTGTGGTACTCTGATTACTTTGAACCTTACATTTTCATATCTAATACAAAGTCATACAAAGTTATCGTGATGTGCTTTGGAAATGCTCTCAACATAAACACATTTGCTCAAGTTCGACTAAAACTAATGCAGAACAGCGTGCATCCCCATTTTCTGTGGTTTTCTATTAGACTGAGCCTTGTGTTTTTTTTATGGGAAACCATGGACTTAATGTTTTCATAGCAAGGATTAAAGGTGGTTAAATGTGTGTCCTGCCTTTAAGCCAGCAGGGTTTTCAGCTCAGAGACCTCAAACCTTCTTGATCTGTGAGGACATCATCACAGGGGTTTTATCTGGGTCAGATTTCTTACTCTCGGGGTCATCCAGGTGGCGTCCATTCTTAAATCTAGCCACAGACAATAGTTGCGTGTCAAACTCTCCTGGTTCTCTGCATTACTATTAACGTTGATGTCAGAGATCACTTATGGTGTGTTCATGTACTGATCAAATGTCCAGAACAGAGATTTGACATTTGGTTTTCCCTTTTCCCGTTTAAATATTTGTTTTATCATAGGTTTTAAATATAAAATATAAAGTCAGTTTTGTGATACCTGTCCTGTTATAAATGTGTTTTATTATGATGAATTACATAAGACAAACAAAGTGTCAAATTAGAAACACAAGTGTGTCATTCTGCAGTTTACTATTATAAACAGAAGATAATCTTTAGAAATAAACAACTTCATTGATCCCCACACGGGAAGTTCACTGTTTAGAGCAGTTCATAAAAAGAGAAAAGAGTATTATAAACAATACAGGTGTCAATAAAGTGTTTAAATGAATTATACTAGTATTTGAAACTTAACACACAGTATGTCTTTTTCCTTATAGACAGAAACTGAAGGTAATGTAGTTTCACAGCATATTGTAGAAGGACGGATACTGTTGACGTTTAGTTTTATCTTCAACAAAAAATGTTTTGTAACCAGCAGTCCTACACCCAAAAACATTCCATTTCCTCTCCTGGAGGTTTTCAAAGAGGAAAACAGCCAATATTCATATCTGAGATGATTGAATCAGATCCTGTTTTTCTAAAAGAAAGACTCAAAGATCATTGACAGTGAATTGATTCAACACAGAGCCTGTCATTGGTGAATTGATAGTTTGTTTGCAGGTTATTATAATATAAGACAAATTCATCATGATGTGATTTTTCTGAAATTGAGCTATAATCCTGAATAAGGAGCCGGTAGATTTTTAAATCAGGTATATAAATCAGGTTAAATGTGTCTACATTTATTCTGTCTGGCAGGAGTCCTGTAGAACCTGGCTGGCTGCTCATAAAACCATCAAGAGGTGCTTTGTTGTTAATCAGTTGATCGTTGAAGGATCTTTGATCGGCAGACTGCTGGATGATTCGATATGAGTGACGACACAGAAACGACAGAGCTTCCCTTATTCGTGTGATCAGGAAGAGAAAGCGTCTTTGAATCATATGGTTTCCTCTTTTAAATCCACCAACATGCTGTATGTGGCGTAACCATACCCCCCACTCGCACATACACACAAAATTCAATTGAGGCCTTTTTCAGTGAACAAAAGCAGTACACATCCGTTTTTGCGGGCAGAGTGTGTGAGAATAAGAGGGATGGAAGAGGCCCTTTTGGTGGCTGCACCTGTCCTATTTTATGAGGCTCTAATAAGCAGATAACAGCTCTGAAAACAGAGGACGTCCACTGAAGGAGAGGCAGACTCCACCTACTCCTTTTTTGACTGAAATTAATTTGATCCTCGTTAAAGCAACAGCTTTGCATTGGCCTTTGAATGTTGTGTCATTGTTGGTTTTCTTGTGTAATCTTTCCCTAATCAGTTTGAAATTGTCAGATATGTCAACAGTGATTTCCAGTTTTATAAGAAAGTGATTGTTTTTTTGACCTGTCAGTCATTCTAGAATAGTTTTTTTTATTCCTGTATGAGTCTGGATGGATGCACAGAGTGTGAACCTGTTGTTACTGCCCTGTCCCATACCTGCTCTAAGGTATCTGCATGTTGTATGTCACTGAGAGGCAGCATCAGTGGAGCCCACGCCTGCGCACTGGTGGAGAAAGTCCTCTTTTTGCTATCCATGGTGTGGTGAGTAATTCAGCCATAATCCGCCTTTCTCCTCTCCCTCTTCTCTCCCCTCTCCTCTCCCCCTCTCCTGTGGTTCCATTCATATTCTAATCACAGCTTTCCCTTCTCCAGCTCTCAGGCACTCCATCAGAGCCCTCCCAGCCTCGGGCTTTGCACTTTTACTTCCCCCCCTTTGTGACCGTTCCCTCTTCTAGAGGCACACCAAAAATAAGGTTTCCATCGCGAAAGTGAGCAAAAATAGGGGGAGAACTCCACCAGGAAAATTCACACTGGCGCAAATGTAAAAATGTGGAGGATGTGAGGCTGAGCACACAATATGTTGACTCTGTAAGAAAAAGTTAGCACCGAGATGGTTTATGGATGGAATGAGTTGAGAACCAAATGGGGCAACAAGTGTCCTAGGGATGTAAAGTGGGAGTTAAAATGAGAAGGAGCAGCGCTTGTGTAGGGATGTATGTTTATATGGAGCTCTGGGGTGTATAAAAACGTATTAAATGCCATAATGGAAGACGGGGAGGCCACAGTGTAAGGACTGCGTAGATCTAAGCCTCTTTTTTTTCGTTGGGAGGGAGCTTTTCTTATTCAAAACAGCCCCACAAAAGACTTCCAGTGAGCCTTGCCACATCCCCATCTGACTTGGGGCCATTCATCAGCCTTCCAAGCCTATCAATGACATGTCCCCATCAGGGCTCCTATAAAATCAGCCCCTTTCCCATGAAACATCAGCAAACATTTTGACGGGTCTGGCTTTCCCCCCGCTGGATTTCTGGAGTCTCTACCCCCCTCCCCATCCTCTTTTCCTCCCTGCTTCCCACCTCCCCCCCTCTCCTCCGCCAAGTCTACCCCTCTGTGGGCGAACCTCCTCAACATCTCCTGTGACGGGCAGTGGTCACAGAAACACAGAGCGAGCAAAGGGGTGAGCCGCTGAGGAGGGGAAAACGTGCACTAAGCCATTTTCTTGGAGGAGCCAGTGTCGTTGATGGGAAGAGGATGCATTGCGGGCTGCTGGAGGAGCCTGATATGGATTCCACAGGTCAGTCTTGTTAAACTCTGCTCGCTTTGAATATGTTCAAAGAAATCTCACTTCTGTTAAGGAACAGTGTGTGAGCTTCTGCTGCTGCTGGGAAACTTTCTGCTGTCATTCCATGAAAGTGTCCCGATGTGTATCTTGTGTTTTACCTTTATATCTCTGATTTGGCTTTTTAGTTTGCTGTGGAGTTTTTTGTATTATTAATGACTGTGTTTGTGTTTATTTAAGGGCTGCTTCTGTTAGAAAAGCAAATTGTTCACTGATTGATAGAAAAGTCTCAGAAAGCAGAGGAATAGACCCGAATTCTCCAATATTGGCTCAACCAAGTAGCTTCTTGTAATTCTTTTTAATTATATGTCAATTTAACCACTCAACAGAATCTCAGGTTTAGAAGTTAGGCAGGCGCACTAAACTTTGAGGATATTATGCACCTGCTCTTTTCTGCTTTTTTTGTATTTTGAGACAAAGATTTGGAAAACTGAAGCATTTACTGAACTTTCAAACTGAATTGAGATGTATAATATTTTGGTTTATTATCTGGTAAAAGTGTTATTTTGTTTTTCCAGACATTTAAAAAGAAAAGTGTGATTGAAAGATTGAAAGAACAGATGAGGCAGCAGTTTCTTACTGCTAAAAAGTGCTTCAGTTCAGTTCAACTGATGAATTAAGATTTTTAGATCACTAAAAAGGGAAAATAACATTTTTAGTTTGTTGGAGCAGAAAAGAGAAGTGTAACTGTGAATGTGTGTGGATAAATGAGTGAGCATCCACTTTAGGTGCTTATCAAATTTAATCCAATTATTTAGATCCCCAACTTATCTTTTGCTGTGTCAAATGAAGCTTTAGATCGGAGCCTCTGTGGAGAATTAGCTCCACTTCAGTGGGTTCAGTTTTTAATTCCCAGGGTTTGCTTGTTTTAGCTTTTTTTGGTTGGCCTTTTTTTTTAGTATACAAAAACAAATGCTGTGAAAGGAGGATGAGCCATGTCTGTGTCAGTTGAGTGTTTTATTCAACCTTAGGACACACATGCACAGGTGTTTTTTTTAAATTGTGTTTAAGGCCTTGTATAATTTGACTGTCTTGTAAAGAACTTAAAACCAGTCAGTAACATGAAACTGATCAAATGCATACATAAATTAAGACCATTCAAGAGTTACCTTCTGATTATATTGGTTATCTAGCACAAACCAAAAAAAAAAAAAAACGTGTCTGTGATCAGAGGGCCCGACATCCAAGCGTTTCTTCCTCTTCAGGAGTAAATAACTCAAACTTTTGAATCTCTCTGACCCTCTCTGAGTCGTCCGCATGGAACAACAGGTAGTCCAGCCAACAGTCTGTCCTATAGTAACACATGCTATGTTAACTGCCCTCAAAAATGGCAGAAAAAATATGATAAACACGAGTATCTGAAATATTATTTGGAGAGCTTTTATGTTGATGTAGAAGTGAAACATGGTTAGGACATTTACTTAAGCACTGTTTGCACAGGAGTAAATATGCAGGCAGTACTTCTTTATTGTTGGAATATTTAACAGTTTTATTCTTGAAACTTGGAGAAAAATATAAAAAGACTTATTAGAGAAATAGTCAATTAAACTATTTCTATAACTTGTTCCAATTAAACAGAAAATGTATTGATCTTGTTTAATTTACTTGTTAATTAAATTGACCAGTTGTCAAATACTTAAGAACAAATGATTGAATTCAGAATGTATTTTCACTGAATGTATTAGGCTGTTTCTACATGAAAGCTTTGGTGTTTTGCTGATGCTCGCTCACTAAAAGAACACCAGTTGAGCTATTTCTAAGTAGAAATTAAAAAAGGACAATGGCCTCTATTCCAGCAGACTGCTTCAGTAATGTGCACTGGCTCTTTTAAGCAAGTGTGTACGCTCGTACTCCCCTGGGAACAAAGCTGGAATCCTGCCGTCCTGGTGAAAACAGCTCAAATAGAGCCATGGCCGCCACCACTGCCCATACAATCGATTGTTGTCAGCTCGGCCTGTCACATTAGTGACATTTAAAGTGTCCTCTATAGGCACTGATTTGCACTGTTTATGTAAATACAGCTTTGGTTCTTTTCTACTGAGAGACAAAATGAGTTCAAACCACAACGGTTTTTTTTTTATTCAGTTGCAACAGAATGAATACAGAAAAGCTGCTAAAGAATCGTTTTCTTTGCCAAACAACAATTAAAACTGCTACTGCAACTTTCAAATATTGTTCTTCCCTAATTTCATAATCTTTTCTGTTTAAAAACATCAAATTCATCCAAAATCACCTTAAAAGGCATCCAATGAAACTGATTTGGAGGTAGGCTCATCTAGTTGAAGATGCTTTGTCAAATACATTCTTGATTGGGGTGTAGTTTGACAAATACTTGTTTGATGAGTTATTTCATGTCCTTTAATCTATCATAGTCCTGTACCTTGTATCATGTTTGTAAGGCTGCTTTTTGTTCGTCATTTACTTAGTTTACTGTGCTGCTGCTTGTCTTGGCAAGGACACTGTTGAAAGACATGTTAAATCTCAGCACACTATCAGGGTTATTTAAAGGTTAAATTAAATCTTCAAACAAAATCAAAAAACAGTTTTACTTTGTAGTCCTAAGCCTTGTGATAATAGCTTTATATTTTTTCCCAGTCTTTGATCTGTGGTCCATTGTCTTTTTTTAGAGAGTTGGATTGAAAGATGTCTCAACGAGAGTGAGAGCAAGAGATACTCGAGTCACACGTCTCTGGGGAACATGTCCAACGACGAACGTAAGCAGATCAAACACTGTAACACTTGAACTGCAGGCTTCACTGAGGAACCCTGTACACTAATGTTGTGTGGTGTTTCCCCCAGACCTAGTTTAAAAAAGCTTAAAGATAATGTTTGTTTAGTATGATACATGTAACCCAACCCAGCCTTTAGTCACTGAAAATTATAACAATGAATATTGTTTTCACTTTCGTGTTGGGCACGTAAACTTTCATTGGTGCCACATTCTTGGTGTCTCTTTTTACCTGAATAACTTCATTGTGCACTTAAATCTGAAATGTGTTGTTGCAGATGAAGAGAAAGAAAACAATAGAGCCTCTAAACCACATTCGACACCGGCTACTCTGGAATGGTGAGTTGTCTGAATTTTTCCTTTCTTTCTGTCTCTCGTATACAAAACAATAAGTGTGAGAAAAGGGAGTCGATTCAAACAACATTCAACACATTTGAAGTCAAACTGAAAATGTTTTTAAATGAATGTCACAGAATGAAGCTAATCTTGTCAAACAAATAACGCCCAAGGTTTGAAAATAGCTTTTATTTCAACTTATTATTTAGTAAATGAGCATTAAACATTAAAGCTGAAAAAAATATTCTGGCTTTTTTTTTAAATGGACACATCACATTTTTTTTCTTTTTACAATATCCTGGTAGGCACGCAGTTTGAACATGTCAGCGAAACCTGTTGGATTTTTTTGTTAATGAGTTTTAGTTTTGTTTTTTATGAAGATGACCAACACAGATTTTGGTCCTGTTTCGTGAGAAAAGATAGGATTATTATTTTGCCATTGCTTAACACACATATGAGTGACATCCTGATTTTGGGATGTTTTTATATTTTTTTTATACAGGTTTAAAACGTTTCTATTTTAAAGAATAAGAAGTAGAATTTAGAAGTGTTTAATTTGATCATTTCAAATCTTAATTTTGCTTCTGATCATGTTTATATTTGATCAGATTTTATGTTTTATTTGTCGTCACAAAGGAATTTGTTGCACTTTAATTAAAACATGGACGTCTTTCACATGTGGCTTAAGAAGAAGAGCAGCTCTGTCATGTATCACGTCTTTCATATCCCCTACACACATAAAATACTAACCCCACACATACCTCTACTTCATCTGTGCCTGCTTATTGCACAGCGCTGTGACGACTTCGTGCCTTACTTAAAAACATTCAATGTACCTTTTAAAATAGAAACATTAAAGATACAAAAGTAACTAGAGATGGTCATTGTTAATGAGAATGTATTTTTCCCTCTTAAAAAGAAATTAACAATCAATAGCAATCATTGAGATGAGTTTTTGAGTATGAGTTTAGATTTTGTAAACCAGAAAAAAAAGATTTGAAAAGGACGGTTTGACCCTTATTTGACATTTCTAAAAGGCACTACGAGTGGTTTATACATTTATACCACAATATTATAGATTAAACATGAGGGAATTTACTGGTGTTTACGTGTTGTCTTTAAGAAATGAAAGTTAATTCACTGAAAACATAACATTATTTTTTTGATGGCTTTAATTCATAAGACAGTTTAGAGCTTTCTGAGTGAAAGAAAAAACTCCAAAACAAAAACTCCCAAATCTTTAATGTCTGGCTGAAACTTTATCGTTGTGGTTTATAAAACAGGACCAGGCTTAATAGATATTTTATACCGTATTTTACACAAAAATAGATTATTCAGGTATCAGAAATAAGTTTCCAAAATGCCCAGAAAGGCATGGGGCATAGGAAACACTTTTAGCATAATTGTCATGTAGCTTGCTGTACTCTGTGAACGTCTAAACTCTGAATTAAACTCTTTTAATAATCTGGTGTGACTGTAAACTTCAGTTCCCTTTTCTGACCATCACAAAAGTGAACTGGTCCATGAGGGTCTATTCTGGTAAATGTTCAAGAATTGTTACCATATTTATTTCAACTGTGTAATGCTCCTCCTACGATCACAATATGAGATTCTTAAGTGACAGAGTTTGTTTAAACGTTTGGACAACTGCAGTGGATACACATGTTTCCAAATCGTGCTGCAAAATCATAGTCAGAAATAACTTCACACTCTTTTTTTACAGGATAGTTTTTTCCGAATCTGCTTGTTGAATTAAGCTTTATATATATATATATATATATATACATATATATATATATACATATATACTGTATATATAAATCAATGATATGTGTAACAGTTTCATTAACATCAATGATAAAAGAAATCTTACCTTGATATTTGAAAAGTGCCAGAAAAACAGTTAAATCTTTATCCCAAACAGAAAACACTGTTCCAATGGTTTATTAAGTCGTAAACTTATGTGATAAAATGTGATAATATGTTGGTGATAATCCAGGTAGCCAATAAACACGTCAGCATGTTTGTGAAGGAAAACTGCTTTTCGCATTCAAAAATGTATTTACAGCAAAAATGTTCCAGGTTTGTTTACAGAAAAAAACACAAAAATAAAAGTAAATTAAAAAAAGCTGATCGAGTAATTAAAAAAAAAAAACATTTACCAAAGTATACCACATATTTTTAAATCTAGTTCACGAAGCGAGACAGGACATAGAAAATAACATGTTTATTGGTACGTTGAGTTATGTAATACCCACTTCCAAAGATACATTTGTATTATGTCATTAAGTCTGATGTTCCCCAGAAGCTGATAATAAATAAAGGGGGCTAAGGAAAGACCCCTGGGGGACGCCACAAAATAGAGGGACCTTTTGGGCAGTTAAAAGATGTAACAATCGAAAGCTACATCATTCTTGATTCAATTTAGAGACACTGACAGAGACAAAGGCTGAAGAGTGCTATTTTGTTTCTCGATGGGTAGAGGCAACTTTTTCCCATTACAGGGAGCAATTTGATTCAGTGTTTTAAATATTATTATTATAAAATATTACATAATGGAAATTTAAGTAGATCAAGAGTCAAAATATTTATAATCAAATCAATTATAGCAAAGTAAAAAAGTAGCCAAGTGTTTTGAAAAATGTAAACTAGTTCCAGGTTGATTTAAGGTGCATGCTGTTGGCTCTAATTTTAGTGCCAATTCAAGCTGATGCTTTATACCGCACCGTGCGATTATCATATTTAACTGATCAAGTCTTATTCAAATGCATTTGTTAATTTTGCTAACATAAATGTATTCAGGTTTTCTACACATTATTATAACGTTCACTGTCCAGAAAATAAATCCAAAAAACACGCTCACCCTCAGTAATTTATATTGGTGCTGAATCCTCAACCAAAAAAAGCAAGAAAGTATTTCAATACAGCACACCAAATTCTTATATTTCCACTATTTTTCTCTTGTTATTTCAGGAAAAGAGTGGAAATATAAGAATTTGGTGTGCTGTATCGAAATACTTTTGTGGATGTACACTGTACATTCACATTATCAGGAGAGGTCTGTTTAAAGTTGTGATTTGTATCTTTATATAAACATATTAGCAATGCTCAAAATTTCATACTGGATATTCTTTTTGCACTGATCATTCCCATTTTCATTCACAGGCTAGAAGAGAACTATGAGATAGCCGAAGGAGTGTGTATCCCCCGAAGTGCCCTCTATATGCATTACCTAGACTTCAGCGAGAAGCACGATACTCAGCCTGTGAACGCAGCCAGCTTTGGAAAGGTAAGATTCAAACGTCAGTGAGGGTGGAGTCAGCTCATCATTTTCACACATCTCTCTGTCCAAAATGTGCCAAAAAATCTACAAATGTCTTTAAAACCAATGGAAGTTTACTGGAAGTTAATAGGTAACATCTGTAGTCAGAGTCCTCCTGTAAGATATTTGGTAAAAGATGTAGTTAAGTTATTCCTTAAAAACAAGCGAGTAACCGTCATGAATGTTGATAATTTTCCCCTTTTAAAGGTTTTAATTTACATTTGCACTGTAAGTTAAGAGTGACATACTAAATAGAATAAGATTAAAAAATAACATTGGGATGTCCCATCCCTAATAAAAGCCATAACCTCACATCAGCCATGAGCATAACTCTGATCATTTCATGCCTGGGTTGGTTTCTGTGCTGAAGCATCTCTGGCTACTGTTGAAGTAATATCATCGTCAGCACAGTGTGAAGCAAGCAAAGCTCTGCGGCTGTTCACTGAGCACATAACCCAAAGGAGATGTGCTTTCCTCCGTTCCCATAACCCCAAGAAGTTCCTCAGCCTTCCTACCCCCAGCCATCCTCTGTACCCTGGACTCCGGCCCCAGCCCCCCAACCCTGCCCACCCCCGCCCCTCTGCAGCTCCTGTCGGAAGATATTGAAAAAGAGAAGGGGCCTGGATTAATGTGTAATTAAAGGAAATTTGGAAGGGTGAGATGTTGCGGAATGTTAGATCAGTGGCTGGAGCGGTGTGGGGTGTCCTTTAGGAAGGCTTCATTGATTCAGGACAAAAAAACGAGAGAGGGCCCGGACTGCCTCCCTGTCTGCTCATTTATCAAGCGGGTCCTGACAGAAACTTCACAGCTTGGCCTCTTTTTTCATCCCACACAATAGAGAGCTACACTGTTTGCTAAAGTTTCTGCACCAGGAGCTGGACCAGGGAGCCAATCTCTTTGGACAAAAAGAGAGGAAAGGAAGAAGGAGAGAGGATGGTGGGAGGATAGATGAAGGGAGGCTGTTGCTAAAAGAAAAAAAAAAAGTAATAGCCCTGATTGTCATAAATGGAAGGCGCTATTTTCCCCCTCATGTCTTTCTCCAGACAAACTTCATTAACAGACTTTGGGCTGAAGATGTTGTACGAGCTCTGTATTTTCAGTTAAATGTATTTACTATGTGTTTGATTCTAAGTTAAAAAAAACAACTTTCCTGCTTTACTGTATTTTCTGTCAGCAGGTATGAACTATCACACAGTAGCTGTATGAAACCATCTTGTTTTTTGTTTTTTTTTACTGTCAGGAGTTACTGTGAAAGGCTGAGATAAACTTAGGTTGACCGTTAATTCAAAAAAAGTCTCTTTCTGTAGTAACAGCCCGCTGATTACTTCTTCTTCCTCTCTAATGAATAGATCATAAGACAACAGTTTCCAGCGTTAACTACCAGAAGACTTGGGACCAGAGGGCAGTCGAAGTAAGATGTTTTGTCATAAACTAAATCACACACACTTGTCCAAATATTCACAAACCCTACAGATAAAACTAAACACAGCATGAACATGCAGAAACACTTGGTAACAACACAAATGCTAAAATACCAAAGTTCCATATTTGTTTAATTTTATCAACGAATTCTACAGGAAATCTGTACTTTTTTATCCTTATACAAAGTGTTTGTTACATTTTATATTTGGAAAAATCTAAAATGTTCGGCTACCTGGACATTTTGATGAGATCAAAAAAAAAAAGAAAAGATTAATAGAATTTGAGACCATTTTAATTTAAACCAACAGATGTATAATCAATTCAGTGTTTTTTAAATGTTTTTAATGAATGTATTTCTAAAAAAAATAAAATGCTTCTGAATTTTTTAGCTTTTTTTAAATTTAAATGTCTTTGTTCACAGTTTCCTATCGTCTCTAGTGATCCTTCTTGTCCTTACACAATGCTATTCTCTTGTTCGACCTCAGGTACCATTACTACGGCATCGCGGTGAAAGAGACCTCTCAGTATTATGACGTGATGTACTCCAAAAAGGGAGCAGCGTGGGTGAACGAGACGGGGAAGAAAGAGGTCACGAAGCAGACAGTGGCGTATTCACCACGCTCCAAACTGGGGACACTCCTGCCAGAGTTTCCAAATGTCAAAGACCTAAATTTGCCTGCCAGCCTGCCAGAAGAGAGGGTAAACAGAAGTTTTAAAAGTCCATCCTTACAACCCCTCCCTGCTCCTACCTCTTCTAAACCATCTCACCATCTCTGCGCCCCCTCTGGCTCCAGCCTTTTATCTGCCCCGGGACCTTCTCTGGGTTTGCATTTAGAGAAGGACCTTGAGGATTTATATGCTGGCTCCTCACTAACTCTTAATCTTTTGGGGGAGATAATAAGATCTAGCATTGGACAAAGGACAGGCACTAGCTGTCCGGCTTTTAAAGAGGGGCCATGATTTTAAATGGTTTGTGTTCTGCTGATCTCTAAAGCATGCTTTATAGTACTCCGCTCCAGCCTAGACCTGTTACATGTATTTATTGGTTCACATGCTTTGTACAAGATTTATTTTCTTGTTTTTCTACCACTTCTTTTTTCAGTTTTCCAAAAAAAGGAAAAAACATTTAAGCTTGTGATGCAACAACATAAAAACTCAGCTGTTATCCACAGGTGTCCACTTTCATCATGATGTACAGAACGCACTGTCAGAGGATACTGGACACTGTTATAAGAGCCAACTTTGATGAGGCAAGGTTTCTTCTTTTGATCTTAACATTTTTACACATTAAAGTCTGTTTCAGCCAAAGTCAGAATCTATCTCAACAAAAACTTTCTTTGCACGTAACTAACTCCTGCAGCTGAACCTTTAATTCTTGTAATATTGAACATCGTCGTGTGTGTGGTGCTTTCAGGTGCAGAGCTTCTTGCTGCACTTCTGGCAGGGCATGCCCCCCCACATGCTCCCCGTCCTCGGCTCCCCCACAGTAGTGAACATAGTGGGTGTTTGTGACTCCATCCTCTACAAGGCCATCTCTGGGGTGCTGATGCCCACTGTCCTGCAAGCACTGCCTGATAGGTGAGCACATGTTGTAACCTTTGCTCTTCAAATGAGAAAATCCACTGTCACTAAAACTGAATAGGCTGGTGTGTGGTGTCGTCAAGGTCAGAGAGTGATTCCTTTTATCGGACATAGGTGTTAATACCTTGTCTGATTCAGCATACAAGAAATCCTCAGATGAAGTTTATTTGATTCTAGGCAGAGGTTTAGGTCATTGTTTGAAGGGCTTGTGCAGCAGAAGTCTGATTATTTTTTGTGAGTTGGATTAAAAAAAAGGTTAGTTTGCACAAATGTTGAGTGTGCATTCAAGCTTTTTCATTAACACTGTAGTCAGGGTTTCATTTAGTTCAGTGAGTTAAGCAGACTTTCATTTTTGTTCTTATTAATCATATGATGATTGAAATGACTCAAAGCTCCTGTGAGAAGTTTTTAAGTAAGTTGAACAGACTGATGTTAAAAGTCACGTCTCTTTATGATCGACAAAAGAGAGCAAGATCATGAGCATCACAACTGAATATTTCCGTTTACTTACAGTATGTGTAATGCCTGAAACCTCTGGTGGTGTCAGCACACTGCTGAAACAGCCTGTATTTACATTTCACACAGCAAAGATTCTGAATGAGGGATACATTTTGGTTGTTTAAAGAAAGCAGGATAAGATTTGTGTTTAAAAAAAAACATAAACAATAACATGAATGTAATAAAGAAATACTGTTCCTGTTTTTCCTCACTCATACAGTTTGACTCAGGTTATTCGAAAATTTGCCAAACAGCTAGATGAGTGGCTTAAAATAGCACTTCACGACCTCCCTGAAAACCTGAGGAACATCAAATTTGAACGTACGTATTCAATTCCCCTCTCATCCCATGTTTTTTTTTTTTTTTTTTTTTTTTTACAGAAAGTTTGAGTATGTTTCTTTTTTTTTTTATTGTTTTCAGTGTCCAGGAGATTTTCTCAGATTCTCAAGCGGCAAACTTCATTAAACCACCTCTGTCAGGTTCGTGTTACGCACCGAATGTTTTTTTTTAATAAAATCCATATGAACAAACACAGCTGATAAGGAACATGGGTATGCTTGTGTGAGTAATATTGTTGATTTATCTGTCCCCAGGCATCACGGACGGTGATAAACAGTGCTGACATCACCTTTCAAATGCTGGAGGACTGGAGGAATGTGGACTTGAACAGCATCACCAAGCAGACACTTTACACCATGGAGGACTCACAAGAGGAGCACAGGCAGCTTATTATCCACTGTAAGTCTAAACATTCAGGCTGATTCTACTCGAACACAAGCAGCAAACAGACAGAGAAATACACTCTACTTCTTAAGAAACAACACCCAGAGAGACAGTAATTCCCACGACCGGTAGAGTCAAAGAACTAATGATGAAGATCAAAAGGTTAAATAAGTTCACTATGGACTAAAACACCCTGTGGAGCATCTCCGATTGACCCCCGCCTCACTCCTGAAGAGATCACAGGTCACAGATATGGAGTAGTTGATGTTTAAATATCAAGTTTGCATTTATAATTAGACCTGTTCCCTCTGCTGTCACAGTATATCAAGAGTTTGATCGTCTACTAGAGGAGCAGTCTCCCATTGAGGCGTACATCGAGTGGTTGGACTCAATGGTGGACCGCTGTGT
Source organism: Tautogolabrus adspersus (assembly GCA_020745685.1). Taxonomy (NCBI): domain Eukaryota; kingdom Metazoa; phylum Chordata; class Actinopteri; order Labriformes; family Labridae; genus Tautogolabrus; species Tautogolabrus adspersus. The sequence continues at coordinate 15,572,543 of CM036539.1, forward strand.
CGTCAAGGTCAGTAAGCAATTCTTCTTTTTCAATCATTGGTGTTAAAACCTTGTCAGTCTCCACATTTTGCACAAGTAAACGTTCAGCAGTGGTTTTATTAAATGTGTGAAGTGTTTGTGCCGCACAAGTTTGATTATTTTGCCCTCGGGAGACAACTGCTGGTGCAGGCCACTCAGCTCTGTGCCTCTTTCTCCTCACAGGCACTTACGTTGCAATCCTCCCAGTTAATGATGTCTTCAAGCTTCCCATTTGCGTCCATTATGTGCCAGATATTGGCTTGTAAAATTTGGTTGCCCTGGCAACGTCTTGGACTGGCCAGACAATAGTTCAATGGGAAGGCGTGTCCCTGGGGGCAAATTAAATAGTTGACTTGTTGACATGTTTTTCGTTCCTGTGGGTTAAGCCCCAATGCGGACCCAGGGGTTAATTCTACCCGGTATCCCGACCCTTCCCCCTCTTTTCTCATGGAAATGTTCTCTCTAGGTGGCAGGGAAGAGGCCCGGGTGTCTGAAGAAGGTGGCCCAACAGTTCCTGCTGATGTGGTCGTGTTTTGGTACCAGAGTCATCCGGGATATGACCCTCCACAGCGCTCCCAGCTTTGGTGAGCTGCTAATGCTTTGTCATCCTTCCTCAATGCAACAGACAGCAATACTGAATGAGTATACAAAGTGGATATGAATGTGTAATATCATTCAAGGACCCATACAAAACAGGGTGATAAAATCACTTCAATTGTTGTGAACCGTTTGTCTGACCAAAACAAAGTAAATAAACTCAATCTTCAAAGAGAACACCGGACCTTCCTGTTTCTATAGTTGTAATCTATGAATGTAACTCAAATATCTTTGTGTTAATGCTGTTTCATAACAGGCAGAATTTAGTTGTTTGTGAAGCAAAATGTTAAAAATCTTGATTATTTAACACCAATGGACCGACATTTCTTATTCATAAGAAATAACCTGAGCTGAGCAGCATGAATATTATCTTATACATCTTAGAAATAAAAAAATGACGAATCCCTACTCTTCAAAAGTTCTCAAAGATGTAAAAAAAAAAACACCTCAGATTTATTTCCGCTAACCTCCTTGGCAGTCAAAGCTGCTGCACACTGGTGAACTGATTCAATACAAGAAGCTACATTTTTGGGGAAAAGAAAGTGAAATGGCTGCTGTAATAGCTTGTTGTGCATGACAGAGGTTAGCAATAAGTGAAGAGTTGTAAAAAAGAAAGAAAAGAAAATGGCTTCTCTTTCCTCTCCTTGTGTCTCTGTCTGTGAATCTCAAAGACACAGCTTGTTGCGGTGTTTTGATAAAGCAGGTCTCTGTGCACAAACAACTAATTAACACAAGCTGCTCCTCCCCTCTCCCGATGTGTTTGCCTGTCTTTTCCATTTTATGACCGGTCAGTAATACGCCCCGCTCCCCTGAATAGCCACAAGTGTTTATTATGCGCACGGCGGCGGCAGCAGTCGGCACAATGGCACAATTGTGACACTGCCTCACATGCCAAGGTCCCATCTTCTGTATGACCCTGGGTCAGCGGATATAGTTCTGGCACTGACTCTGCACACGGAAAAATTGCTCTTGGTTCTTTTTCTAATAACAGCAGCCGTCCTGTCAGCCTGCAGGATATGATGTCATCACTCAGATGCTTTTAGAAACTCTCCATGCTTAATAATCCTCATCATTTAGGTCCTTTTTGTTTGTTTTTTCAACCTTTTAAATTAGTCACTTTTATCTTCCATACCACTTTCCAGTGTTTGTTGTAAAATAATACCTCTTCATGTCTGTCTGCGTGCAGGGTCCTTCCACCTGATCCACCTCATGTTTGATGATTATGTGCTTTACCTGCTGGAGTCCCTGCACTGCCAGGAGAGGGCCAATGAGCTCATGAGGGCCATGAAGGGGGAAGGCAGCACAGGTGAGACATGTTTAGGCAGGACACAAAAAGAGATAAACACTCTAAGTAAAGATGGTTTATTTCATTTATGTGTTTATTTTATTTGTTTGCCTCCTCACCCACAAACCGTCTTCTGTTCTTCTGAAACGTTCAGCAGAGAGAGAGGAGGAATTCAAGTTGACAGAAAACACCCCAACCTCCCCGTCTCCGGCATCCTTCTCTCCTGCCCGCTCAGTCCACTCTGTTGGTGTTTCCTCGGCCAGTTCCCCCACAGCAGCCGTGTCCCCTGAGTACAATGGAGTCACCCCCACCACAGGTGAGCTGGACCTCACAGTCACATTCACATACCTTTAACAAATAGAAGCACGTAGCTCCTCTGGGCCAACACGTGTGTCTCTGTGTGTGTATATGTGTCTGCCAGGCGCTGTTCAGTCATATACCTGGTCCCTTACATACACAGTGACAACAGCAGGCGGCTCCGCTCCAGAGGCCAGCCAGCAGCTGTCCTGTATGAGGAACAGCGCTCCAGTCCCACCTCCCTCCTCCGCCCACAGGATGCCTGTCTACACGCACAGAGAGGAGCATGGGTAATTATCATTTTAGGATTTAAATCAGATTTTCCAGACATTTTGGAAACATTCTAAATTGGTTGGACAACTTTATGAATGCTTTTTGACTTTCCTACTCTCTTCAGGTATACAGGTAGCTACAACTATGGCAGCTACACCAACCAGCATCCTCACTCCATCCAGAGCCAGTATCCAAGTCTGACGCACGAGTCAACAATCCCACCACCTCTCCACTACTCGGCATACCACCGCTCGTCCGCACAGGTCAGTCCTCCTCACCTATAAGAGCTCATGTTGAAAGGGTTAAATGAATGTCAGTGTTAGTGAAGATATTTTAATTAGAATCACATCAAGACACCCAAATGACAGATAACCTGTAGTCAGAACATTTAGAGAACTTAAGCTAAAGTTGATGTAGATTGTGACTTTAGAATTGTAGTTTGGCAAGAATAAGACAAAATATGAACTCCTTTACAGACAGTTCAGAAGTTTTACACAGTGACGTGTATTTTATGAGGCCATGTAAAATGCCATAAATAAAGCTCAAGTTTCTCAAACTTAACTTGACAAAAATACAAAAATGTCAAGTGAAAGCTGCTGATGTCCATCATGAGGGAGGATAAATTCAGTGTCACAGAAGTCAAAAAACAAATGGAGTTGATGCTTTGTTGCAATAAGGTGTGAAAGTAAGCACGTGTGTGTGTGACTGTAACTAAAGAGCATGTGTCCATAATACAGAGCAATGTTAAACTGTGCTATGTTGGCATTGACATTCTAAGAAGTATTAGAAGGAGAATGACGAGTGTCAAAATATAATATCTACATATACATGATGATACATATATGAATGAGAATACCGCCACATCAACCTTTTAAACCCTGAACTGTCCTTTAAAGGAAATAATGAACGATTTAAATATGAGAAAAAAGAAACATTAAGAAGAGAAGCCGTTCCTAATGTTGCAGCTCATGTAGCGCCTGGTTTACTCTTTTGATGGTAATTTCCTGTCAAGGGCCCTCCAACTTCTGCTGGCTTTATAGTGGGAGGAGATCAGCCGGGCCTCAGTGGTAGCAGGGTTTCTAAAAGTCCCAGAATCCCCCTCTCAACGCAGCGGAAGCAGGCAGTGAAAGGTGGCTTGGCCGGGCCAGGAGGGGCCCTCCTCTGTTACTCCTCTTTCCAGCTCTCAATAGTCTCTTCATGTGTGTTAGCCAGCAGCCACAGAGCGGGGAAAGGGGGCGTTTATTAAAATATTGTTATTCAATGGTGTCTTTTCTGCCTGTGAACAAGAGGCAGCTGAGCCGTCTGTTCTGCTCTCTGACCTGCACTGACTGTCTTTTTCCGTGCCGCGATCCCTCATAATGGATGCTACTGTTGTGTTTATATATAGTGTGAAAAGGGAAAAGGGTCCTACTTCCACTTTTTTTTTTAAGCCTGTCTGAGATAAATGGGACACAAAGCCTCTGCTCTGTCCATGTTAGAGGCTGAGGACGTAGCGGAGATGAACAGAAACAGTTGTCTGATCCCATCTGTTTAACAGGCAGATTTGTTTTAGCTGTTTGGGTTCAGTCACCACAGGCAACAAAAGTAACAGGAAAAAACACTTTTTCAGCTGATTTCTAATTTTCATAAGTGGCTTAATTTTCTATTGTGACAACTGTGGTACAACTTGTGAAGCAATTTCCCCTGACAGGAAATTACCATTGGCAGGGTCAGTTAAGTCCCAGCACGCAGGACTTCCATAACATCAAATCAGATATCAGCACGTCATAGCTACCTGTGAGGACACGGAGGTCAGGTCCTCTGCAGATCTTAAGATACTGTCATTAAGAGATCACATTTGGTTATTTAGACTTGAGCTATTTTGGGGTTTGTTGTAGCTCACCTGGTAGAGTCCCATGAGGTTGAAATCTTGCCACAGCGGTCAAGGTTTGATTCCAACCCTTTCTCTTTGTCCAAATCATCACCTCACTCTCCTCCCCACTTTTCCTTGCCAATAAATAAAAAAAAGACCAAGAAATAATACTAATCCTAACATTGTGGATAGACCAGCCTTTGGACCCTTATTACAGAAATAGTTTGACACTTTAATTTAATTTATTCTGCATCTTAAAGGACTGTGTCTGCTCTCATAAACCTTTTCATTTACTGTACGGTTTTAAAAATAGGAAAACAACCTAGCCTGTCCAAAGATAACAAAGTCCGCCTCAAAGCAGCACGGAAGCTCAGTTATTTACACATTATATCTTGTTTGCCTTCTCCATGTGAAAGCTTATTTTTACAGTTTTTTTCTGCCTGACTTTTTCTTTATGCTCAGCTAAACTAAAAAGCTTCTGTTGTCGCCTCATTTTTAATTTAGAGATCTGAGAGACGCATCCTTTTTCTACTCTAACTCGTTGAAGGGAATACACATTTTAAGAATATATAATATAACATTATTCAGTTAAACCGGTTCATTTGGAGAACTTGTATAAATAAATGTTTTTCTAAAAAACACTGCAGTGTCCTTTAAAACCGGGGAGAAAACCCCTGGTGAAAGTCTTTCAATGATTAGATTCTCCTGATCATGGAGTAAAGTACAGTTTGCAAAAGTCCCGACTTAAAACCCACCTCATGTTATCTACAAAAAAAAAGAAGAATTTCTTAATATTCCTTTAGACTCCCTTGCCTCATTAATAGTTTACTAGTTTTAAATTGCATTTATCAACCTGAAACGTTTTGCATTTCCTCCATGTAATTTAGTTTGCACACATTACCTTTTTTAATATGTAATGACCTATAAACCTCTACTGTACATTTGGCAATGATCTAATCATACAATGAGAATAAGGGCAAATTGTTGAGTCAGTTTAAAGAAAATGAATCTGAAACAATTACATTTTCATGCAAACATAAGACTTTAAATGGTTCTACCTTCTAAAACCTGCTGAGTGGTGCGTTTCTTGGTCTGTGTAATAGGGGAGTGAGATTGTTTGGGTTTTAACACACAATCAAGACACAAAAAGATGAATTGGTAATAAACACTTCTTGAGGCTTCACATGTCAATTGATTACTTTTTGCTTGTCCCTAACGTCTTTCTTCCTCTTTTTTCTTTTCTACAGTACCAGCTCAATGGCCAGATGTCTCGAATGGAGCCTTGCTTGATGGGCAGCACTCCTCGGTTGCACCCTGCACCTGTAGCCCCCCGGTGGCCAGATGTGTCGCCAGCTAACAGCTGTTACACCAGCCCGCCTATGCATTCATCCCGCTATGCCACCTCTGGGGACATGTACTCTCCACTGGGTCCACGCAGGAACTCAGAGTATGAACACTCACAGCATTTCCCCGGCTTTGCCTACATCAATGGTGAGGCCACCACCGGCTGGGCCAAATAGCTGGAGGCCTTCCTGCTAAATTTGTGGATGCAAAGTCTTTTAACACTTCCAATCATGTGCATCAAAAAAGGAGGAGCAGATAGTGGAGCATACCAATGCAAGGTATTAGGAATCATGGTAAGAACATACTGACAATTTGAAAATACCCAAATGATTGTTGTATAGTTTGTGCAGAGATTTAATGAAATTTCTTCAACAATCAATGTTTTTGCCCACTGCAGGGGTTAAAATATCCGTTCAAATCATGTAGATTGTCAAAACATGCAGCAAAATCATGAGTGCAATGCTGGTCAATCTGTGCCTTTGTTTTAAGGAATGTACCCCTCTGCCAGTTTCCCTCGTCAGTCTCACAAGTAAGTGACCAGATCATCAGTCTGTTTTATGACTGCAGGATCAGTGTGCTGGTAGCTGCCATTGAAGCCTTTACTATTTCAGTGACACCACTTTCTCCTCCTGTTGCTCGGCACTGAACAGCATCTTGTCGTGGGCTCATCACAGCACATTAGTTTTCTGCAGGATGTAGATTAAATGTACTGCCTTAATGTTGTTTTGGGACGCCAGACAGACAGACTGTGGCACAAAGCAAAACACTGAGACACAAAACTCCCTGAATGCTCTGTTCAGGTGTCATCACCTTGGATACTTTTTAATGATTGAATGCTGTGACTGAAAAACAACTGTGCGATATTATATATATATATAAAGTATGTATTCTGTAACTTTGTAACATGGTGTATCCTTTATTTTCTATGTTACAATTGGTACTTTGTTCTCTGTTTTGTATGGTTAGTAAAAGACGCATTAACCTAGGGTTGTGTGTTTTATGATGCACTCAAAGCTACTGAGGACCTATTACCCTATGGGTATTTATATAAAAGGGAAAATATCAAAGTGTACAGTAACATGAAGTCTAGTCACTTTTTTGTAAATAAAAGCACTGGAAACTGTCTGTGGTAACTGTTAAACTATCACAGTGGAAATCTGATGTGTATATGTGGGGAAAATAATGCCACATAAAGAAATTCACAATTTACAACAGTGCGTTGTCTGTGTCAAGTTGTCTTTCTTATTTATTTCTGTCTTCACCATTCCAGATTCAGAGTTCACTTTATCATACACAGGAATCTCCATCATTTAGGAAAGTGTAAAAACATTCTTTATGTTATTTAAAATCATAATCAGTGTCAGAGCTGGAGCTCATTCTTGAATCACTCTCGATTATTCTGCTCTTTCCCCTACTGTCCATGCATGTTGTAGGGCAGCTGTCATTCATTAAAACAAAATCAAACATTTTTTTAAGGTTGATTTCACTAATTTGCCAAATATTTTTGACTTTCTGTTTGGTAAAATGCATAGCATTTCTCCTAATGATTCCCCCAAAATATCCCGTTTATATTTCGGTGTTGGAGAAGTTTTTTTGAACTGGGTCTTAACTTATCTCTCCGTGTGGTGATTGCATAGTGGGGGGTTGGGCTGGTAACACAGGACTCACACTACAGAAAGAATTACATTTCTATGGGGAGAGTGTCATGCTGTGCAGGGGTCATTGCACCTCAGTCCCGTAACCTTTGACCTCTGACCCCTGTTGAGGTTTGTGTTTATTGGAACATAGATCCTCTGTGTTGTCTCCACAAAATCATGCAGGATTCAAAAGTAACACTTTGAATACAGAAACCATGTTAACAGCAAGATGAAAAAATGACGACCCACTAATGCGATTTAATCACCTGACCTGAGTGTCAATATCAATATCCGCTGAAGATTTCAGAAGGAGATTTCTGATCGTGGTTGTTCAGGACATCTCTGTCAGCTGTGTGTGTGCTGACAGATCAACAACACACAGCTTATAGAGTGGTCATAATAAGTACTACCTTAGAACAAAAACAAACACAGTTTTGTGCTTTATGTATACAGCATGTTAATTTAAGGATATATCAGCCAGAATTTTTATTTAAAAACACAAAGATACGTAAATGAATATAAGTACTTCATTCTTCTCTCTCTCTTTAAAAAAAAATTGGTCCTGTGTGAAATGTGAATAAAAACAGAATCTGATCACTTGCAAATTGAAAAAATATTGTTTTTTTGGAAAAGTATATGCCCATTTTAAATAAGATGTTAGCAACACATTACCAAAACCTTGGAACAGTGGCAACAAAAGTTGTTAGATGCTTAAAACGGTTTATAATCCAGATCCAGAAATGCCTCTGCCTGAGGTCTGATGAGTCAAAAAGTGAAATTATCTTTGAAATCAAGAATACAGCTTCCTCCAGTTATCACAGTTCAAAATGGGTAACATATTGCATACTGCATATTTGTGAAGGCACACACACACACACACACACACACACACACACACACACACACACACACACACACACACACACACACACACACACACACACACACACACACACACTCTACAACAGCATGGCTTTGTAGTAAAAGAGTGGCCAGAGTGCAGCCCTGACTTGTCACCCATTGAAAATGTTAAGCGCATCACACAACACAAAATAAAACAAATGAGACACTTGAAACACTGAAACCCTACATCGAGCAATATGGTAAATCGTTCCACTTTCAAAATTACATGAATACAATCACAGAACTGGTCTCCTCAGTTCCCTAAACGCTTACAAAGTGTTTTTAAAGGAGGTGATGCAACAGAGTAGAAAACATGACCCTGTCCCAATAAAAATGTAAAGTGTTGCTGGCAACAAATTCAAAATGGGTATATCATTTTCCAACAATTATATTTTCTGTTTCCAAATTTCATGTGTTGTTTCTGTGCTATTTTCAATCACATACAAAGTTTCAATGTTTTGCAATGATCAAATTATGTTTCTATAATATTTTACACTGTTTCCAAACTTTTTTGAAAAATATGATTGTATAATAAAAGCACAACAACCTTTGAGTGAAGCCTATATGAATTCCATGTAAAACCCGATACTGAGATCAGATGTAAGCAACTTCCTTAATACAAGAAGTAGCATTATTAGTTAAGTATACGATTTTTAATATAAATACACTTGTCCCTTATTCCATGAGAATAAAATTGTAGTTTTTGGCCTTGGTGCGATACACCTCCCCCTCCAAGACAGATATGGAAATATCAAGCTGTCGGGATACTTTTCATCATCAGTAGCAAAGCTACTGGGAAAGTGGTCAGGATTACGGGCGGGATGGGTAAAGCTAAATACGGGACAATTCTTGACTAAAAACCACTTTTTTCTATGTCATTACACTGCAATATGTACAAATGTTACAGGGCTGTGAATACTTTTGCGAGGCACCATGTCCTGGTACCAGTTTGCCATTAAAATTATGTGTATAAATTTCAAGTTTTTAAACAGTCCTCTTGATTTGCACATTACAGATAAACCAGAAAGGAACAAACATTTTTTCTTACAGATTCTTTCTTTTTTTGCTAAATTTGTCTTTTGTGCATTTTGCTGTAAGTTATTTATTTAATGAGACGTCTCTCCATACTTTTCCTTTTATTTACAGGTTTTTCTGAAGTAAAAATGACGTTTACAGGCCTACACCTGCGCACTCTTTAATTAATCCATTCATAGCCTAGTCCCTTAATAACTCACTTAAGACTTGTTAAGCAATATATATATAACTTTTGGTGACTGTTGATTGTTGTGTTTAAAAACTTGTATTTTCTTCCAAAGTGAATAACAGTGGATACACTCAGTGGAGGTGCAGCTCTGCCCTTTCGGTGATGGAGACAACCTGGGGAGTTTCCCTTTTGACAGCTGCTAGCTTGGCAGTAGCAGCTAGCACGCTAGCTTCACAACACTAATTGGTCACGTCAAAACCAAGCTCACCATCCGTTTTCACAAACCCACCATGGATTTAAATAACATCATTTCGCAGCTTAACACGGCCAACGAGGAGGAAAGCGAGAAGCTTCTTCAGCAGTATAATCGAGAGGTGAGCCGCGGTTATTTCCTTTTTACGTCAACCAAAACAAACAGCGACTCTAACGTTAGCTATCTAGCTAACAGCTAGCTTATAGCAAGCTAAACAGTTTCCCAGCTAGTTAGTTTCAAACGTAAGCACTGTCATATGACATTCAATGTCAATCGTAAAACTTATCTCATCAAATCGTCATGAATGAGGCACATAGGAGTTTGATATATTGTTAATATTACCAACGTAGTGTGGCTAATTCTTGCTTAAAACAATGTAAATCTACGTAGAGTTAAACAGTAGTATTAGCAAACATTAGCAAGATCGAGAAGGTCTTAGTAAATATATCTCCGTATATTTGTTATAAAACATGATGAATATGCCTTTGAAATGTAAGGCTGAAATGTTTTCCATCCTCATTGAGCATCTTTTTCTTTTCAGAACAGCCTCACCTTCAAATTTGAGCAAAGGGAAGAAACCCTGCGCATTGTGAGTATAGTTATCTGAGTGGTTTGATATTAGATGGTATGGCAGTAATGTTATAATCTATCATTCTCTCACTCTGCGTTATTTCAGAAGCTGTGTCAGAGTGTGTTGACTATACTTGGGAGGCAGGTGCCGCCCAGCTGTCAGAAAACATGTCTAGAGACGCTCCGCATCTTGTCCAGAGACAAGCATGTCCTCTCACCTGTAGCCACCAGGGAGGGCATGCTGATCCTGGGACGGATGGCAAAGCTGCAGACTGTAGAGGACGGAGGTGACAACCAGAAAAACTCTCAGGAAGACACCCAGTCAGAGGAGGAGGAGAGGGTGGTTGTGGAGGCTTTGAAGTGCCTATGCAATGTGGTTTTCAACAGTCCTGCAGCTCAGCAGGTTAGTGTAGATGTGGAGCTGGCTCAGGGCCTTTCTAAAAGTCTGCGTACAGCCAGCACATGGAACCACGAGGTTGGCCTGTTCACGCTTCGCCTTCTTTTCCTGCTATCTGCCCTGAGACCTGATTTGAGAGGGGTTTTAAGGAAAGAATGGGATGCTGTGAAACTCCTGACTGAGGTGTTGGAGCACACCTTGGATGTGAGCTGGGTTGGTCGCTATGAAGTGGCCCCGCCTGACCCGCAGGCCCTATGCATGCCTGCAGAAGACAATGAGCGAGCAATGGAGGCACTCAAAGCCTTGTTCAACCTCACGCTATCTTACACTCGTGGTGAGGTGAGTGTGTTGTGTAAGTCTTTAAGAGTGTAATCGTTTCAGTAAAGTTTTGTTTTTCTTGCAAGTGAATTGGATTTCTTGTACTGAGGGGTAAACAGCAGGTCAGTAATGCATCACCACACAAAATATTGACTGGGTCACTCAGTTGTTCAGTCACAGATTAGACTGTTATGGCCTGCAAAGATTATCCTGACCCCAACAAAAGCCTAATTACATATCATCACCAAACAGTTTTCTCTTTTATGTGTCTATGAAGACACTTACCATCTTGATTCAAAAAATAAATCAGAAGACTGCTCCACTTGCTCCAGTACTTTCTTTGGATTCTGTCTGTGTGAAGGAGTCCTCTGAAGTATTTCTCCTTCCTTTTTCTTCTCTGAGAGCACTGACCTCCATCTGTGGAGGGGCTGAAGCGAGTTTCCTTCTACTTCACTTCTTGATTCAAAACTTGCATTCAAGATAACATTGGGTTAATGCTCAAACTGTGTGTACTCTTATCAGGAAGAGAAAAACAGAATACATATCAAATCACACACTCAGACACACAAATGTGTTGTGTAATAAGCTGTGTAACCTGTGTGGCACTCAAAGGGCAAAGTAGGCCTTGACAATAACAGTGAAACCAAATATCAGTTGTGTTGAAAGTCTTTATAAACACCTTTGTGTTTTTTTTTACTTTTGTTGTACCAGACATTCATGTTTCTTTTTTCACATCCCTTATTTGATAGGAGGATGACCACCAGTTCCGACTCATAGTAGCCATCCTGCGTCATCTGTTGATGCAGAAGACTGAAACCGAGGAGAAAACTGAGGAAGCACACAGGTGGGAAATCTGCTCTTCACAGCTTTCTTTCACTAAATCTGCTGTTCACACATGCACTCCTGGACTTTTTAGACATTTTCAGACAGGTCGCCCCTTAAAATCTTCCTGAGTTTCTTGTTCACACATGTCTCTCCATCTTGGAATTTTCCTTGTCAGATGGGGAAGCTCTCTGTATTTGGTGATTGGTTGTGCAATATATTGCTGCTCTTCTGCCAAAAGATACACCAAACTTCCTTAAACACTAGTTTTCATAGAAAGGCACACACTTATTCAGCAGATTGACTTGAATCCACATACTCTCCTGTAGCATCCCCTGCTGTGATTTGCATGTAAGCACTTCTATAGAATATGACAGAGTTCCCTCAACAGCCGTCTGTGAGAGCAAATGTGAGACTTCATGCCCGGTCACTATTGCAGACTTCAGTGTTATTGTAAAAAAAAAAAAAGCTCTTCAGCAACGTTTCTTTGAAAACTTGGTCTTTAAAACGCGTGAAGCCCTCTTGAAATAGCAGCAGGACCTTCTCTCGTGGCAATTTTATGCAGGAATAGCATAATCTGTGGCCATGGACTGAATAATCTGACTTTGTGACAAAACGGGTGTTAGAACGTACTCTGCTGCTGTCAACAGTCCAGACACCACTGACACTTCAGCCCGGCTTGGGGCTGGAATTATAGAAAAACATGAGCAGGACAGTGGACACACACTTTATTTTTTAAGGTCTATTTTGGGCTTTTTATGCCTTTATTTTAGAGATAGCACAGTGGATAGAGTCAGAAATCAGGGAGAGACAGAGTGAGGAATGACACGTGGGAAAGGAGCCATAGGTCTAGCCTATAGACCTACAGCCTCTGCACGTGCCAGCCCAAGGCTACCGGCGCCCCAACACACACTTTATTTCGACTGACTTTGTGGAAATTTAAATTTAGATTGATGTTAGAATACAGATGTGTGTCACAGGAATTAAAAGGTCAGGGTTACAAGCAACACATGAAACCAAGTCGGATTCAACCATTAATACTTTCAGTCTGATACAGCCCTTTATTTGATAAAACTCCTCATACACAGTAAGATTGTCTTTCCAGTCGTAGCAACACACTACTCTTTTTCTATGTCTTAGAAGTCCTGTTGAAAGTGTATAACATCTAAAGCAGTGGTTCTCAATTATTTTCTGTCATTGCAACATTTTTTTCACGCCCCCCCCCCTCCCCCCCCCCCCCTCCCCCATACAATCACCTGATTATCAAAATAGATTACGTCGTATTTCCTGTTCTTATTAGGTTTGCTTTTCTTGTCTCTGACGCCTTTTCTTTTCAATCCTGTCAGAAACTTCTCCATCTCTCTTCCTTCGTCAGCTCTGTACACCGGTGTTCCTGTGTACTTTGCGGTCACACTGGCAATCCGTACCGTGCCCAAGCACGCTTCAACCCTAAAGTCCAGTTCGTTTGGCCAGTGTGACCGCTCCGTCCCGTGCTCAGGCACGCTACACTTCTTGGCTTTGGCACACTTTGGAGAGGTGTGCTTCGTCACTGTACACTTCATGCACGAGCACAAGCACGCGGGTACACAACGCTGACAGCCTTCATTAGGGAGAAATCCAGAGTTTTATGGCTGTATCTGACTAACATGACTCAAAATAATCCACAAAGTAGCTGTCATATTCTCCAATGTGCGGACGCGGACTCGACCGCGCGTCTCTTTTATTTCTTTAATTAATTTACGGCTGTAGCTGATTAAAGTGACTCAAAATAAGCCTCAAAGTCAGTAAAGTAGCTGTCATGCTCTCTGTTCTCCGATGTGCAGACGCGCAATCGACTGCGCGTCCCTTTTTTATTTATTTTTTTCTCGAGTCCGCCTGTTTGTAAACTGATCACGCTTCATAATAACATAAAGCGTGCGTGTGCTGTATTACGACGTTATGTACAAGAGGTAATTGTGCTCAGGCTCAGGTTAGTCCTGATGCAGTGTGACAGCGGGCAGTGCTGGCCAGTGGGGGAATGGCGCAGCGGGGGGGCAATTGTGCTTGAGTACGGCACAAAAATACTGAAAGTCCCCCCCTACCTCTCGCGCCCCCCTGGGCGCGCCCCACTATTTGAGAAGCACTGATCTAAAGTAACATTTCAAAGTATAAAAGTAATGGCATTACGTTGAGTAGTGATGACAGTTAAACTGACAGGTAGTAAAACATATTTATTTTTTTCTCTCTAGCCATGCTGTCAACTTGCTGAATAATCTGCCGGTGTCCTGCCTCGATGTGCTGATTGACCTTCCTATCCAGGGAGGACAAGAGAAATATGGAGGAAAAAACATGGATGCAGTTCAGGTGTTACTAGACTTCATGGAGAAAAGGATTGACAAGGTAAAGTTCTCCTGCAGCCTGTACAACGTCGACTGGAAGACTTATTAACATGGAGAAGTGATGATTAGTCCCCTGATACATCTGTTTATGTGTTGTTAGTTAATCTCAAACTCAAATACGTCCTTCAAAATCCCAGCTGCTGTAATTTATACTACAGGATGCAGTAGCAATATCTCAAGCTTACATGTACATATATGGTTTAAGGAGAGTATTGCTTGACCTGGTAGCCTTCACACAGTAAACAGAGACCGTGTAAAACCTTATAACGCCAATGTGTGAACTACTGCTTAACATCCAGCTGCTGTTCCAGCTTGTGAAGTGCTGTTGGCTTGTATCACTCCAAGCAGGGCTCCAACTACAAAGAGGGTTTGACTCCGGTGCTCAGCCTTTTGACTGAAGGATCCAGACACCACAGGGAGATCCGCAGGTTTATCAAAGCTCAGGTACATATATAAGTGCAAACATGATAAGAACAACATGAAGCATACAGCACTTTCACTGTGAAACTGAATTAAACTGCACTGAACTAAACTGAATTTAAAAGCTTTGAAATAAGATTGCTGTGTGTTCATTGGCCAACGACTAGGCTTCATAGCCCAGGAAAAAGACATGAATCTAGAATATTAAGAATTTGCTCATCCTCAGGTACTTCCCCCACTAAAAGATGTGAAGATCAGACCAGAGATTGGCAGCGCCGTTCGAAATAAGCTGGTTCGCCTTATGACCCACGTGGACATGGGAGTTAAGCAGATGGCGGCAGAGTTTCTCTTTGTCCTGTGTAAAGAAAGTGGTGAGTGGGGAGATACAGTGAGCGGGTGCTGGGAGAAACATATCAAAAAAATCAGATGAGACACTATGAGTGTGTGAGGAGTTACGTTTGTATTTGAGTGTGGAGAGTGGTGCACATCTGGATGCGTGATTGCTGCATTGCTTCAGCTTGGCTCATCCTTGTGTGTCTGTGTCTTTTACAGTGGACAACCTGTTGAAGTACACGGGATACGGAAACGCAGCAGGACTCCTGGTGGCTCGAGGACTTCTTGCAGGAGGGAGGGGAGAGACTCAGTACTCTGAGGACGAAGACTCGGACACAGAGGAGTACAAAACTGCAAAACCTTTGTGAGTGCTCTGAACAAAGCTTTAAAAAGGCAGACTGAGTATATATGATGATCTTTTAATCCATGTGCAGCTATCCATGAATGTATCTCATCTGCTCGTTCCAGCATCAACCCAATCACGGGTCACGTTGAGGAGCCAATGCCGAACCCTATCGAAGAGATGTCGGAGGAGCAGAAGGAGTACGAAGCACAAATACTTGTCAATATGTTTGACAAGTTATCAAGGTAATGTAAACTGAACAATAAAGAGCTCTGGATGCAAAGAACATTTCAAGGAACAATAAAACCATTGGCTGTCTTTAGTAATTATACTATCAATGTTTCAAAGAAGTTTGTTAGGAGGAACTTTTATTGTAATTTCGATAGTTGACAGTAGAGATGATGTGACAAAGGGAAAGGAATTAGGTGCAGCGTGAAATGCAACAAAGGGTCCCTGAAGAAGACTCAAAAGGGATGTTCAACAACATGTTCAGCACTTAAAGCCCTCGGTTTGGAGGTCTGCATCAGGATCCTCACCTGCATAAAGATACACTCACTGATCTTATGTGCCAGGGTCTGACTCGCCACCGAATTTCATTAAAGTATGTGCACAGGTCGAAGTGATTCTTTGATCCATAATCAACAGATTTTTAAGTCATTCTGACTTTTAAACCTAAAAAAGTTTCTCAGAGATGCTGTCTGCTAATGACTAATATAATATGCCACAGAGGTCTTTCACAAGTAATGAATTGTTTACTTTTTGTAAAGGCTGGACTAAGATGATTATCTTTTTCTTTCTGCTTCCCCGGCTCAAATTATGACTATTTATTTTCCCCTCTATATAGAGCCCTGCTGTATTTGTTTTGACCTTTCTTTAGTGAGCAGAGGTTAATGTTAGCTGAGCACGACGTCTGTACAAAGGTAACCGTGAGATGCTCCCTGCCAACTGACTTATCAAAGGAAGAATCTCTTGCTGTTAGCTGAAGCCTCTATTAGGCCTGGACGTCAGCATGCCGCAGCATTCAGCTGGAGTAAATAGAGGCCGCCAGCACGCCGCTGCAGCATCATCACCACCAACCTCTCCGTTAATTATCACCTAATTGGCACACAGTCCCAATTCTTTTATGTGTCGCATTCAGCTTTTTAATAACATGTGTCCTGACTTTATTATTTTCATTCTGAGGAGTCTGCTGCTGGTCAGACAGGGAGCTGACTGAGACTGAGGCAAACCTAGATAAAGCAATTCTGGTGGAAACGTGAATAAGGAGGAAAATAGGCGGCTGAACAAATGTGGAGACATAAGAAAGCTGACCTTGTCATTGTTAAGCCAAAAAAAGGGTTGAGCTGTAATGAGGCACGTGTGCCCAGAAGAAGAAGATTCTTTTTTTTCTCTTCTTCAGTAAAAGAGATGTGATGATGGTGGAGTACTGCCTCTAAGGAGATCAGTCAGAGCCTAGCAAGAATGTGCTGCCCTAACTGCTTAACTGGTCCGCCAATTAGCACATATTCTGCACCCCACCCAACACCCCCAGTCCTCCATCATGAGGAGAAAGGATGAGTATATTTTGCTCTAATTGGGAGACATGATGTCACATGCTATTGTTTTGTTTGTTTTTTAGCCTTCATTGTATCTGCTGACTTTGACCAGATACTGCTGTGGCCATTCTAAAGGTTACTCCACATACATGTCAAAGTAAATATGTTGATATATAGTTGTAGTTTTAAACACCACTAGTCTCCTTTTCAAGACCTTAACCTGTAGTGTTCCCCAGGGAAAGTACATGTAATTGCAGAAATCAGTAGGCATTACATGGTCATTTTTATTTGAATCACTTTTAAATGACCTTTTTAAATCTGATGGATAATTCTCTGATAAATAATCTCAGAGGGAGTGGTGACACTCAGTGCAGGTATAATTGGATTAGGATGAAGGGGCAGCCGTAGCTTTGAGGAGCTTAGTCAGAGCACTGATCCTGTAATTAAACTGCCACAGGAGAGGGGAGGAGGGCAGAGGGGGAGAGGGGATGGCCTGACGGGGGCGAGTGTCCCTGAATGGGGTGGGGTTGTGGAGTGAGGGTCCTTGAGCTCTGAATGTAAGAGAGTGAAGATGTACGAGTGAGAGACGTCATAAGAAAGGCCCTGAACACATTTAGTTTAACGTGAAATAAATGAGGTTGATTTAAAGGAGCAATATTTAACTCTGACACATAACGTTTAAAATTGGTACTTAAGAGCTGTCTCTCCCCGCCCACTCCTCCCTAGAGTCGATGTGCAGGCGAGGTTGCCAGGTCGTCAACACGGACGCTTCAGTGTTTGGCAACTCTGCGTTGGTCATTTTATGATTTAATTCAGTAGATGTCTTACATATTGATCCTTTAGTGGGAATATCATTTATCCTTTCTATGCAACAAGTGGATATCCTTGTTTGATTTTTGTGTGTGTGTGTCAACAGGCAGAACGTGATCCGGCCGATGGGGGTCAGACCTGACGGGACGTTAGCACCTCTAGAGGAAACTCTCTGTGATCCACATGCTGAAGACTCAGGATCAGACTCTGACTAGCGCACTGAACATCCAGGCAGTTTTCCGGGCTGAGCTCACTGGGCCCTCAAACACCTAAAACTGTGTTCCATTTCAAGAGCCTGATCCTTTGAATGAAGGTGGGTTCTTCAGAGGAGCTGAACCTGTGTCTTTATATTCAAATTTATTTCTGCCTCATATATTACAACCTACGGTGTAGATGATTATGTGCTTTGGTATCATTATATTTATACATTTTCTGATTACTCCCTGAATGCACACACAAAATTGTGTCAATACTAAGTGAACAATTTGCAATATAAGTAGTTCAAAAAGGATCACCTAAACACACTCTTAAACAACTTAGCAGTGTAAGACAAAGCAGGATAGTTGTTCTATGCCTCTTACAAAGGTAAAGCAGCCTTCTGGTGATCTGGGTCTGAACTGGGACACAACTCATCATGTTAGAGGAAACGACAAAGGCCTGGCCATAGCCCAAAGCCGGTGTCTAAAGTGTGGCAGAAAGACACCGCAGTGACATCATAATGCGCAGGAAGCTTCTATGGCGACTACTGCACTTCACTGTTTATTTTATTGCTTCCATAGTTGAGAAAATAGAGTTAATAATATAATTTTTGCTGGATCTCGTGTATCACATTAGAAGCGCTGTTGTTATGGTGTAAGTGTAAATGAATCTGAAGAATCATTCCTTTGTGCTTTTGTTTTTCACTTTTTTTTTAAAGTTTTTCTTATTTATGCTGTATTGTTTCTTATATTCACTAATTGTTTTTCTTAATAATGAAGTGCACATTATAAACACATTCAAACAGGAAATCACTGTAAACTGAAAAATCAAGTGCTAGGTTTAAAATCACGAGGCCTCTTTAGTGTGGACTGCATCGTTGAGGAATATTTGCAAATCAGGCCGTTTGTCAAAGACCTTAAAGTGAAGGATTCAACGTTTTGTGGATGATGGTAAACTATTTCTTATGTTTTGATTCTTGACAAGAAATGTGTAAAGCTGCAATGATTGTTTTCTTAATCGTGTTCCTTTTGCCAAATCTGCATGAAATCAATTCTCTGGAATGTCTTTTTTTTTTTTTTGAATCCACAAGTTTCCTTTAGTATGTAAAAACTGAAAAATGTGTTAGGTTGGTGTAATTTAAAGTTGATGCACAAGCTACAAGATCTGATATCAGAACCTTAAATCCACGGCAGTTGAAACCTGCTTCTGATCACTGTTACGTTTGATGTTTCTTTTATGTTTATGGTCTGAGAGAAACTGAATATTGCTTTAACCAGAGAACATGTTAATTAAAGAATCTGTGACAGTAAACATGTTAAACAGTGAATAATCATAAGCAGACGTTTCATCTGTCCTGTGTGTCAGCACTATGTTCTGCTCACTCACACATAATCCAGATCAGTAGTGAAAAAGATCTGGACTTCACTTCTTTTGGCTACAACTAAACCTGATTCATGGGGGTTCGCTATGACAAATCAAAAATATTTACTTTACCAACTTGGCCAGCAATGAGTAGATCACATATACAGATGGGTTATACATTCAATGGAAACAAAACAGCACAAGTGTCTTATTGAGGTGTTGTGTCATCACACACCTCCAGAACAACTTCAGTGTAAAGGCCAAGGTAGAACTTAAACAATACGTTCACAGTTAATCTGCCATTTGTTCCTGTGTTCCCGTGTCTTCAGGTTTATCCCTTTAATTTGTCATGCATCTGTAAATCTGTTGATTTGACCTGTGTGAATGCCTTCTTTTTCCTCGATCATTAATCAAATGCATGTTGGTTACTTCTCCAAATGGAAAGAATATACTTGTGTTTTTTTTCTTTGTACAAATTCTTTACAAACTGTATATAAACACACAACTTGTTTATCTAATGAGGCCTCTACTGAAATGTTAATAAAAAGCAGGACAAGTACAGCTGTCTTTTTTTAAACCCATACAAGAACCAAAGTGAAATACAAAGAATTACTGAACACTTTTATTAAATACCGTTTAAAACAGAGTTGTGCTGATAAAAAACAAGAACAGTTTCACAGACATGGACATATTAAATATCAAACATTTGTTGCAGGGCTCATAATTATTCACTAGTGTTCTGCATGGACCCTGCCACTATACTAAGTGCTTTAAATATGCTTGTTTAGCTTGATAAATTGTATTTGACAGGAGCTTTAGATTCATAAATGAACATAGCATGAACATGACTCAGGAGGAGTAAATAGTAGAACAGTCTTGGTGTGAACGAAGGAGAGATGAAACTCGCAACATTTCCAATGAAACATTCGGTATCAGTTGCTCCGGCTGGATGATACGGAGCTCTTGCTGTCAGTCTCTGAATCTGTGTCGTCACTGCCACTGCTGGCTGCTCTCTGAGCTCCCAGTCTGGTCCTGCTCGTCTCCACTGGAGCTCCTCGGCTCTGCAAAGGTGTCTGCACACTCATTGATGGAGAGCTGCTTATAAGTGTATGGATGCTCTGCAGGGATTGAAATGTATAGTCAGCAAAAGTGTGTTAAATCAAAGGCCAAAGATAATTGAAAGGGAACTCAACTCAACAACGTACAACTCCAAGTGTGTTGTACAGTACTGCTGTACTACAGCTTAAAGAAAAAGTTGTATATAGACTGTTGTGGCTCCAGAGTTAGCTTGATGCTGAGTGATTGAAGTTATGCTAGCTGCCTTTAGCATGACACACCTGAAGCTCAAACCCGACCATCAGTGGGTTGAGTTATTTAGTGGTAATTAAATGCAAGTATGAAGAGAGTGGAATAAAAATAGAGAATATTTCTGCTCCTGCTGCATCAACTTTGATTGTTGTGAGTCTGACAATAATACAGAGTTCAAAGCTAAATCAGTGAAGTACTGAAGTGAAGATAAAGAGCTAAAGACTTTACTACAGAGGTCTGCAAGCCGTAAAACAAAGAAGAAGAAAAAGAAGGCCTCAAAGACGGCAGAAAACACAACTGAACAGCCAACTGAGGAAACAGAAGCCATAGAATAAATAAAATACTGTCTTTTCACACGCAAGACCCCAAAGAGAAGCAAGAGGAAACATGACAAATTGCCCCACGCTCCCTCCCATCATACACCTGGTAGAGGCGATTTCACTGATTCAAACACAAGATCTTTAAAACTTAATAAACATTACTGTCCTTCGTTAATCTTAAGAGAGTTTGTTTCTCAATGGGAATATTTATGGAAAAATAAAGGTTTAATTTATCTGGCTTGAGTTTACATGAATAATATCATGGTATTGTATGTGATCTGGAACCCACCAGCGTCTCCTGACTCCTTATCAGCTCTTCAATCTCATCGTTCCAGCTGAGCATTTCAGCAAACCTCCGCACTGTCTCCTCCAGGTCACCCAGCTCCATGTGGTCTCCTCTGCGTAGAGGGACCTTCTCAAAAGGACCCACAGCATGTCGGTTCAGGAGGAGACGAGGCACAGTGGAGCGCACGGTATTCACCAGGCTGGCAAACGGCTCGATCTGAAACAATGATTTAAATGGCTTAGTAAACGTCTCACAACCAGTCCTATGAACCCATTTAAAGTACTGACCTATCTTTGCTTATATTTTCTATTTACAGTACTTATATTTACCTGTAAAGATGTGCCCATGATTATTAGAAGGTCGGCTTGGGGAAAGTCTTTAATGTGCAGGAAATACTTCTGAGGAAGATCCTCTCCGAAAAACACGACATCAGGTTTGACTGTTGCAGCACAGAATGTGCAAATGGGAACGTTGTCATTCATTATTGAATGCTGCAAAAAAAAAAAAAAAGTATATATATATATATATTACTATGACATCAGATGTACAGAATTTTAATTTGAAAGGTTTTTGAACACAATGTCAGACTTACCTTGGCCTCTTCAGCGGGGTATGCAGTGTAGCACAGGTGACAGGAAGCTGTGGCAAAACTACCATGCGCTTCTACAAGTTTGTCATCAGGAATGCCACACACTGAAAAGAGAATTAGTAAATGTTACAACTTATAGTAATAGCAAATAAGGAAGTCAGAACAAAAATAGTACAAAGACAACATATCAAATGTTGAAAAAGAGAAATGTCATTTTTGGAAAATGGGTGCCCAAAATGAAACGACAACATGTTTCAAAAAGTTGGGGCAGTGGCAAAAAACAAAAAACACACCTGATGGAACATCTCTCAGTTAATAAAGTGTACTGGAAACAAGTTAGTAACATGATGGTCAAGCTTATTGCAAAGAATCTGGGAATTTCATTGTCTACAGTACGTAATATCATTAAAAGATTCTGACAATCTGGAGATATCTCTGTACGCAGGGGACAACGCAGAAAACCGATATAGGGTGGCCTGGTCTTCAGACCCCCAGACAGCAAAGCATTAACAACAGACACAATTCTGACATCACTGCCAGGGCTCAGGAACATGTCCTGAAACCAATGTCTGCCAGGCAAAGTTCAATGGTGCTTTACAAAAGCTAGCTGAAAGTCTGCCATTCAAAGAGGAAACTGTGTATAAAAAAAATACACAAGTCCTACAATTATCTAACGGAAGGTCTTCAGGGTGAGAACTTAGGTTCAAAAGCTGTGTGTGAAAGAGATTTGCAAGTTACTTTTGAAGTAGAGGAATGAAACACACTCGTGAAAGAATTGTTGAAACCCATGAGAGATGCCAGGTCAAAACTTGTTCAATGTAAAATATACAATTGGCTATACTGGACACCTGTAAGGATGTACAGGGCGGAGATGAGTCACTCAAACCTCTGCTGGCGATGTAAACTAGAACCAGGTGACATGGTTCATGTTTTTTAAATGCCCAAGATTAACCACCTGCCGGCAGAGGGTTATGAATAAGATTTGAGACAGCCTGAAAGTACATGTTCGTCTTACGCCCACTTTATGTCTTCTGAATTGTTTAAAAGGTAAAGAGAGAGTACGTGGGAAAAGGGCGCATTGGCTCAAGGCTGCCCTCACTACAGCTAAGAGGGTCATATTGCGACAGTGGACGGGGCAGAATGATCCTACCTATTCTGAGTGGTTCATAGCCTTGTCAGAAACAGCCTCCTATGAACGGCTGATTGACAAAATAAATGGAATACTGGACACCTACATCTTATTTATTTATTACTATGTCGGTACATAATCATCTATGTAGATGTCCTTTTGAATTTGTATTTTCTGTTCCCCACATTGTGTTTATGTGTCTGATTATTGCGTTTCTACTATCTCCCTTTACCATGATTATAAACAAATAAGTGACTGTATGAAAAATGTTTGACATACTCTGTCTTTGATGTTTGAGGAAACAAAAATAATCAAAACGGGAAAGAAAAAAAACACAAATCCTGAAACATTTCCACCTTCTCTGGGTCCAGCATTGATTCAAATGGGTTGTAGTGGTAAACTGTCCTGTGGTCTTAGGGGGCAAAAAGTGGACTTTCTCTTTGGAAATACTGGACGCCCTGGTCTCTATATATGCTTTTCATTGTGTATGTTTGTGGGCTGAAAGGTCTTCATGAGGTACAGTACAGTTCAATTGGTTTTGTCCCTTTCAAGAATCTCACTTACTTTTCTCCAGTCCGTCGATGTTCTGTGTGTACATGCGGAGCAGCAGGCCTTTGTGGTGAAGCATGCGGATGAAGTAGTGTATGTAGTTGGGTCGGTGGCTGCCGGGATACAGAGCCTTGGCCAGAGAGAAGAAAGGCTGTGGGTCGTTGGTGAAGTAGTCGATGTTGAAAATAGCCTCTGGGTAGGGGATGTTATACTTCTCCAAGTTGGCGTAAAGACCTGTTCCTGGAGTTCTGAAAATGAAGATGTACACACTTCATGACGTGCTTTTTAGGGTACATTGGTTTATATTTCATCAAAGAGCAACAAATGTTTCCATCTTCACTGAACAACTTTACAATTATTTGAGTTTTGTTTGGTTTCACTCTAAGTTAAAAGTGAACGATGAAGATGAGGGTGTAAAGAGAAACTGACCTGAAGTCTGGGATACCACTGGCGGTACTGATTCCTGCTCCGGCCACCACCACAACCTTCTTACAGCGACCGAGCTTCACCAGCCGAGCCACAGAGGCCAGACCACCCCGGGATGAGGAGTTGACAGCAGACACGGACAGCTTGCCTTGATCCGATCTTGACTCAGAGGACTGGTTAGCCTGCACACAAGAACTGCTGCCTTTGGACATCTTTCCTTCACTAGAGAGAGCAGGCCGAGATAAGAGACATAAAACACATCCTTATATTTCATATGGGACTATCCCTGAAGTGATAACAACAAAACAGTTTTATATTCAGTGGTTCAATTATAACCAAGAGACATAACCTCCTAAAACAGGGCTCTTGCAAGTACCTGGTAATTAGGGATTGTATAAAGAGGGTTTAAGTAGGACATGCTTTTTGATATTAAAAGAAAAAAACTTTCATGTACAGATGATCTGTTAATTCCTTCTTTGACTACCTCAGGTTGTGGCAACAGCGGCCATTGGAGAAAACTAAATTGAAAACACAAATGTAGGGGATAAAAATATGTCTTTAATCTGTCTTGGATCATTATCTCCAAGTTAGTCCAGCAGCCCCTCGTCAAGTCATAAAAATACTGTAAAATGGTAGTTCAGCCAGTAGCAGAGTGGTTAGTGCACGTGCCCAATGTCAAAGGCTATAGTCCTATAAGCAGGCAGCATGGGTTCAAATCCGACCTGTGGCTCCTTTCCTGCATGTCATTTCCCACTCTCTCTACCCCCCCCCCCGATTTCTGACTCTATCCACTGTCCTGTCTCTAAATTAAGGCAACATTTTCAGTGCCAAGAAAAGTAAAACTAGATCAAAGTTTTTGTTTGGCTTTTCTTGACCTTTTAGTGATTACTGGATCCAGCACCCACTGAGAGATGAGAGTGTCTTTTTTTGATTTTTCATTAAGATTTGCAATGCCAACACATTATTTTACGATGCTAAACACAGCTGACATATAACCTGATTAACATTCATATTTTAACGTGCTTATGTTAGCATTTAGCTCTAAGAAAAAGACCAGGCTCAGCTGCACAGAGCCACTAGCACAGCTATGGACTCCTGGTCTAGTTTGAAATTTGATAATCGACAAGAAACCATTTGAACTGGTTTGGGTTGGACTTTTGAATTTAGATTGGATCAGACATTGGTTTCATCCCTCTTTTGGGTGGTCTATGTGTGTACTTGTGGGTCCTATACGTATGTATGTGCATTTTTTACCTAACTGCATATTTTTCTTCTGTTAATCATTGATCTTCACAACACAATGTGGCCCACTGCTCTTTATAACTGGAAGGCAGGACAGTAATAAAACACATTTTTTTAGATGTGGATTGATAAACTTTGGCAACTATGAGAACATAAAATCCCCCAAAGCAAGTTTCTACTGAGACTTAAACTACTGTGGTTACTGTAACTTGTACTTGTATACGTTGTTCATTTTCTTTTAAATGATGAAAAACAAGGATGGTCGAAATACTCAGCCTAGAAATGTGTGTTCATGATTTAACGTTTCCTTTAAAAAAAAATAAAAACATAGTTACTGTAATGTGTTCTCACCTTGTAGTTAATCCATCCTGTCCACTCACACTCATCTGACTCAGGTCCTGGGCCAAAGCAGAGTCCGTCTTCTTCTTTCTTTGTTTTCCATACAGATCTGGACCTGGGTACTGGGTCTCTGGCGGGAAGGCGTGTCTGGTCTGAGAGCTGGAGCTGCGGGTTATCCTAGTGACCGGAGGCTGGGAGACTTTTTTATCCCAACTGGACCTGGATTTGCTCATTCCAAAACCTGCCGCCAGCATGAAAAAATGTTTACTGCGATTAAATGAATCATCAATCACAGTTCATTAGGTGATGCAACCCTTCCCTCTCCTTTGTGCTATAAGCTTAAAGTGGCATTTGTCAAAAACACATTTGAACTTTTTTTTTTTAATTATTAGTGGGATAGAAACCAGGGCTAGATTGCTTGTAGTTTCCCAAGACATTTTCTTGTTTTGTGTTTTTAATTGCACTAATTAGATATTAACTTGCTTTCATGGATTTGCCCTCCCTCCATCGTCTGTGTCCCATATTTAAAAAGCTGTTACACTGAAATCATCCCGACATTCTTTTCTCCTCCCTCCCTTTGCACTGAGAGAAGCTGAGATGTTTTAAAACTGTCAACTGTTGAACAAAAGGTAATGGCTGCAATATATTTAGCAACCCCCCCTCTGCCATGAGCAGCTATGCTAATACAGTCCACAGCTGTGGCAGCTTTACTGTTCGGGGAAAGCGGAGGGTAGGGAGTAAAGAGGGGTGAGAGTAAAAGAGAGAGGTGGCAGAGGTGAAAGGGATCCGTAGATTGACTGTGTGTCAACAAACCCAGCTGGGAGAGAAAAGAGGATGCCCCCTAACGGCCCCCTCAATCTGAGGGAAAAGGGACAGAGAAGGGGAGGGAGGGCAGAGATAAATGATACGGAGGAGGGGTTCAATAAAGAGGGAACAGAGGAGGAGAAGAAGAAGACAGAGAGAAGGAGGAGGAGGGATGGATGAGGAGGGTTCTCTTCCAAAGCTATTCTAGGCCTTCTAACAACTTCCATGAGTAAGAGTGATCAGGGAGCCAACAAGGACACAAAAGAGCTACAACCCATAAAACATGACGGCTTCTGAGGGCAGTAGAGAGATAAGACGAGCTTCTGTCCAGCAGCTCCTTATTGCCCTCCAGAGGCTCACAGGAGGAAAGGGGTTATGATGAGTGAAGGAAAAAAATCATTCTTCTGAAATCAGTGTGACGAGGTTATGTAGCCAAAAAGCTTTAATGTATTACCTTTAATTTCTTTTTAAGACAAATATCTAGACACACAATGTAACTTTCAAGCTTAAACTGCTTTTAATATTGACTTTGAAAAAGCTTCATTTTATAAACATCTTAAAAATCTCAAACTCTCCAAACTACTTTCATTTTAGCGCTCTTCTTTCAATTCACTTTCTAAAGGCCCCCTCCCCCATTACCACTGTGGATTTTTACTTGCACATCCTAAAGAACTATTAAAAACAACAGGAGGCAGAGGGAGTGACGGTCTTAGCTTTTGTCCGTGCTCCTTTTTAAAAAAGACACTGCTGAGTACAGGCAATAAATCAGCAGCCCAGTTATTAAGGTCTCACACAGACAGTGCAGTGTAGCAGCAGACAGGATCAAAGAAGTCCAGTCATATCTGCACAAGTTACAATCTGCAGGAAACCCATGCACGCAAACTGGTTAAGCTGAAATTTACTTAATGTAGACAGTAAAACAATTTGAAGAACTTTCCTCCTCGTTTATCATGCATTTACTAAATCAACAGTGACTCGTGGAAAAAATGGAAGCATGGAAAGAAACTGTGTTAACGTGAAAGCAGCAGCAGATTCAAAGGAAAACCAGCTGCATCTAGTCAAAGTAGAGCAGTAAAAAAACAATGGTGAAAAAAGTGAAGATACTTCAGCAACAACCTGAAACAGGTTACTGAAAGTGAAATTCCTTAAAGAGAAGTTTAATTACAAGTGACCAAAAGTTTTTTTTTTGGGAGCAAAGTGAATTTTGTGTTTTTAAAAGTCCACTTTTTTTTCTATCTGATGGAGACTAAATGTGCTTTTAGTATTATTTAATGTCAAATAAATCCCTGTATAAATGACAAAAGGCTTAAAAAGGATTTAAGAGATCCCCCTTCCCCCTCTAAGGCCTTTCACACTGCCTGTTCTCGCAGCTCTCCACAGTCAAAAAGCTGAGCCCAGTGTGTCCCTGTATGGGACCACCAGGAGTGTTGCTTGCTCATACGAGGGTTACAGTTATCTAATTAGAGCCGTCCAACAACACTGGGCACACCTCAGTGCTCACTTTTACCCCCCAAACAGTCAGGATAATCCTTTTACAACTCTACAGGCTGGGACCAAAAACCAAAACAGCAGCAAAGAGCAGCAGCACTACAAGTTTGTCTCAAGACAACAAAAAGCACCCGAAGCAGCTTCTTGACATCGACCGTTCACCGGAGAAGCAAAAGCACAGATTTTTAAAAGTTAAAAATTCAAGGTTATTTACAAAAAGATTATATCGACTACCATCATGCAGATAATCACTTAAATCTCAGCGTGTTCTAATTCAAAGTCAACACAGTTCATGAGTATGATGATACCTCAAATCAAAGTGATGTTATTTCTGTTTTATATCTCTATTGTTTTATTTTATGTTCATTTAAAATACTATTTCCTATTTCCAGCTGAATATTTAACCTAACAACTATACATTAATTTATCCGCTTTTTTTACACCTGGACTATCGAGGGAAGTTTTTACAAAACAACACAGCTCTGTTTAAATGTCTGTACATGCTAAAATAGGTGAAGGAATTTTGTAGAGGATCATGAAAACACAAAGTTGCAGTGATCAAGCGCTAGGAAACTTAAGCCCTTCATCTGATCCTCATTCAGCGCACACAGAAGCAGTCTGAACTTGTGGACAGTCGAGGGTTAAGCTCGTCTACCTGCTGGAGTAACATGTCAGTCTGTGTCTAAAGCAGATTTGGTTAAGTTTAATGAGGGGCTTTTCCCCTACAACCCCACCATTTAACCCTCCACTCACAGCAGAATTGGGACAGCAGACTTTGTTCTCTGCTGCCCTCACAGAGATGGCAACGGGCGGCGGGGTTGCCATGGAAACCTCTTCATTACTTAGTTGGAGAGGCAACGGCTCTCAGTTCTCCGTCCCCACCTGCTCACTAATGACATATGTAGCATCTTTGTTGCCCTCCCTGTTGACACAAAGCAGCCAGTCCTAATTTGTGTTTGTATATTGTGTGCTCACACAGTTAAGGAGGAGGATGAGAGCTGGATGGCTAACTAATGACTCTCCACGTCCTGTAACTCCTCTGAGGACAAACCAGCCCTAAATTAAACATTAAATCAATCAGTAACTTAACTGTGATGTTATTTGGACAGACAAGGGTAACATTTAAAAGAAAGATTTAAAAATTGAAACACTAAGGTCCTGTGATCAAAGTTTAGGCTAAACTTGTTATGTTGGACCACCATATTTAGACATATTTTATATATATTTATATATGTTTTTACGAGACATTCAACTAAACAAGCAATTCATATTGACGGTCAAGGCTGTCCTCATCTAGAACAGCAATAAATATATTTGTGTATCACCTGTAAAGAAAAAAGGTAATTGTTGCTTGTTTTGATAAACCAACCGTTTTAAAGCTACTGTGAGGAACTTTCTCTATTTGTGGTGATTTGGCGCCCCCTGTGGCCAAAGCAGCACATCTATCTCTTTGCAGATCGTTTCTTATGCTGTAGGTTTTTTTTCTGACTAAAAATCTCTTCTTGCTTTCTTAGAACAGCCAAATGTTTCACTAATGACTGTCTGACTTCGACACAGTCAACTGTGTCACTGATGTCTCATTTGCTTTTTTAGGTCCCATGAATATGAATTGGTGTTTTATTACCAGTTAAATACTCACAACAGGAGCTTCAACTAAATGATATGTGTACGATATACTACAATGTTATAAAATAGGAAAAAGCTTTGAAATACACATTTCTGTTTCTGAAACGATCAACATTTCTGCATGATGAATGACTTCAATACAAACTGATGTCTAAATTGTGTTCACAAAAGTTTAGTTAAAATAACGGTGGAAGTTTTTACATTTGTTTAATGATTTACATGAAGCTAACCCAGAGCTAGTCTGTTAAACACACACTATTGGATGTGTAAAGTTTTTCCTTCACTGCACTTGACACAATCCCTGCATCCAGGATCAAGTAACAATGAAGCTACACTGCCACCTGCTGGAAACTTCACTTCACTACACATGAAAACCATCATGTTGCAAAACTATCAACACTGTGCTTAATCTAACTGATGGCTCCATTATAATAAACTGTAGTACTGTACTTGCCATTTTCTGCTATGAAATATTTGACTCCCACATTTCAGAAGAGAATAAGTTCTATACTGTACTTTTACTCAATTACATCATATGACTACTGCAGTTAACTTCTCAGATTCAGATCTTTTCGACAAAGATTACATAAAAAACAAATAGTCATATTTTTTTATTGGTAGAACTAACCTACAATGTACAGGCCTAGTAAATGTCTCCAAACATCACATAAAATAGGATTTCCACCAAACTGTTTAGAGCAATTAGAGTCAATATACAGACATTATTTTAAATCTCATATTGGCTGGATGTGGAGAGCACCATATCCATCTAAGTATAACAAAAATGTGATTGATTTCTACCTTGTGCTTTTATTTCAAGTTTAACAAAGTTATTGTCCCACTATGTGGCTTTATTTCCCCCCTCCAGCAGCTGAATGCGAAAATATCCTTTTAGTGTCAAAGTCTGCACAAAATTATTCTGAAAGTTGGATAGCCTAATATGGAGGGGGGGGGGGGGGGGGTTGTGCAATATTAATTGTGGTGATCAGACTTAGTTAAAAAACTCATTTTGGACTGGAGTATTCAAACACACTCATCACAGCTGGCGTATGCTAGTGTAGCTCTGCAGAAAATAATTGTTATTAAAAGGCTGACCACCCCTTTCTCACTGACTACAATAATAATGCCAATAACAAGCTTAAGGTTGATCAACATTGTCAGTACCTGTCTTTCCAGACGCCGAACCTTCTGAATACTGCAGGCGGAGGCACACAGCAGACTGTGTTATGTAACCAATACAAAAGGAAATCGCTGTTAAACGCTAAACTCTGTTCTTTTAATCCACAAGCCGCTGCAGTCAGGTCCACCTGTCCTTAAAGACTAGTAAATGCCTCCTTTAAAAATACAGGCAGTTTATCTTTACGTAGCCAAAACAGCTACAGAAGAGAGCTCTCACTCCGCTGCAGTTTCCGGGTACTAAATAAATCATTACAAATACAGGCGGGAAACAGAGCTGTAATCACGTGGTGCCGAATTTCTTCTTCTTCTTCTTCTGCTTCTTCTTCTTCTTTTTCAATAGCGTGTGGCAACCACTAGCGTTGGAGGTGCATTACCGCAACTGCATTAATTACTGCATTAATCAACTATGCTGGACTGTGGGTCAGAGTCGTATTATTTACAGTCTATGGTCAGAGTACCCAGGAGTAGAAGGGAGACAGAAAAAAGGGGATAGAAAATATACTATGTTGTTCCACTGTTTCTTGTTCAAGTCCTTTCACACAGACCTGATGGATTCCTATGTGCAATGTTTTATTTAATCCTGTGTCCTAATCTTACGTTATGATTACCAACCTTTCAACTGTGTATAGGCCTACTAAATGATCTGGAGTTTGTTCTTTAATATTTATGTAGTATGCTTTGAATCATCTAAATAGGGATAAATGTTTGTGTATTTTTTTGTCTCTTGTTCACTATATCTGCCTAGTTTCTTTTGCCTTCATCACTTTGACTATTCTTTCGACAAAGAAATCTAGAAACATAGGGCGAGATCACCATAATGGTGTCATCAGGTAAGATACTGCAGAAATGTATTTCAGAATACTTTGGAATTTATAGATTTGGATTTGTCATAATAATAAAGGCACAACGACTAAACGAACAGAGAACCACTTTGTCGCATTCAGGTGTGTTATATTATTCCATGACAGAAT
The DNA here is from genome assembly GCA_020745685.1 of Tautogolabrus adspersus. Lineage (NCBI taxonomy): Eukaryota > Metazoa > Chordata > Actinopteri > Labriformes > Labridae > Tautogolabrus > Tautogolabrus adspersus. Next base: position 15,603,948 of record CM036539.1, read on the forward strand.
GAACCAATAACAATAAATAAACAAATAAATCAATAAAAACAGTAGCCTACTTTTTTCCCGTGTTATTTTCTACAGCTATTCCCAAAGTTCGGTGGGAAACGTGCTTTTCACTTGAAAATAATAAGCCCATTTGACAGCTTTATTTCTGACCATAAACATTTTTGTTCACAAAACATATGGAGTATTAAAATATATTTAGCTATAAATCTAACAAAGCATGCACAACATTTGATAACAACAGCTGAAATAACTAATCCATTCATAAATTAATTACCAGACAAACAATACTCAAATGTTTTGGGAGAGTCATGTTCATGCAAAATGTTTCATGGTTTGAGGATCTTGCACACATAATAGTATATCATATCTAAGGATTGTTTTTTTTTTAAGTATTCATAATCATTTAAGGTTTTTGCTGTTTTGAAGTTTTTATTTTGGGTTCTGGGCTATTGTGACTAATTTCTCACTATTTTCTGAATATTTGCAAACCAAGCACTTCAGTGAAAATGAATACTTGGATTAATCGATATTTTAAATAAGTTGGCTCTCAATGCTCAACCAACCATAAAATTGCTTTACCAACATGGTCTGATACAACATGCCCACAATAAATCTTTCATAAAGGTTTTAGATGAAACTTGTTTAGGGTCAGTTGTTAGGTCAGTTGTATGATCCTGTTGGAGAATGAGTTTGTACTGCATTTGACAACAAAGTGCTTCTGTTATTATCACATGATGGAAATGGATTGGACTCAATAACAGAAAGACAGACACCTCTTTCAACAAAAACAACTAGCCTGGAAAACAACTGTAAGTTTGTGACATTTAAATAACATCCAACTTAATCGTGTGTCTTGTTGGTCAAAGTTTAGTCTCAGTCATAGATTCATGTTATACAAGTGTTTGTTTTGGTTACAATATTTGTATCTGCAGTGGAGAGCAATGCTATTTGCATTTGTGATAACTCAATGCCTTCAGCTATTTTCATGAACAGATTAAACACAGATGAAGTAATATGACTAAACCAAGCAAACAAAAAAACAAATGAATAAATAAACAAATAAACAGTGATCAGGTCAGACCAACTTCTGGAGCTGCATATAGCCTATATTTAGGTTAATAAAGTACTATAGTCATGCATTTCGAATAACAAACAAATTAGCATTAAACCATATAACACAACCTACCCCAAACACAAAAGCCTCAATATGCAACAAAACCTGAGGTTCTGAGGCTAGAGGAGCACTTCGCTGGTTATTATTAGCCTTGATTTACTAAATACGTTTCATTTTTATTATCCTAATGGAAATAGTTTTCAATTCGTTTTTAATTTTGATTCTGGGTTGTCGCTATAATTTGAAAACTTTATTATTGAACAGTATGTCAATATGCATACATTGCAAACAGATGCGCAAAATAAACAATTACACAACTTTGCATAAGTAAATTCAAATAAATTCAAACAAATTCCAATCATTTTAACTTGATAAATTACAAGATTCCTCTTTCATGAGCTATTCTAAAAGTTTCACTATTTTGACACTTTTTTAGTACAAGTTGAGTTTCAAAGTATTGTGTTAATTCACATTAAATCTGTGAAAGTTGGGGTTCTATTGCTATCTTGCATTATCATTTAATACGACATTTGACATAAGCCTACAAATTATGATTGAAATGAGAGAGGCTGTTTGATGGAGGGTCTATATCACTTCTACTTAGAGGGAAGGGGTTGATTTTGGACTTCTGTTTCCACATGCATTGTTACATAGCCTACCTCAATAGTTTCCTGCAATAAACTACTCAAATGAATATTTGTATCCGGAATTATCACAAAAACATCTAATATCAATTTTGATTATTAAAATAAAGTCATCCATGTTTATCTGTGCCAAAGACTAAACAGCAATAAGTACCCAGGGAACACTTCATTTATTTGCATACATGTAGTTTGATGAGCGCAGCCAGCAGCTGGAGCTCCAGTCTGTGGACAGTGTACCTTTGTGTGTGTGTGTGTGCGTGCGTGTGTGTGTGTGTGTGTGTGTGTGTGTGTGTGTGTGTGTGTGTGTGTGTGTGTGTGTGTGTGTGTGTGTGTGTGTGTGTGTGTGTGTGTTTTATGGGTGGAGACTGAAGTCCTCCTCCAAAATTTAGTCACACTGACAACACAAGTCAGCCTAACCACCAGCAGCTACTACAGGCCGGGAAACCCGGAAATAAGCGGGGTCAGTAAGTTTTTTAGGTCCCGTACAGTACATTGGACCAGTTTGTTTACGGTAGAAAACGAGGTACGTGGTAATCGATGTAAACTAGATGAGGGCTTACGTTTCTTTGATGAGAGTCGGCTATGAGAACTTCTGCAGAACAACCAGCGATAGTTAAGATAAAAGTGAGCCAAAGTATCTTATCAAACCATCTTTCTTAGCAAACTCTATAGACAGTTAATGTTAGCGGGAAAGATTAGATATGAATACTGATCAGCTCGATCGATGTATGGAAAACAACCTCAAAGTGATGCTTTTGGGGAATGACGTGTCTGTTAGATGATTCAACAAATAAGCTAACGTGAATTTACGGCGTCCAAAGGCAAAACCACAACTCAGGCGTTACAATGAATAAAACTCATCTTGGGCTTGAAAAGTTACACCAAAACAGTAAGCTTGAGAAATTCGACGAATTTTGTAACAATTTTAAACCTCCACGTCTGTCGTGTTGGAGCTGCCTGTAGGTTTACGTTAGCGTAAACGTAACGTAACGTTACCACAGACTTCCACGAAACAAATGCTACATTAGCTCCCTAGAGCAACTTTTACACTTTACACTAGGCCTTTGACATTTTGCTACTCCTATTTTCATACATTCAATTGGGAAGGAAACCAGTGTGCGCAGTTTCATACAGTTGTTTAGCATCAATTCATGTCATCGCTTTACTATGAAGTAATGTCTTCATTCGTCCATCTTTAAACTAATAAACGACATGACTGAGTAATGCCTTTGACAAAGATGAATTCATAACAGGGCATTATCCACTCTCAAGAACAACACAATACAAATCAGATGACACATTTTCAACTCCAAACAGTGATCAAAGATCATTTCAAATTCAAGAGGTATCACTAATGTGGGTTATGTAGGATAATCTGCACTACAGATATGTAGTCAATAACTTTAAACTTACATTTTAAATGTAAGTAAGTAAACAGTACATGTCCATGCATGTAAACGAGGACATATTAGATTATTTAATGTGGACACAATAACTTTTTAGCATCAGCTCTTATAGATTTAGAGAGTTAGTTGCTCTGCCATGTCATCAGTTTAACAGAACAGACTGTGAACAGGTCTGCCTTGTTTTTCTAAGAGCAGCAGCACACCCAAAGCAAGCTCTCTTATTTTCTGATCCCCCTGTGTGCTTACTTCTGTCACATGTTTAACTGTTAACATTAACTTTGGCCTTTCTCTGTAGATTCTGTGTAACATCTTTGTTTGGCTTACTTCGATGTGCAGGTCTGATGGGATAAAACCTCAGCAGTTATGTTGTATCTGCTATTGTCCTCTCAACATACAAGTCAGCAGTAAACACATTAGCAACAGAGAGCACAGCCTGGTGTTTAACGGGGTTAACAGCATAAATGACATTTAAAAAAGTTCCCTAAAGTTCTTTACCTTGACATGTGTTTTTTATGTGTCGCTGTTTTGGTAATTAGGGCATTTCTTTTTTCAGAGAGATGAGTCAGGCGGAGCAGGTGCCCGATGACATGCCTCCATACCTTAAAGATGAGCCAGAAGCTACAGGTAAGTTTGGTTGCAAAGTTCCTTTGACAGGGAGAATAACTGTTTGTTCAGCCCAAGGTGTGTTCCAAGATGAGAGATTATACTGTAGCAGCAATCTTTCTAAGAACAAGTGTAGAACAGTTGTGTGGAAATAAGGATTATTAAATGTATTAAATGTTCAGCTAAAAATATAAAATAAGTTTAAATACAAAAGTAAAACTACAAAATAGATAAAGTAGAATAGAGGTATAAGTGGACACTGATCAAACTAACAGATGTAAACAGAACTATATGCAGTAGATCAATACTGCGTTAAGTGATAATAGTGCAATGGAGAACAAAATGACAAGGGGTTGGATGCAACACGCTCGTAGAAGGCAGCAACTTGGACTCTAGTTAAATATACAGACATTATCTTTAAAATCTTGCCAACATTTTTTTTTTCTTTATCCTCACCATCATCTAAAATGTGTTAAATCATGCTATCACTGATGTGGGATCAGTGCAAGAGGTTTCACTTGTTCACTTTAGTCAAGAAACCTGCATGCATGCATTCTTTCAATCACCATCAAAGTTTGTTTGCATAAAATCATACACATGGCTCATTTTAACTCAAAGATGAGGAATAAAAAACACACTTGGTTTTCTTGCACACCAAAGTTGGCTTTATTAATTTCTCTGTTTTGTATATATGTCATAAAAAGAACAAGGACACTTAAATCAACAGATAAATCTCAGTGGTCTGTGATAAGAAGAGTCGGGTACAACAAGCCCATGTAGATCTAGAGGAAATGAGTTTGCAACACTTATGATCAGACAGGGGTCATTTGAGTTGTTTTGCAAGCTAAATACATGATTTTGTGGTTCCAGTTTTTCTTTATCTGATTAATTGCTTCTCTATTTGACATTATAGTGAGCTGCATATAGCTATTTGAAATCATTCCATTTGCTTTAGAAAATAGCGTTGGACAAATGTAACTCTTTTATGATGTTTCCTTAAAAGCCTTGACTTACTAAAGAAAATAACGGGCAGGCTAAGATATATTTATTATTGTTTTATTTAACATTTATTTAGGGAAGTTTGTCCCATTAAGATCTCCATTTTATAAGGGAGTTATAAACATACAGTTTCAACAGAAACAAACAAACAAAGTCATACAGGTATAATATCCGATGTTTGTGGCTTTGTATAAAGTGACTGTTTGATGAATTGTAGAATTGTAGGTATTAAAAAATATAGAAATGATTGGGCTAAAACATCTTCACACAGACTCTTCAGGGTTTCAAACCTTTTTTAATTGGAAACATAAACACTAGTTTGTGACTCTTATTCTTTGGCTGTGATATATTGAATGTTTTTCTTGTTTTATAGCAGATAACAAGGACCACCCACAGACACAGCCGGGCATGTTCGGCAGGTTGGCAGGGGGTTTGTATGGTGTCACCAAAGGAGCTGTAGGAGCCACGGTTGGCGGTGTGACCTGGTTAGGGGGAAAGAGTCTGGACCTAACCAAAACTGCTGTGAGCTCCGTAGCCGCTGTGCCTGCGATGGGAGTGGGGCTGGTTAAAGGGGGAGTGTGCGCTGTAGCTGGAGGAGTAACTGCTGTTGGCTCTGCAGTGATCAGCAAAGTTCCCATAGGAGGAGGAGGAGGAGGCAAAAAGAAGGACAAATCTGACTGACGTGGAGAGGAGGTGTGTGAATGCACACAGCTGAGGTGTATGGCTCACACTGTGAAAGCCTGTTTTAGCATTTATGAGCAGGAAAGAGGCCGAAAAAGGACTCAAAAGTTCAGTGTACACACATTTGGTGAAGGTGATTTTTTATTTTTATTTTTTTTTCATGTGACTCTTGGTAAACCTAAGTTCATTTGGTTTTGCAGCGAGGACCTGAAAAGCAAGAACTTACAAAGACTCTCCAGTTCTGTTGGTAAAGGAAAACTCACCAAATGATTATCACCCGTGCCTGAAGTTTTTCAAATAAAATATCCCATGTTTCATTTTTGATAATATGCCACACCATTGTTCCCACTGCAAGCTGTTGTATTTTTCACCAAAGTTTACTTCAGTACCAGAGAAGAAGTGTTGATGCACTTATTTCACTTGCAAGACAATCACTGATGAATTATGATATGTAACTAACAAGGACATGTTTCATAGGGATTGGAAATATTTCACGAGGGTCAGAAAGTGTTAACAGTGTTATTAGACTTTTCCAGACAAACACATCTGATATAAGATGTAATTTGAAAAATGAACATTCAGGTTTAATATCTAAACCACCTGCTGGATGTGGGTTGAAGATATTCCTCTTGTTAATTTATGTGATCATTGTTAAGTTCCTCTGACTTCAAATCATCTTCTGGTGGTTATTTTCTCAGCTCAGTGGAACTGCAATCAAGCTTTGGATACAGAATCATATTAATTAAATAAATGTTTCTTTCACATCTTAAAACTCACAGTTCTTTGATTTCAATGAATTAACTTTATTTTCAGTTGTTGTGTAAATTGGCGCACTATGTCAATACATGTTTTATGTAATGTAATGTTTTAGCTCTCAGCTTGGACATGCATTTAATCCTGCTCTTTAGGTTCCCTGTGTTAACTTGAGTTTTCAACTTTTTTTTAAACTGATAGACCAGTACGACTAAATTCAACAGAAAAGAAAATGCCTTTTTGTAAAGCTACCTTTATCTGGAAAATACCAATGCAGGGTAAAGGTATCATTGCTTTATGTCAGTGGTTCAGCATATTTGCATGTGTTCTTAACTCCCAGACCTTATTGAAACAGTAACATTTTCAGAAACTGTTTAAATGTGCTGAGGGATTCAGTTCCCCACACTTTGTTTTAAATAAGCTCCATTTTGTAACATCCCACCTTTAATATGCAAATTCTTATCAAATGAGAATTTATTTTGATTTTTTTTTACTATTTTGAAAACAAAAAGAGAGATAAAGCCCTTTTGCAAAGCCTTACAAGATAACGCTAGAATTTAGATATTTATTGTAAATTTACACATTTGACCTAATATCTTCTTACCTTGGGTCAAATCGACAGTTTATTGATTACAGTAAACATGTTAAGAAAAGTTAATTTTGTGTTATTTGAGAGGGCTCCTTTATAACAAGGAGTTATTTATTATTGCCTCTTGTGTGTTTAAATTGTCTTGACAATACATTTGATAGAAAGTTTGCGAAGAAAATAATATATTTCCAGAACATTAGAGCTGAAAGAAAGTGATACAAAGTTGTCTTGATCTGTCAAGAAAATACTTTTGAGCTTGTTTAAGATTTCCTGCATCATATGCTTGGCCTTTTATTTGTTTTGCAAACAAAATTGTGATGTAAGTCTGATTCATCAGACACCAAAGATAGCTCAACAATGTTATTTATTGCTTCAGTGATTTTACTTAATGTTTTCTGCCATGTTATTGACCTCAACACTCTGCAGTTTACTGCACAGCTCGGGAAACGCTCATAGGTCCAACAGAAACCACAACCTTTGGCTCATCGGTCTTCTGATCCACAGCCTCGACATCTCTCTCTACAGACAATCATACAAACATGGTCAGATTCAACTGCATGTTAATTTTGAATTCTGCAGATTATAAACTTGTTTCTTACTTTTTCTGAAGCATGACGGTTCGCATGAGCCTCGAGCAGGAGTGCAAACAGCTGTACTGCAATGTATGTACACCTAGACAAGAGAGAGGGTTAGCACAGCAGTTTCCTAAAGTAACATGTCGACCACTTTTCTCTCATTTCAATCCAAGAATGGAAAGCACACAAACTTTGTTATCAAGAAGATAATGTCATATTGCTGTGATCGAGTTTAGAAAACTATAAACATGTTATTAACCTGACAATGTTTAAAATTGTACTGCAAAAGGATTTAGCAACTGCAGAGCGATGATAGTGAGGCTATTGTGCACATCTGACTTATTTTAAGATGAACAATATTGGTAGTAAGTGTTGACCTACTTCCTAGCTAACATCTCTACTTGATAGCATTGCAAATATCTAGCTAACTGTTAAAATTAGCTAGAAATATGTTGATCCATCAGTATCTGATTTGCAAACTGTAACACAGCATATGACAAAACAGCATGCAAGTCTCCCAGTGTGACATCAAAGGAAAATGGCTGTAGTGTGAATATGGAGAATACCAAATAATATTGTTGCAAATTTGATTGTTGATAATCTATTACCTGTTCCTTCAGGGGTTCCATTGACTGGTGGTTCACAAAGGTAAACATTTTGAAAATGAAACGCCTATAGTGACTTGGGAAGTCAAGACCAGAGGAGGGACCAACCGGAACCAGTGATGACATGTAGCGATCATCCCTGTATGGACACCTGGATTGAGAGAAAGAAAAGTTAAGGCTCTTTTTAAAATTGAATTTTCACACTAAACAGATCTGGAAAGGACTACAATGTCTATCAAAACACATTATCATGAACAGGACGATGGTTAAATGTTTCATACCCATCTATCAGAATGTCCCATTGGGGTAGACTGTGAGGGTTGGGGCTTGTGGTTGTCCAACAGCGTCCCAGAGTCAGGACAAGGTTAGGATCCGTCTTTTCAAGAAGTTGAACCTCCACATAAACGGGGTCCCTCAGTACTTTAGTCACAGGATAGTCTTCCTGTGTATAGAAAGAGCTGTAGGCCACATCCTCTGTGAGAGCAGGAGTACCAGTTAATATGACAGCCAACACTGTGAAATTATGGACAAATAATACTAGCAGGCTGACACATACTGGACATACCTTCATTACAACCCTTTGTGTTGCATTGTCCATTTGCCAACCTCATGTGTACTCTGATAGGTCCCATAGCCGCAACTGATAGAGGAGGATTTTCTATTGGTAATACTTGAGCAACCACAGTTTCCACAGAAGTGGCAGTGTACCTACACTGGAAGAGCAACCTGAAAAGGACAACTGGCATTATGTTTTTTAGTCGTTACATTTTTTGGACTCAAGAGTAGTTTTAAAAATGTATCATGTACTCATAGTAGCTGTCTCTGGTAATAGCCCCCCGAGGCCCAACTCCAACTTCATATGAGGAAGACATCCTGTTCTCATAGATTATGACCCCAGGCTCCTCCTACAAAAGGTGTGTGTGTGGGGGGGAAATCGCAGGTGGGAAAACAACCTCCAAATTGATCTTATCATGTTTGAAAAGTCAGGAAAATGACGGTCTTACCATGACAACAGAGCTGCAGGCAGTGACAGGAAATTGGTAGATGGCAAAGCCAGAGTTAGAATCAACATGTGTACAGCCTTGACCTTCTCCCAACAGTGAAATTGACTCAAGATCGATATTGGCCAGAGTGGCATCTCTCGCCACTACCACAATGAACTGGGCATCCTTGGTACACTGGACAGTCACTATTGTCATAAAAACAGATAATCATAGGTTAGAAGATCAGAAATAATTGATCCAAGGTAAAGGTAAAAACATTAGGATGTTGAACTGTTTTCCCTGAAAGATTAGTCTTTGAGGGCTATCGCCTCCGCCTAACTTTTCCCTTCCGACTGCTATTCACAGTAGAGTTTTCAATTGATCAGTTAAACAAGAATTGTTAAATTGAGTTTAACAACACAGTTCAAAAACACACCTGCCTTTCCAAAGTAGCACTGTTGCCCATCAAAGCAGCAGTTTATGGCTTCACACCCAGCAGCAGAGATGTCAGGACCCCCACATGGGATTCTCAGTCTTCCCTCAACTTCACAACTCTGGACAGGAGGTTGCTTTGCTCCCCCAGGATTGTACATGGAAGGTGTCTGTGGCACTGGATGCTGTGGTTGCTGTGGTTGAGGGACCTGTGGCTCTTGGGGGTACTGATCGTGTTGAGCATATTGGGGATACTTTGGCGGTGGAGCAGGTTGGACCTTTGGTACTTGAGGATATTGAGGAGCCTTTGGCGGTGGTTGGACCTTTGGTACTTGAGGATATTGAGGAGCCTTTGGCGGTGGAGGTGGTTGGACCTGTGGTACTTGAGGATATTGAGGAGCCTTTGGCGGTGGAGGTGGTTGGACCTGTGGTACTTGAGGATATTGAGGAGCCTTTGGCGGTGGAGGTGGTTGGACCTGTGGTACTTGAGGATATTGAGGAGCCTTTGGTGGTGGAGGTGGTTGGACCTGTGGTACTTGAGGATATTGAGGAGCCTTTGGCGGTGGAGGTGGTTGGACCTGTGGTACTTGAGGATATTGAGGAGCCTTTGGCGGTGGAGGTGGTTGGACCTGTGGTACTTGAGGATATTGAGGAGCCTTTGGTGGTGGAGGTGGTTGGACCTGTGGTACTTGAGGATATTGAGGAGCCTTTGGTGGTGAAGGTCTTGGAAGTTCTTTTGGTACCTGAGGAGGTGAATAGCCCTTTGACATAGGTGGTGAAGGCTTCTGCCACATTGAGTCCTGAGCGTCAACCTCTGTCCCAACTAAATACCCAAGCAGTGCTAGAGCCACAAAAGATGTGGCACTCCAGCGCTTTGCCATGGTTTAACAGCAGTTTGATCCGGAAAGTTCCCTGGTATATCACTTGTGCTGACAAATTTATATGTGACAAGGTTTGATGTTTTAAAAAAACCCTTCTGAGGGCATACAACTACCAATCACAGCTCCTTGTCTTTTCAATAGCCACTCAAAAGCTTCAGGGTAATATTGTGTAATATTGTTTTTTACATTATTCGGGTAAATGATTCAACATCTCTTTTGATAAAGCTCACAACTCATCAGTTGTATTAGTAAATGGAGGGGTTGGAACACGTGTCCTTCCAGATCACTGGTTTGGATGACATTTAGCCTCTTAAGTATATATTGACAAGTCAAACATTTGTGTCACAGTCACCGTTTTAAAGGTCACTATGGCCGTAGACTCTATTTGTAATAAGCTGTTTATTTTGTTTTTTACTGTGAATTTGTAAGATAAGATGCCATCATTTGCACTTGAGCTCAAATACTCTACATTTGCCTTGCTGCTATGTAGACTTTAATGAATATACATATACATTTTTTAAACCCTTTTTTTAAACACTTACCAGTTTCCAAAGAGCATCCAAAAATGGTAAATGCTAAATAAACTTGAGCTTGTCCTGCACTTTTCTAGTCTTCTGACTACTCAAAGTGCTTTTACAATGCAGGTCACACCTACCCATTCACACGTTGCTATGTGAAGTGGCCATCAGAAGTAACTAATCCCATTCATACACATTCATACGCCGCTGACGAAGCAGCGAGAGCAATTTTGGGTTAAGTGTCTTGCCCAAGGACACATCGGAAATGTGGCTGTAGGTTCTGGGGATCGAACCCTTGACCTTCCAGTTGAGAGATGACTGACTCTACCAACTGAGCCACAGCTGCCCCTAAAAAATCTAACTCAACACCTTTCTAAAACATTTTGAACAGACATGGATCATTAAAATCCACTGAAGGATTGATTTCAGCAGCACTGTCGTGTTAGACTGACTTCGCCTGAGCTAGGTGTGTTAAATAAAGTGCAGATAAAGATCAGGACTGAGAAATAAGATGACTTGGTTTCATCACCATTATTTAATTTCCTGAATGTAAAATCTTTATGTACAGACATTAATAATGTGACAGTTTATGTTAAATCTGTTAAAGATGGCCAAAAGAAGCAGAGATATTAGCATGTAGCTATGATTTGATGTTGGATGCACAGAACCAACTAAAGAAGCTGTATGAGTCCATCTAAAGATGGAGGCAGTGAATGAACAAGGACTGACAGGCAGCTCAAACTCCACATGTCTTTCACGTCTCTTTCCTCTCAGCAAAAGGAAGAGGAGCTTGTTTCTGCTCGCTGATGTTCTCTCTGGTGGGGCTTCAGAGGTTTTCAGAGATGTTTTTCCTGCTCGTCGCTCTCTTATTCTCAGCTTCACTGACTCTGACTTCACGTCAGTCTCCACCTCTGTTAGCCTGAAACTGTCTGTGAGACTGTCGGGCCTCTTAAGCATCTATCTGTACTATACAGATAGACAGACATACAGGTGTCTGAGCAGCTTCAGTCCGACCCATCTTCTTCTCCTTTTGAAAACTAAAGCTGGTCCGGCATGTCAGCCAAAAGTACATTTGTAAGACTAAGAAGACTCTTCTTGTCAAAGAATGATGCAGTATCATATAATTATTATAGCCTCGTAGGATACAGACGAAAAAGATTGAGGGCATGTTTTTTCTTATTATAAAAACTGCAAATTGTACATCATTTTGAGTCATAATGACGATAATGTGTTGTTTCATTGATAGATTTACCTAAATAAATCAACTGAAATTATTTGAAACGATTCAAAAAAGACCCATGAGATTTCACTGTTACCAAGAAAATACCACCAAGCAGAAATATTATGTTGTCAAATAAACTGGTCATTCATTTTCAACTTTTACATAATAATGTGATCCATTACACACACGTTGTTTTCTGCTGAAAATGTATCGGCACTATTTTTCAAGAAAAGGTCATCTTGAGACAACTTTATAATGAACTTGTGATCAAGAAAATAATATTTAAAAAGTTATTGCAAAAAGTGCACAACAAAAAGTAAAAAATACAATCTTAGCAGAGATTTCCAAATATTTTACCAATCGCTAAACTGCTTGTCTGGCTATTCTAAGCTATTTTTGTATTGTAAGATATAAGTCAGTCTTATAACACATCCGTTGAACGTATGGGAAATTTAATATAAACAACATTACATAATAATAATACCTTTATTTATGTAGCACTTTTCAAAACAATACATGTACATTCTCAGAGTCAGAGCAGGTCATAACTAAAGATGGAAGTTATGTATATTTGCTTTTGTTCTGCTGAGCTTATACTATCTCTGTTTGGAGTCGACTAACTATTACCGTACTGCACTTATATTTCATGACATGTACCCAATAGACTGTAAATAGTTACTTCATAGAGCAATATTATACGTAATCTGAATATGATTAGCTTGTGACTATGATGCATTTTTGAGGTTTCAATCATGAACAAGCTCAGAAATCATTTTTTCCATGACAAAACCTCAAAACAAGTCTTCTTATAAATACTTGTTTTGGCTTTTTCAATTAAAATAGTTGTTTCTTTTAATGCTCTGTAGTTTTACTGAAGAATTTTAAAGACGATCTCTACCACTAAAGATCAAAATGTAATGAATGTGCTATATGTTCTGACTAATATTATACTTTGTGTTACTAGCCTACACATGTGCTTACACCAAGGTTAGATGGCATAATCATTGCATGAAGAATTTACATTTTAAATACTGTCTTCTCATGCAAGGTCAAAAAAATCAGGTCAAACAGACCCTTGAAACTTGCACACTGTAAATATTCAAACAATAAAATGGATGATGAATTTTCTTTTTTACATCTTTTATTGTTTTGGACACATCATTATGATCACAGTTCAGTCAATAGTCAATATCTACCTCGTCACTGTTTTAAAAAATACAATTGAATCAAATGCATGTGAAACAGTTTCATATTTTGTTTCTCCTTTGGCTTTAAAAAGCGGTATCCTTTTCAATGTTATCAAACACAGTTTTTGCAATGTTAATAACCCTGTATATGAATAATAAAGTAGATCTTTACCGTTCAACTCACTCCAGTTTATTCCAATCGAATACTAATACTAAACATTTTCAGAAAATAAAAATGCCATTGTAGTTCCATTTTTTCTTAGACTGGGTCAGACACGAGTTGATTTAACTATAATAATTTTTGAAGCTGTAGTTAGTTGTGCTATTTTGCACAAGTTAATTGAATTCAGAAATGTTTATTTTGTTTTCGTCCCTCCTTAAGAGGATAATAAAAACTTTAATTAAAAAGTAATCATATACAACTTCACTACTTAATAAAGCTTAAAACAGTGTCGGGTAAAATGATTTCCTGTAGACAGAGTATCAACAAAACATTTATATATATATATATATATATATATATATTCAATTGTGAAGAAAACTTGACTACAATAATTTGTGAACCATTGACACAACTTAAGAACTAGTCTTTTAATGCAAATTACAACTTGTATTTATATACCACAATTCACTGAAAATATGTTCATTAATGCTTAACTTCTTTTACAAAAGGTTCCTTTTCATTTTATTGACATTAAACACTGCTTTTTACTGCTCATGGAAAATATGCTTGGCCTTTTATTTGTTTTGCAAACAAAATCGTGATGTAAGTCTGATTCATCAGACACCAAAGATAGCTCAACAATGTTATTTATTGCTTCAGTGATTTTACTTAATGTTTTCTGTCATGTTATTGACCTCAACACTCTGCAGTTTACTGCTCATTACGGGCAATGATCACAGGTCCAACAGAAACCACAACCTTTGGCTCATCTGTCTTCTGCTCCACAGCCTCGACATCTCTCTCTACAGACAGACAGTCATACAAACATGGTCAGATTTATGCATCAATGTACGCATTTATGCATGATTCTTTTGAATTCTCCAGATAGCAACATAGCCACTTACTTTTCCTGTAGCATGACGGTTCGCAGGAGTGGCCCGTTGCGGCAGAGCAAACAGCTGTACTGCAGTGAATGTACACCTACACAAGAGAAATGGTGTTGGCCAATCTAATATTTATGCATCAATTTCTTATGTAAGGATTTAAATATACCTGTTCCCTCAGGGGTTCCATTGACTGGTGGTTCACAAAGGTAAACATTTTGAAAATGAAACGCCTATAGTGACTTGGGAAGTAAAGACCAGAGGAGGGACCAACTGGAACCAGTGATGACATGTAGCGATCATCCCTGTATGGACACCTGGATTGAGAGAAAGAAAAACAAATAATATTTAAAGCAAAATGGTGTCTACTTCTAGAAAATATTCATAAATTGTTCAGTGATCAAGAAATGAGTTATAATTTAATGGGAAATGTTCATCATAAAACAATCTTAGTTGGAATACTAGGATGGTAAGTTATTTGTATTTCTATTCATGGAGCGAAATTGCGGTTCAATTTGAATGAGTGTAGTTGTACACAAGCTGTAATCATTTGTTGTATATCATATATTTAGATATTCACATGTAAAAATGCAACTTTTCAATTGTAAAAAGATAAATATATAAGCTATGAATTGATATTTTTTAATGAATCTATATTTTTTAGACAAGTTTAATGAAATGAAGTAATGTAGCCTATAGGTTAACATATAAATGAGGTAGCTGACTGAATGGTTATTAGTTAATGGTGAGGGGTGTGATATTGTGTTTTTACTTCTTCCAACTCCTTTTCTGAAGTTTTAATCAAATTTAACGTAGTGTTTGAGAATTTCTTTTGCATTAGACTTGTCAAAAAACAAACAAACACAAAACAACATATTTATCTGTCTGCTTGTTTGCAGGTTCCTTATTTGTAGTCTATAACCTTGTTTGAAATAAAAATGTTACGTCAAAAATCATATCAATTTCAATCAATCAATCAATCATTATTTGTATAGCGCCAATTCATGACAACTGTTATCTCGTGACCCTTTACAAAAGAGCATATGGAATAATATGCAGGCAGGATTTCTCCTTTGTATTCCTCCCGTTCCGGTTGTCCACACTTCCTTGCTGCTGAGGTGGGGTCAGAGCAGGCTGTGCATGAATGAGGATGGCGATGATTTAGGGGACGACACAGTCCGATGGTGGCGGCTGGGCATTTAAAGCCAGTATTTTTATAGCACTAATTTCCAGAGTAGTGATAATATGAGACCAATAAAGACCTGCAAACTCTTACAAACATGTAACCCACTGTGATGAAAAGGACAATGTTGAGTGTTTCATACCCATCTATCAGAATGTCCCATTGGGGCAGACTGTGAGGGTTGGGGCTTGTGGTTGTCCAACAGCGTCCCAGAGTCAGGACAAGGTTAGGATCCGTCTTTTCAAGAAGTTGAACCTCCACGTAAACGGGGTCCCTCAGTACTTTAGTCACAGGATAGTCTGCCTGTGTATAGAAAGAGCTGTAGGCCACATCCTCTGTGAGAGCAGGAGTACCAGTTAGTATGACAGCTAACACTGTGAAATTATGGACAAATAATACTAGCAGGCTGACACATACTGTACATACCTTCATTACAACCCTTTGTGTTGCATTGTCCATTTGCCAACCTCAGGTGTACTCTGATAGGTCCCATAGCCGCAACTGGTAGAGGAGGATTTTCTATTGGTAATACTTGAACAACCACAGTTTCAACAGAAGTACCAGTGTACCTACACTGGAAGAGCAACCTGAAAAGGACAACTGGCATTATGTTTTTTGGTCATAACATTTGTTGGACTCAAGAGTAGTTTTAAAAATGTATCATGTACTCATAGTAGCTGTCTCTGGTAATAGCCCCCAGAGGCCCAACTCCAACTTCATATGAGGAAGACATCCTGTTCTCATAGATTATGACCCCAGGCTCCTCCTACAAAAGGTGTGTGTGTGGGGGGGAAATCGCAGGTGGGAAAACAACCTCCAAATTGATCTTATCATGTTTGAAAAGTCAGGAAAATGACGGTCTTACCATGACAACAGAGCCACAGGCAGTGACAGGAAATTGGTAGATGGCAAAGCCAGAGTTAGAATCAACATGTGTACAGCCTTGACCTTCTCCCAACAGTGAAATTGACTCAAGATCGATATTGGGCAGAGTGGCATCTCTCGCCACTACCACAATGAACTGGGCATCCTTGGTACACTGGACAGTCACTATTGTCATAAAAACAGATAATCATAGGTTAGAAGATCAGACATAGTTCACCAAAAGTAAATGGAACAAGGCTAAAGTAGTTCAATCTGGTTTTTCAGGGTTAACTTTAATTGGTTATCTTAATTACATATGCTAACATCCACATGCTAAGGGACTTTTTATAAAAATCTAAATAGACAGATATTCATTATTATAGTTTGGCATCATAGCATTCCAACTTTCTTTAATTAGCACCAAATAAAGTGAAGCTAGAGCTTATTTGAATTTTAATTTTGTATTAAAAAAGGGCATTGAAATTTTTGAAAAATTTACCAGAATCCACTTTATATTTGTCATGACTTTTAATTTCATACCTGCTTTTCCAAAATGGCACTGTCGACCATCAAAGCAGCAGCTGATGGCTTCACATGCAGCAGCAGAGATGTCAGGACCTCCACATGGCACTTTCTGGCTCTCTGCAACCTCACATGTCTGAAAATGCTGCACTTGTGTGCTGGGCTTTTGATGCGGTTGAGATGGCTCCTGTGGGTTATGTGGTTGTTGTGGTTGATATGGTTGATATGGTTGATGTGGTTGCTGCGGTTGAGATGGCTCCTGTTGGTTATGTGGTTGTTGTGGTTGATATGGTTGATATGGTTGATGTGGTTGCTGCGGTTGAGATGGCTCCTGTGGGTTATGTGGTTGTTGTGGTTGATATGGTTGATATGGTTGATGTGGTTGCTGCGGTTGAGATGGCTCCTGTGGGTTATGTGGTTGTTGTGGTTGATATGGTTGATATGGTTGATGTGGTTGCTGCGGTTGAGATGGCTCCTGTGGGTTATGTGGTTGTTGTGGTTGATATGGTTGATGTGGTTGCTGCGGTTGAGATGGCTCCTGTGGGTTATGTGGCTGCTGTGGTTGAGATGGCTTCTCTGGATCTTGGGGGGACTGATAATTAGAAAATGTTCTAGGACTTCCAGGAAACTTTTGTCCTTGAGGATAACTTGGGAAAGTACTAGGTCTAAACTGTGGCATTTGAGGGAATTGAGGAAGCTTTTGTTGTGGAGGTTGACCCTTTGGTGCTTGAGGATATTGAGGAATCTTTGGAAGAGGACCTTGGGACTGTGGCATTTGAGGGTATTGAGGAGCCTTCTTTGGTGGTGGTACCTGGATTTGTGGCATTTGAGGGTATTGAGGAGCCTGAGGTGGTGGACGCGCTTGGGCCTGTGGCATTTGAGGGTATTGAGGAGCCTTCTTTGGTGGTGGTACCTGGATTTGTGGCATTTGAGGGTATTGAGGAGCCTGAGGTGGTGGAGGCGCTTGGACCTGTGGCATTTGAGGGTATTGAGGAGCCTTCTTTGGCGGTGGTACCTGGATTTGTGGCATTTTAGGGTATTGAGGAGCCTGAGGTGGTGGAGGCGCTTGGGCCTGTGGCATTTGAGGGTATTGAGGAGCCTTCTTTGGTGGTGGTACCTGGATTTGTGGCATCTGAGGGTATTGAGAATGCTGAGGCGTTGAAGGTTGTTTAACCGCCGGCTTCTGGGGGTATTGAGGACCCTGTGGTTGTGGAGGAGATTGATACCCCTGCGGATTTTGAGGGTATTGAGGAGCCTGTTGGGCCTGTGGCATCTGAGGATATTTAGGACCCTGTGGTTGTGGAGGAGATTGATACCCCTGCGGATTTTGAGGGTATTGAGGAGCCTGAGGTGGTGGAGCCTGTTTGGCCTGTGGCCTTTGAGGGGTTTGAGGAGCCGTCTTTGGAGGGGGCGCTTGGACCTGTGGCATTTGAGGGTATTGAGGAGCCTTCTTTGGTGGTGGTACCTGGACCTGTGGCATCTGAGGGTATTGAGAATGCTGAGGCGTTGAAGGTTGTTTAACCGCCGGCTTCTGGGGGTATTGAGGACCCTGTGGTTGTGGAGGAGATTGATACCCCTGTGGATTTTGAGGGTATTGAGGAGCCTGAGGTGGTGGAGCCTGTTGGGCCTGTGGCATCTGAGGATATTTAGGACCCTGTGGTTGTGGAGGAGATTGATACCCCTGCGGATTTTGAGGGTATTGAGGAGCCTGAGGTGGTGGAGCCTGTTGGGCCTGTGGCATCTGAGGATATTTAGGACCCTGTGGTTGTGGAGGAGATTGATACCCCTGCGGATTTTGAGGGTATTGAGGAGCCTGAGGTGGTGGAGCCTGTTGGGCCTGTGGCATCTGAGGATATTTAGGACCCTGTGGTTGTGGAGGAGATCGATTCCCCTGCGGATTTTGAGGGTATTGAGGAGCCTGAGGTGGTGGAGCCTGTTGGGCCTGTGGCATCTGAGGATATTTAGGACCCTGTGGTTGTGGAGGAGATCGATACCCCTGCGGATTTTGAGGGTATTGAGGAGCCTGAGGTGGTGGAGCAGGCTTATGCCCCCCTGAGTCCTGAGCTTCTACCTCTGTCCCAGCTAAGCATCCTAGCAGTGCTAGAATCATGAAAGACGTCTCACTCCAGAGCTTCGCCATGGTTTGACAGCAGTTTGATCCAGATATACAATGTAAGCTGCCACCTTTATATGCAACTAAGCTTGGTGTGGGAAAAGACACCTCTAAGGCAAAATCACCACCAATCACAGCAAACTATCTTTATAATAGCCAATAAAAACCCTCTGATTATGTGGGGTTTTTTACGTCACTGAAGTGGAAGTTTTGATATGCCCTTTGGCAAGTCAAGAGGATCAGTTGTACAGTTGGACAAGAGGATGAAACACGTGTTCAGCTTACTGAGTTAGATAACAGTTTGACATTAAAATTGATTGACAAGTCAAACATTTAGGTCACAAAAACCTTTGAAAAGGTCCTTGTGGCCCCATCATTTATAAGTCAAATATTTATTTTGCTAGTGCAAGGCCCTATCCAGTTTGCTACAGGAAGCAGTTTCTCTTTTGCTCTGCAGATCAAAGATTTTTATGACATTGAGAAGTAAGGCAAATAAATCACAAGACAGATTATATAGATCTCTACCTTTTTTTTAGATAATTTATGCCAAACTTTATTTAAGCTTACCAGCTGCATTGAACTGGCAATTGCACCAAGCAGATAGGTTTCAGTAAAAATGTCTGCTTTAAAAACAAAAACAAAACAAAAACTGAACTAACAGGAGATGCCTGCACTATCAACAAATGTTTTAAATAAAACACAGGCAACACGCCGTCCATTCAGTGTTTTTAAAGTCTCAATGCATCCATAACTAACATGGCTTAACAAATGGTCAAAATTAAAGAATACCCATTTAAGGTACATTGAATTTGTAACCTTAATGAGTAATCTAATTCACACCATCAAAATTTGCCAATTTTTACGTCTTCAACTATTGCTACATAAATGAATTAAATACAATCAGACGTGTAAAGTGCAAGACAGATGATACAAGTATTTAGTATCAAGACTGTGATTCAAAAAAGCTTTTTTCTAATTTATATCTCACTCAATTAAATATCATTAGGTTATGAAATGTGACATAAAATAGGCTAGTAGCATTGTATACTTACAATCATACAACCATTATATAATTTGACATTGTATGCAACCTGTTTTTAAAGTAATGGGCCATTCAGGCCAATCCCACTTCAGCAGTGGTCTGATTATTGTTGTCTTTTTTTTTCTACAGTTAAAAGTTAATATTTACTTTAATAATGGTCCTCAGATACCAAGCAGGCAACATGGCTATCCCAGTGAACAAACACAAAAATCTGCAAAGGGCTGATAAAACTGTTAAAACACATATTTGATACAAATACAAGGGATAGAAATAGAAAATATATAAATTAAAACGTTCTATCTTGGGATTTCTTGAAAGAACTCAAATAAACATGGGAGGACATCTATTTTTAACTACAGTGGATATTTTTTCTGATTGAGATTTTACAGATCAGACTTGTAGGGATTATCATGCCATCAGTTTAGGATTTCAAAACAACTGTTTAAACGCATGGTAATGCTGATTAAATGCCTGGTGATGCCACACGTGTAAATCCCAGGCAGCAATTATTAAATGTCTGGTGATGTCAACTCTCAACCAAACTTCCCAAAAAGTGGCAAAAGAGGGATGAGAGGCAAAGTAGATATTTCATCTGTTTAAAGGTTTGCAAGCCAAAATGTAAAGAAAACAAGTTTGACTTTTTGGTCATGTTAGTGATAGAATCAGTAACATTCAAATCCATTTTTGATATTCAATCAATCAGTCATTCACAAATAGAAGAACAAACTGGTTGTTAAAACATTTGTGTTGAAACCTACAATTTCAGATAAATGCTGGCTGTCGAAAACACATGTTCCTTGCTCTACGTGGAAAAAGGCCATGGGACATGTTTCATCACATTTCTTCCACAACGGTAAATGGGAAGTCAATATACTAACCATGTTTCCACGCCAGCAGATGCTTGATAAAGTCATGAGGCCTTAATTAAACCCCTGATGATACCCAGAAGGCAAAACAGTCCTATAATGAATTTTGATAGGCCTATATTAAGGAAATGATGGTTGAAAGTAGATATTTCTTCTGTTAAAAGGATTTTTAGTCATAAAAACAATCAACGGTTCTTTAGCATAACTCAACTTTAAAGCTCCCTTGAAGAACTTTCAGTTTATGTTGATTTGGCACCCCTATGAACAAATAGATAGGTTCCTCTGTTGATCTTGTCCTGTATATCTGTAAGTAGCGTTTTCTATTAAAAAATCTCATTCTTGGGGCTCCGGTAGTCTAGTATTTAGTGTGTTGAGACTTAAGTCCTCAACAGTGGGTGGCCGACCTGTGGCGCCTATCCTACCTGTCGTTCTCTCCCCAATTTTGGACTTCATCCACTGTCCTGTCACGATATAACCGCATAAAAAGCCCTAAAATAAATCTAAAAAACTAAATTGAGTCTAATCCTACATCCACACCCTGCAGGCTATTACTCATGGGGAACAATTTCTGTGGAAAAGGGGGGGAAAATGATGTTTCTGAAGCATGCTCTCACTGAGTCTGACACCTACCCTTTAAAGGAACTATCTGTTTTGTTGCTGATGGTCTTCTTCGCTTTTGGAGGCCGTAGAGAGGGATCAGTATTAATTTTACTATGTTATGACCAGCTATAAGAACTCCTCACATGAGCCTTGACAGCATAGTAGAACCTACTTGGGATTTACCTTTGATTAAAAAGTGGATTTTCTACTGTGGCTGAAAAGAGCTACCGACCAGCAACTAAAAGTTTAATTTTTATTAATATCAAAGGCGCTACAATGATGCTCAATAAAGAAAGATACATGGCCTATTTAAAAAAAAAATAAACTGTATAGAGAAACTGCAAATCCAGTCTTCAACAGAAGTGCTTCAGGCCTGTGGGGGCCCATCAAACACTATTTCTCAAAGATGTTTGGGTTTTTGTACATGTGATAAGGTTTAGTTTTTGCACAGTATACAGTGGGACATGGTCCCCTGAGACACTCCGCTCGAGTGGGGTTTATCTTCTGATAATAAATTCACTCCACTGTGACTGTCTCACTCTCCCTAACGTGTTTTTTTTTTTTTTTTGCATTTAGTGTACTTTTGCATTGCATTTTAATTAATATTGTTTCTTTGCTCCTAATGTAATTCGTTTAGACTGTTGCAAGTCGGTTGACCTGGTCATCCACTGTAGTTTTCACTTTAAGCAACTCTACCACGTTTGCCTACATTTCCCACAATTCCAAAGACTAAATCGCCGTAAATCAGTGCGTCTTTTTGACAGTGCAGAGCGACGGCAGCGTCTGTTCACTGTGGTTGTAAGCGGGTCTGACCGGCTGACTTAACGGAGAGGTGTTATTTTTGAAAATGTCTATTTCATCTACACACAACTCGGAATCAAGCCGTAGGAGGAGGCCGACTGAACACACACAAGGTGAGCGGGCGAAGCTCTTATTTTATCCTGTGGTAACGTGAACAACTTTATTTGTAACACAGCGACTGTGTCTGTCTTCTCCATATTAAATCCGTCAGCATAAAGTGTTGTCCTTATGTATGGGCATGCAAACTGCCAAGATGTGAATGAATAGTGATAAGACGTGCAGCTCGTAGAAGACAGCGGTGTAGCGTGAGAGACGGTCACGTCGTATTCATTACGACGGGCACTACGCAGTGGGGGTGTGTGTCTGTGCGTTTGTGTTAGTGTATGTGTGCGCGTCTTGTATGTGTGTGCGCGCGCCTGTAGCCCCTCTGTCTGTACCTAATTCGCGTTAAAAGTGCTCATGTTGATATTGGAAAATTGTATATTGTTTGCTACCAATATGCATACATGCCATCTTATCCAACTAGGAATGTAACTGTATTGATTTTATTTTTGATCAATCTGTGTGGTTATGTTATTAAATATAAACGTCATATAAAAAAAAGAACATCACAGGCTATCAAAGAGCTTAACAGTAGTACAAGCTAACATCAGATCCTCTAATCGAAGAAGATTGAGCCACTGACGTTTTTGCTTGTAAATGCGTATGTAGCCTACTTATCATAGTTAGGCTACTTGATTACTTATTGTCGATTAATTGAAGAATTCCGTACTTCAGTCTGTGGTGGTCACTTCATGGCAGCAACATATCTAATTCTCAAGTTGCAGAATAAAAAAATCGAATTTTTGAATCGAAATGTTGTCAAATTTTCAGTGAGCAAGACTGAAAGAGGAAACTAAACTAGACACCTTAAGTGTGTGGACGTCCTGTTTAGGACAGTTAAAAAGGGGAAGTCACGTTCGTTCCGCAAGTGATTTGTTGTATGTTTTCATTTAACAAGCCTGTATCTTGTGAGAGAAAAATCCTGGAAATAAATTGAATAACCCCAGCAGACAATCTCCTCCTTACTTAATGGCTGTCATGCTTCTGACTTCCCTGCAGAAAAAAATCCAACAGCTGTCTGTCTTTCTGTCTGTCTGTCTGTCCCTGAGGCAGTAATCTGATAAAAATAGATAGACGGAAACGCTTATTACCTCTAAAGGGGAAATTTGACTTTCAATTCACTTATACAACATGTACACACACATCTACACAAAATTGCCTGTAGTTACTTCCTTGAGTAACTGTGAAAAGTTGACGGAGGTTAATTGCTTGTATCTTGTACTACAGTATTGTGAATGCTGTGGCCAAGTCTTAGCAGTACAGTGTAGTTTACAGTGTAGTTTACAAGAACTGCAGTGCAGACACAGACTCTGGGTAGCTGACACAGACTAGGATAGAGTTGGTGCACGACACGTGGACACTCTTCTCAAGACAAAGACTCTTCATAGGGACAACCTTGATAACCGCTTTATTGTTTTGATCATCATTCACACAAAAACCTCAAATGTTTGCTGGTCATAGCTTCTAAGATGTAAGAAACAATTTATTGTGAGGATTTCTTTTGTATGTTCAATGAATAATCTTTGTGTGTTAGACTTATGGTTGGCTGACTGACATAATTTGCACGTCACTAATCATGGTGACAAATATTTCAACTATTTACCCTTGACTACATAAAACTGCTTTTATTTAATAAGTGTTACCTTTTTTGTTGTTGTTGCAGATCCCCCGTGGCAGCATGATCCCCGGGCAGGTCACAATCATGAACCGAGCCATGAGGGACTGTCTGGAGGTCAACTTAATTCAACAGACACTTTTCCGTCATTTTCACATCACTCCGTATGTCCTGCCCTGTGCACAACTAAATGCATATCAGCACATTCATGTGAGTACTGTGTACAAACTTATTTTGATTATTATATAAAAAGCAGTTAAGATCTTTGTGAAACATTTATGTGTTATGTTCCTCCTGGATGTTCAAGGTCCGAGCCACCATTCCTGTGATGACGGTTGGGTGGAGATCCAAAGCAAGAGAATCATCAGAGCAGAGAACGAAGTGGAAGCAAACAAACTGGTTAACAACTACAGGGTAAGAAGTCTGAAGGCAAATTTTAACTTAAAGGAGGGGTTGGTAATTTTCGAAAACCAGCATGATTTTAAAGTAGCTTTCTCTCAGTGCTCTGTCTACACCCACCCCCTCCCCTCTGTGCTCCCTCAAAAGCCACGCCCCTCACTTACATGCACGAGCGCCATTGGTCCAGAAGCAGACCTCAACTCATCGCTTGCATTGTGTAGAAACTACGTCGTCTCATGTCTCATTCAGCGGGAAGTAAACACTAAACTTTAACATAATACATGTTAAAAAAAAACGTGACTATTTTACTTCTTACAACCGCCAACAACAAACTCACAGTATAAACTCCGTCATCTGTGACGCGCTTTGAGTGTGGGCTAGTGCACGCAAGGGGTAGAGAAAGAGAATGTGCAGGGAGACAGGGAGGCGTGATTGGTTCATCAAATTGGTACCTTGTGGCAGACATTGGTCGAAGTTTTTACATGCTTACAACTGCTACAGATGACGGGTTCTCTTCGTTCCTTTTTCAGAGCACATGAATTATTAATGTCTGTCAAGAACTAAAGACAATTTTAACCAAAATCTTAAAAGGTGTATCTAGAGGAAATTACCAACCCTGCTTTTAAACAAATCAAAAGACGATCACAGCAGGCAGACCTGTTAATGCCTCGAACTTTGTGTCTATGTGTCAGTTTGGTTTCAGAAAATGGAAAAGCCATGTGACCGAGCGTCCATTTGAAGACAGGTCAGAGGTGGTGAAAGAGCTCTACTCTGAACTGAACGTCATTAAACCATATACAGGTACAGTTTTTATAGTTCTCATGTAGTGTGTAAGGTGTGTTGTTGTTCTTTATAACTTAATCGAGCTGTTACAGTCTTACAGTGTATAACGCGGCTTTACAGCAGTGCTGTTTAGCAGGAAGCTCTTTTGGTTGGTATTCTCTGTAAGGACTTCGAGACAGAGCTGCAGAGACGTTAGTCTGAAATGGAGGAAGTTAAGTAGAGAATAAGAGACACAAAGCCAATGGTTGGACAAGAGTAAATCTCTAGCGAAATGTTGCAAAAATAACAATTTTAATCTTGCTGTGTTGTGTTTCTTTGTTAAGATAATGCTGTACTTACCTGTAGTTTCAAGAGCAATGCAATAGAGATAAAACAACATTTCTGATGTGTCAAGATAAGCCACATGATTGGTTTATAAATGTTGGAAAAAAGCCACATTATTAATAACTTTGATTTGATGTATCCCCCTTGATCAGAAATACTGTCGGCACAACCACGGCATGAATAGTTACATTTCAGATATAAACCTGATGAGTACAATGTTAGGGTCCCTTTAAGTCTAAAAAAAATGCCCAACTATACTTAATAATATCAGAGCTCTAATTAATATTTACATACATACACAATCTTAATACATATATAAATAAATTACATTGAATCAACTTGTTCCTGTTGTAAAACTAGTCCCTTTTATATTCAAGTTTCTGTTGGTCTTCTTTGTGTTAGGTCATCTCATCACATGTGGAAATATAGCATATCTGTTTCTCTTCGGTTGGTGGGTCTCTCTGGCGTATTTCCTGGTCAGCATGCTTATGTTCATCACTGTCATTGGGCTACCCTATGGTAAGTGATCCAGTCACCTGAGATCTATGATAATGTGTATTATTAATCAGATATAGTCTCATTCGTTTTGTTTTTCCGACACTCTTCAGGCAGGCTGTGCTTGAAGTTGTCCTGCTATTTCCTGTGGCCATTTGGCAAGTCCATCCACGAGGTACTGTTTGGGTTCAGTTGTTGTTTGGGATCTCCCCTGTCGTCTCTTTTCCTTTTTTATACTAAAGAGGAGGAAACACAATCACAGCCAGTTCATTAGTTTCTTTGTTGTCCCTCAGTGTCTTCCTCGAGTTCAAAAAGTAGAGATCTGCAACATAAGACAATCGCATTCTGCAAACTGATAGCACAATACATTGGTGAGAATAAAGTTGAGCTAATTAAATAGTTTTCGTTTATTGAAAACTTTTGAATACATTTTATGATGGTGTCTTATGTTAGCCACTCTCAGTCTTAATCTCTATCACACTGATAACAAAGGAAGCTTTAGTTGATTTGCTGAATTAGCATGAAATAATGGGAGTTGTTTGCGTCATTGTAAAACATAAGTGATGTTTGTATGACATGTCACCTGGTGTTTCCTTTGTTTCCATGTAGACAAGCAAACATATGAAACACACATTTACCCTCAATAACTGAACATATTTCTCTGGGTTTGTACATTGTTGAAACATTTGGGGTGTTTTGCAAAACTCAACAACGTATCATTTTAATGATACAATGTTTAAGTTGGTTGTAAATGAATATCATTGACTCACGTGTTCCTTTATAAGGTGTAAAAGAGTCCAGACAGAAACACACTTAGTAACATTTGCAATAGCTTAATAATAGCAATAACAGTAATGACAGAGCTGGGGGTAGTTTTGTGGTTGAATTGAAAAGTTTTATACATAAGGAGTATCATTAAGGTAGTATTTTGTACTACACCGATGAATTGCCTCTTTATTAGGTTATTTGCCCTGTTCTTTTTTTCTAGGTTAGTTGATGTCAGGTTTATTTGTTAACGTAACTTCCTACGTATTAGGGCTGCATAATTAATCTTAATTTCATAGTTGTCACGGTATGAGCCTTCACAAAAAACACATCACAAAAGTCTGAATTTATTGCAATAAATAAGAAAACTTATTTCATGTAAACATGTGATGTGATTTTCATACTCAGCATGTGAACAATGTACCTGTTGAATGGAGGCCTGAATATATTGGCCATGCTAAGACACCATTTTAATGCAGCCAGATGAAGCTGATGCTAGCTATCAGCTACCCTCATATTAAAACTTTGAATTTATTGTTGATAAGAAAAACAACAGCATTTTTGTATTTATTTTGTATTTATGAGGGACATGTTGAAAACAGAGTTATTGTAAAACATGAAGAACAGCAGAAAGATATAAAAGCTGTGAGTTAAAGCTTTTATGCATTCTGTTTTTTGGACTTCATTTTTGAACAATGTTATCACACATCATGAATTTTCTCATATCTTGCCAGCCTACTTCCTATTCTGAAAATGTCATGGTGTTCCTCAAGGTTTAGTTTTAGACCCACTTTAATTTGCATATACCACTTGTCATTAAAAACAGATATTTTATTATAAGAATGATGATACACAACTATCTCCTGTCAAACCAAACCCGGATTTCATTGTGTCGTGCGAATTCTGACAGGCTGTTATTCTGTGTTAGTAATTAATTAAGGGTCAGATCAATTCAGAAGCTAACATGGTGATTGTGATAAAACAGCTTCTGGAGTTTGATCCTGACAATCTACTGAAAACAGTTTAATTTGTGTTTTTTCTTCCATCAAGAAAAGTGGATTTTTTCTTACCCTCCTTCACTGATGTCCCTTGAATTACATGATTTTCTATAATTACCCCCTATGACACACAGTTAAAGTCAGTCAGGAACAGTTTTCAATCCTGAACTTTTTAATCTTCGCACCCCTGAGTGAAGACATTGATCAGCTGACCTAATTTAATTTTGGAAACCTGATTGGGAGCATTGCAGCAGAGATAAAATTATCTTAAACAAACTGTTACACATGTTTCTTTGAGGCTGTCTTTTACTGTTTGCTTTCATTGAGTTTCTTTGTTGTGTAGTTTAACAATTTGAATTATTGATTAATCGATCAAGTTATCTACTCGTTTTTCTATTCAGATTGGAAATACATTGAGGAGATGTTGTGAGCAGGCTCCTGACTGTGACTGTAACATAGAGGAGACAGATGATAACTCACCAGTTCTGCTACCTTCACCAACAGAGATGCTAATCCCAGAGTTTTCAGGACTGCCTCAGAGAACTCCTTACTGGGTAAAACACTAAACATAAAATATAAACCCTATTCGCACCGGATTAGTATTACCTGGGGACCTCTGGTAATTTGGGAATTATCCCCCAACTTCAGTGTTTGCTGGGGCGTACTGGATAGGCACAGTCTCTAATTTACTCTAATTTACTGACATTTCTGAATGAAAACCCAAAGGTACTGCATGACAGAGGCAATAAATAAAGCCCTGTGCTCTTCTTTTTAATTTCGATACAAAAAGGCATTATAGTGCACTTCACATTTTTCTTGTTAGAATGCCTTAAACGTACAGTATGTAAAATCCGCCGCTAGGGGGCTCTCAATCAAAACAATAACAAAAGATGACGTCGCGGCCTGCGGTGTATTATGGGAGTAAAAACGAACGAATCAATACGAACGGGCGAAACCGACCTGAGAGAGACAATATGTGTACTGACGATGTATCCAAGTGTAATTTACATGACGTTTTATATGACACTAGCACATACAGCGACAGAACGGCAGCTTTCAGTAGCAGCTAGCGCTAGCTTGGACAGCGGTCTTTGACGTAACATCCGGTGTTTCCTGACAACATTTCCTGTCTATCGTGGCGGCTCATCATGGCGGCCGCCTACAAGACACGGTCCGTTACAACTAAAATTACAGATTTCTCTGGCTTTGATAACTTTTGGAAATATTTGAGGTGATGTAAAAAACATATATAACATGGGTTTAGTCCATTTTTAATTTAAGTTAGATATTTTAATGTAAACAGTAGCATGCGATTCTACATACTGTTCCTTTAATGTGAACATACTGTTAGTACCACAAAGGCATTTGATTTGAGCCTGTTAAAAGATAAAAAAGCGTTCCTTATCACTTACGGCAAAGCATGTCATCCATCTAATCACTCTTCGACATCTGGTTCTACTGATGGATTTATGTTTTCCCCTTTATGGAATGGGTGTCCACACTGTGTAGCGAGATGATCCAACTGAATTTACACCCAAATGCTGTCCAACACCTTCGTTTACAATGTCCAACACTGTTCATTATTCTCGACCGGAAAGAAGCTGCAGAAACCTTCTTAGAGAAATGACCACCCCAAATTACTGAGATGCCGATTCAGACTGGATTACTGTTATCAGAGGACCTCTGTGTGCTGAAATAGGCAATTTGCCATGGAATTTTTACTTTACGAATTACAGACTTGGTTGATTTTGCACAAGACTAAAAACACAGACATCCTCTACAATTATTAGAAATGATCAGCTGTCCCTAGTTAATTCTTATCCTGTGCAAATAGGATTAAAGACAAGAGATGGGCACCTTTTTATATATATTATTGAAAAATGTCTGCTTTGTGAAAAATCAATCATGTATTTTAACGAGTTGCATTCTTGTTGTGTAGCATCGTTTCTCAACATACGTGTGGCTGCTGCTTGGGTATCTTCCCCTTGTGGTCGTGCACTCTCTGGCTTGCTTCCTCTCCTGGATCCTTGTCTTCACTATCCCTGTTTCCAAGATGAACGCTCGCACCCTCCGTGTTATTCTCCTCTTGCCTCCTGAGGATGTCTCGGTTTCTTCATGCTCACAGAGGAAGGTGGGGGAGAGATTGAATATTTATCATCCACAGCCCATAAAGGCAGCATTTTTAATCAGTGTGGTTTTAATGGGTTTATAAAAAAAAATGTTTTTGTCTGAACTCAAGCATCAAGGCTGCGAGACCAGAGCTCTGCTGTGCTGCTACCATGCTGCAAACTGGTACTACTACAAGTTCACTGTTGATGGGATCAATGTGTTCGCTGTCAGTATCCTTTAATATTTTATGTGTCGTGTTTCTGTTTATCTGTAAGACAAAGCTGTTACCATCTTTGACCTCCATGTCAGACCTTCTCCCTTTAGTAATAGTTGCCATGGTAATTGGATATATTGACAGAGAAAACCAGTACGCCAGCTCTGATGTCAAGTTTGCCATAGCCATCTGCTCCATCATTCCTCTGTCCTATTATATTGGAATGGGCATTGCCAGGTGAGCTGTTTTCAGTGTTCATAACTGTTTATAACCTTAAAAAAACAAAAAGCACATTCAGCATAAATATTGACGAATGATTATACGTAGTTATGTTTAATGCCTGAAACATCAGGCTGCAAAAACAGACTTTATAACCTTTCCACAGCAGAGATTCTTGATGAGTGATACTGTTGACTGTTAAAATACTGCAGGGTGAGATTTTTTTAGTCAAATAACACTAGTTACACATGTACAGGAAAAGATCAGCAAAGAGATAGGACATACCACTTGACATACCACTTGGGGGCCAAAATCAACACAAACCAAACGTTCCTCATTAAAACTCTCCTGTAAAGTGCTTTGATAAAAGAAATAGAATTTATAGTGTGCAAAAAAGTTAAAGGAGTCACTGATTTTCTTACCTATTGGTGTCACTTGCAGTATCTCAGCACAGAGTAACTTTGCTGTGGGTGCTGTGGTGAACGCAAGCTTCGGCTCCATCACAGAGCTGACTTTTTACATCACAGCCCTGCTCAGAGGTCACCGGGCAGGAAACCCATGTCTGCAGGAGGTAGTGAAAGCGGCGCTGACTGGCACGCTGCTCGGATGCATCCTCTTCATCCCTGTAAGCCAAACTGCATTTATTTTAAAATTCAACAGAGTTTTACACAATGAAAAATGAGGCGGTTCCAACTTTCCCATGCCTTCTTAAATTTGGAAGTTTGTTTGTTCCCCCATCAAACTATATTATTTCAATGTTTACAACTAATAAGGATTTAAAAGAGATCATTGAATCAGTTACACTGGAGACGAAAGTCACGGTCAAATACACAACACCTATTCAGTATTCACAACAACAATGAGGCTCTTTGTTTGTGTTTTCCTTAGGGTATCTGCATGATCATCGGAGGGCTGAGACACAGTGAGCAAACATTCAACAGTCGATCTACTGGAGTGAGCTCTGCTTTACTTTTCATCTCTGTAGGAGGCAAGTTTCCTTTAAAATACATATTTTGTGTATGACATTTTCCAGATTCTTTTTTTAATACATTCAAATTAGGAAACCAGTTTTTTGTTTCTTATCAGCGTTTTTAGATCAGAGCCAAGCGGCAACCTTTCGCTGTTAAAAAATCAAGCCACCAGGGAAGTGCAGAAGGTTGCAGTTTCTTGAGTGTCCACTTGAAGCTGGCTTCAAAGCCAAAGAATCCCCAATAACCCCCATGTTAAAATGTCCATTTACAACAGAAATAAACATGCTTACAGTGTGGTTCAAAGACTAATTTGGTCTGAATAGCTCATGGCTTTATTGGTAAAAAAAAAAAAAAAACTTTACAAGAGCAATTTCTTATAATTCATCTTTTTCTTTAGGTTATTTTATGGCTAAGAGTTTGTGTACATTTTCGTAGTTGTGTCTGGGGCATGGTTGAGTTGAATGCCAGGCTGGTGCATTGTAGCTAACCAAAGAACATTATGGGAATATTAATGAAATGATATTTGAACATACTGTAGCCTACTCCCCTAGCCCTGGAGAGCAAAGGGAGAGAGAGACAGGAAGTGCACAGACATGAATACCCTCAGTCTATGATCAACCAGTGTACTACAACTTGTATGTGATTCATTTGTACAAAACGCACTTAAACCACTTGTTACTAAAAAACTTGAGACCTTAAACATCATTGTAGGTATTAAATAAGCAAATAAAAACAAATCTAAAATCAACATCTGAAATATTAACGAGCTGTTTTAAGAGTTTGTAATTACATTCAAACTTTATTTCCTAACCTGCCGAATCAAAACCAAAAACACCACATGTATTCATGAGTCAGGATATGGCTAGGTCACTCAGTTTAGCCCCTAATAAGTCTGAGTGGGAACTTGCAACTACAGATATCATCTTTGGTGCAGAAAAAGGATTTCCCCCTCACCACATTTAAATAGACATTTCTAAAACTCGTCTTATAGAGAGAAGTTCACTTAAAACTTGTTGCTTGACAGAATCATTCATCTGTAGAGGTTCTGTGTTTGTAAACTTCCCAGCTTAAAGTAGTCCCAGTGTAAAGGCTCAGTGATTTGTTCAACTTGGGCAAGTGCCATTTTTGAGTCCCTTATCTGGTTCCTATAATACATCCATGCTGTAAACCGCCAATAAATTCAACAGGGTGTGTTAGCGTTAGTCATCACTGCACATTACCTTCCTGGGGACATTCGGTTCTGTGCTGATTAAAGTAAAGCACATGGGGGCGCCAGTAGCCTACCGGTTAGGTTAGTGTGCACGCCCCTTGTACGGGGGCATAGTCCTCCAAGTGGGCAGCCCGGGTTCGAATCAGACCTGTGGCTCCTTTCCCCCATGTCATTCCCCACTATCTCTCTCCCTGATTTCTGACTCTATCCACTGTCCTACCTAAAATTAAAAAAGTCAAAAAATAAAGTAAATCACATGTGAACGTTGTCTCTGACCGTCATTGTATTGAAAACATTGCTGTTCTAAGAAGCTGGCTCAAAATTTTTAAATCATGAGGCATTCAAAAGTAATTGTCTAGGAAAAAAAAAACAGTGATATGATTGTCTAGAAAAATCTCAATTCTCGCTACACATAACCAATCCTCCTGACTGTCACTGGCAGGTGTGTTTGCTCCGACGCTGTTCTCTAAGGCGTATGGCAGTCTGGTGTGTGATGCCTGCACTAACTCATCCCAAGGAAACGGCACAAGCAACAGCAGCGGACCTTTTGTCTGCCACAACTGTCACTATGATCTGGTCAGCAGCATAAGCCACATTGAAACAAACCTAATTTAATTTACAGAACATACACTGTATAATGTATTGTGTGAATTTTCTTTTCTCAACAGAACAACGGCACATTGTTTAAGAACCATGTCCAGTAAGTAATGATTTCAATTTTCTGTTATTCATATATCCACTGTAATATCTTAAGTTAATTTTATTTATTCTTGTTAGGCCGCTGGTGTACACGGTGTGTGCCCTCTTACCAGCCGCCTACATCATTGGTCTGATTTTCACCCTGAAGACGCACTCCCACATTTATAACATTCAAGTTGGAGAAAGACAGGGTAGGAGTCTTCCTCTCATGCCTCATAGTCTAATACTCACACAAAGTGTGACCTTGTCTAAGGCTTTTATGATTACCAATCATTCGTTTGTTTTTGTGTGCAGAGACCAGCCACCATGGAGCAGTGGTCCACTGGTCACGCTGGAGGTCCCTGGTCATTCTCATCATGGCCACTGTGCTCACATCTGCATGTGCTGATCTTGCCACAGAGCACATCCAGCCTATACTCAACCAGCCCAACATCTCTCAGGTCAGGAGGCTCATCTGAGTTTGCTCAGGAAGGTATCATTTGAAAGTCTCCTCTGAGAGTGTTAAAGTTTCGTCTGATTTTTCTGCAGTATTTTATTGGAGTGACAATTCTTGCTATGGTTCCTGAGATCCCAGAGATAGTGAATGGGATCCAGTTTGCACTCCAAAACAACATCAGTCTGAGGTAAGTCCTGTCGTTATTTAGAAAAAGTTATTGGAGAATTGATTAAGGGCTCTCTTTTTCTAAATGATTTGTCATTTTTCAGCTTGGAGGTGGGGAGCTGTATTGCAGTTCAGGTCTGCATGCTCCAGATTCCAATTCTGGTCTTATTTAACTCCTTTTATGTAAGACCTTCTTCTTTACCTTTTTCATTCATTCTAAAACTAATGAGTGAGCACTGATTCATAACTTCTGTCATCAAACACTGCTTTTGTTTGGAATAGGATGTGGGCTTTGTGCTGATATTCAGTGACCTCCACCTGTGGGCCAGCATCTTCAGCGTGATTCTTGTCAACTACATCTTCATGGACGGCAAGTCTGATTATTTTCAGGGTAAGACTGTGTGTTTTTATATTTCATTTTAAGTGGAAAATATACATATTTAGGTTGCTAATAAACTTCAAAATGACATCTTCAAAATTGTGAAGAGACCTCTGATAACAAATCTGCCTCCTTATGAAATAAATCAGATCTCCAGAGAGGAACAGAGGGTTAGCATGGTGCTCCAACAATGAGGTGCTAGTTACAGTCAATACTTTGTTTTTCTGTTGTCCATTTATTAAACTCGGTTATGGTTCTATAATAAAGTCCTTGATGTTGCTTTCAATCACTTTTTAAGTTTTGAATACCAACTTGCTAAAGATCCATTGCAGTAAAATTTGGTTTCATTTAAAATTTCATCCACATTAAGTCTTAGATTCTCAACTTAATGGCAAAAGATATTTTCCATATTCATATTTCATGTCGATGGAAACTTAGAAGTCAAATAATCGACAAATCAAGATGTTATAAGATGATGTGAATATTGTAGTTAACTCAGAATCAGAATCAGAATCAGAATCGTGTTTATTGCCAAGTACATTTACACATACAAGGAATTTGTCTTGGTGTATTGGTGCAAAAAAACAAAAAACAGTTAACAGGGAAAAACAGCCAAGAAAAAGCAAGAACTTAAATAATATAAAAAATAAGAAATTTACCAATATAAACAATAGAATTTAAAAAATGTCAAAAAATAAAGAATAATAATAATAATTGCTTTCTAGGTCTACTTAGTTCATTCCTTCTGACCTACATCAGTCAGAAGAGTACAGCGACTTATAATCTTACTGTCTGTTCCAAAAGTCAGAGCTGAACTGGGGAAAACGCCTGCCGTTCCCTTTAATTGGAACGAGTTGCAAAAAGAGCTGAAACTTAAGAAGCTGTTGCAAGCTTCAAAAAAGATCCAAACTTACTGTGCATCCAAATTTTATTATGATTTCAAATTATTAAGGCTGACTTAGAGGCAGGGTTGATAATTTTCTGCAGATACGTTTTTGAAGACTTTGATTGAAATTGTCTTAAGGTCCTGACAGACATTAATAATTCATGTGCTCTTAAAAAGGAACGAAGAAAATCCGTCATCTGTAGCAGTTGTAAACATGTAAAAAAACTTCGACCAATGTCTGCCACGAGGTACCGATCTGATGAACCAATCACGCCTCTCTGTCTCCCTGCTCATTCTCTACCCCATGCATGCACGAGCCCACACTCAAAGTGCGTCACAGATGACGGAGTTTATACTGAGAGTTTGTCGTTGACCGTTGTGAGTAGTAAAATAGTCTATTTTCTTTACATGTATTATGTTAAAGTATAGTGTTTACTTCCCGCTGAATGAGACATGAGACGATGTAGTTTCTACACAATGCAAGCGACGAGTTGAGGTTCACTTCTGGAGCAACGGTGCTCGTGCATGTAAGTGAGGGGCGTGGCTTTTGAAGGAGCACAGAGGGGAGGGGGTGGGTGTAGACGGAGCACTGAGGGAATGCTACTTTAAAATCATGCTGGTTTTCGAAAATTACCAACCCCGCCTTTAAGAAGTGAAAGACTTATGTTTATGTTTTATGTCATGAAAAGCCTCCCGTGTCATTCCTCGCCTTGTTTTCTTTATCAGGTACGGCTCTGGTGATCAACTACTTTATTCTTCTGGCTCTGTACTTCTACGCTCCGTCTCCAGCAGGCTGCTGACCGCAGGACTGACACTTTTCCGCTCAAGTAACACTTTTTGAAGTCTGCAGGACATTAATGTGTAAATGTTGAGATTGTATCCTGAGAGGAAGTGAAACCTGACACAGGCCTTTATGAAGTTTTATTCTCTTACGCTGTTTGCTAAAATGTACTTTTTGCACACTTAAAATTTTAATATTAGTTACTTGTTACTATTAGGTACTTGTCTTGACTGCACAAATATTTCACTCCTTCAGCTGTACAGTGTTTAAGCTGATGTGTCTAACTGTGACTCCTGATTGTCTTTGTAACGTGTGGTCAAAGAAAGCAAAGCAGTATTTTTACAGAGAAATGGATATAATGATGTAACAGCTCTGCTCTAATCGTATTTTGTTCAAGGTACAGTTGCAATAACTATTTTTTTAGACTTTTAACTCCAAAATGTGAAAATATTACAGGAGACAAGTACGATTATTTTAAATGAAACCTTACAGCATCTAGAGGTTGGACAAGTGACATGCTGGCTGTGCTGTGCAAAACAACAATATACAACAGTTTGAAAAACAGGCTGCCTGTGTTTTTATTGTTTGGACAGACAGGAATTACAAAACATTAAACATAATGTACAGTATAGCCAGAACTGCCTTTGAGGAGACATTGACCTTTTTGTCCCATGAGTTTATATCGAGTCACATGCACACCATACGGACATGCAAAAGACATCATTTCACTTAAACATCCAAAATGATGCAAATATAAACAAATCCATCCTCAGCAAGGCAGAACATTGATCAAGTCCAAGCATGTCCTGAAGCAGACTTCTCAATAAGATATAAATAATAGTTTTATGATACAGTCGGTTTAGTAGTGTGCCATCAGTTACAGTGAATGTGTGGCATGAAATGCTGCAGACACCTTAAATTCTAATTCAAGATAGAAGTCGCCTTAAAAAAAAAGGCAATCATGCGAGTCGCCATGAGCAGCTCGGAGTATTAATGCAGGTTTTAAGCTTTACAGTCCACAGTGACCAAAGATCTTGACATAATTATATCTGGTTTGACAAAAATGGCTGTCTGTTGACATCTTGGAAAGCTGAGTGTTTTCAGAGCCCTGCAGACTGAGTCTGATCACAGTATTCAACATCCTGAGTACCACAAACATACTCTACCTGGTTCAAAGTTAACTAAGTCCTGTACCAACTATTTTTAAGTACCACAGCTCTACAGCAGTTTTCAGAAAAAAAAGACAACAGGTAAAAAAACTAATAGAATAAAGTGAATAATGTTATGCAATAAAAGGCGTCAAATGAGAATGAACTCATGAGCAAATAAAGACGTTCTGCTACAATTTAGAAGATTTGTTATGAAATCAAACATCAGCAAAGTGATTTAAATAAATAGGTAACAAATATCTCTGAACTTCAGAAAAGCACTACGTCCTGATAAGTCTTGAACAAAGAAGTTCAACCACAAAAGGCTTAAGTGTAAAGAACCAGGTAGATCACAGAAGAAGAAAAATCAAAACCTTAAAAATAGAAGAAGACAGATTTACACAAATATAAAAGCAATGTTTATGTCAGTTTGGAAATTCAGAAGGCACTAAATGAGGAAATTAAAAGGCTCGAGGATCACTGTGAAGTTACAGGTGTATTAATTCATCTCTGACATGCTAAGCTTCATTTTTTTTTAAAAGGAGGCACAAGAAGATTCACAGTGATGCCATAATGAAGAGGTTTTGGATCATAAGGCCTAATCACACAGCATATGTCAATATGTTAAAACTTGGCCTAATGAAGAAAACGTAATTTAAGACTAGAGGCTAAATGATTATTCTTTTAGTGATTGACCTAATGAGACTGTTACGAGGTTTCACAGTTAAATGGTGTACACACTTCATCAGCAGTGTGCCTCTTTAGAGAATGTAGTTATTTTTAAACTAAAAACAACCAGCACTGTTTAACAGTTACTTTCCATCGGCCCTATCTCACAGTGAACGTAGCAGCAGTTGACTGAACATGCGTTACATTTGACAGCAACAGTAAATCTGATCTGGGATTTTAAAGGAAGCCAATATTATACAAGCAGAAGCAACATTCAGTTTGCCTTTCAAGAAGTGTTTTTTTTATCATTAAACTGTTCCCACTCCAGTCATTTCTGACAGCTCTATGTTGTAAAAAATAAAATAAAAAAAAACAGACAAAAATGCACTATAGTGGACCCAGAACATAAGAAACTTCTGAAGTATTTGAAGAAAATGGAATCAGCAGAGTGTAACGGCCTCTGACGGATGTGTGCAAAGTTAACTCTGACACATTCCTATACAGAGAGACTCATCACATCATGCATTTAAAATAATACAAATAAAAAAGCACACATATTTACAAAAGACTAACGTAAAAAGGCTTTAAAAAAATTTCTCTTAATCAGCTGACATCATCAGACCTTTTTTGTTCCGTTGGAGAACCTTTTCGCAGGGTTTGTTTTAGTGTCAATGCTGCTCACGTGTGGCTTCCTTCAGTCCTCCGTCTATTTGAGCCGCTGTATCAACGTGTGTGTCAGTCCCAGGCTGAGCAGCTGAAGGGTGGACAGCTGGGCTACATGAGGAAAGGTTTTCAGCAGTTTCTCCCAGGTCAGTTCCAGAAGGCTTGGCACTGTCAACCACACTTTGTACAAAGATCCAGTCCTCCTGTTCCCAGACATGTTCACCACGCCGCCATGGACGTACATACAGCCGGCCTGCGGGCAACAGCAGCAGAAATCAGACAGTTGGTTGATTAATTGATTTGAAAGTCAAAACTAACTCAATCACTTTTTATTCAACTCTAAACTATTTTATGAGCAACAAAAGAGTGCCAACGTTACTTTTCACGCAGGTTGTAGGTACAGATAGTGAATGAATGTTTGTACTGGTACATCTGTCTCAGTGCTGGTTCTCATTCAATTTCTAAATATTTTAAAAATCAACAGGCATTAAGAATATGGGCACCTGTACACATTCTTTTAAAAATGCTCAACCCTATACACAGAAATCAAGTATATCCTATGTAAGTGTCTCTCTGAGTCATGACTGTCTACAATGAGTGAGAAGCGTGAGTCCTGCCAGCTGTACTGTTGTCAGGCCGTGTTTACATCATGTTTACATGGACGGCCTTACGTATAAAGCTGTTTCAGTCAAGGACTAGAGAAAAGAAGATTAACATAGCCTACTCACTGCTTGGATGTCACGTAAGCTTCTTTAGATCACGGTCATTCTGTGTCAATTTATGTGCAATATGGAGCTATGACTTAACCAAAGTGTGCTAACATTAGCCTGCTTACACAACAATGCAGGCCACAATGGTGTTTTGATTCAGAAAAGCAGAGGTGTCACCAAACAGCATTTAGTTTTGGTTTAATGCTGGTGCTCAATGGCGACATCTACTGGATAAAACAGTCGCACATTCTTCCTTTAATAGCACATTTCCATGTTAGGCCTTTTTTTTTTTCAATATGCTTGATGCAAATTGTGGTTCTGTGTCTTTTTTTATAGCAAGTTAAACCTTTAAACAATCTTAAACCCCTTTTACACCCTCAGCTGGTGGTACATACGCATTGAAGCATGGCTTCCTGTATTTTACTGACCGGTGTGACTGCAGCACAGTGAAAGTACGCAGGTTCTGGCATGACGGCAGGCAGCTTGGTCCATTGAAAAGTCTGTAGGTTGATCTTCCACAGGTCAGACAGGATCATTTCTCCATTATAACCCCCACATAGAAACACCTCTGCAGGGAGGTACACAGCAAGATGCAGTTAAATAAAAAAATCACATATAGTATGTGCGTATTTCATGCCGTGTGAAAATGCTCCTCACCATCTTTGACCTGCACACAGCTGTGACATCGGCGAGCAGCAGGAAATCCTGTCGTGATAAAGAGACCAATTAAAGTGGAATCAGTGTATAATTTTTAAATAGTACAGTCAGGAAAATAATATAATCATGAATAACAAACCTATTTTTCCATGAGGTTTGGTGACTATTTCCTCCCAGTAGTTGGTTTCTAAATTATATGCGTGAATCTGATGAAGACAAATAAAATGTTAGATTGATGAAATGAAGGAGAAAGACTTTTTTTTGTCAAATATTGTCTTTGTGCTCGTTCCTACAACCTTGTCAAGGGGATATGACGTCCATGAAGTCCCACCTCCTAAAATATATATTTTCTGTCCATCATGAGCCAGTTCATGTCTGTACCTGTAGGGCCAAGCAATCATTTTCAGTACACTTCAGTGAAGATTTACTACAGTTTCACACTTGCTGCAGTTGTTCACATTGTCTGATGTCTGACCTCTCCTCAGGTAGATCTGAGGGTGCATTGTTGGGTTTGAGGTGGGTCCACTCCCTGGTGGTCAGGTCCAGCCTGTGCAGGTCGGTGCTGTAAAGGTAGCCTGTTGTCC
This sequence comes from Tautogolabrus adspersus, assembly GCA_020745685.1. Lineage (NCBI taxonomy): Eukaryota > Metazoa > Chordata > Actinopteri > Labriformes > Labridae > Tautogolabrus > Tautogolabrus adspersus. The sequence goes on from CM036539.1 coordinate 15,644,159, forward strand.
CTCCAAACACATAGAGGTAGCCGTTTATGATGACCATCGCCTGGAAACAGTTGATAGATGAAATGTTGATTACAAAAGATTTGTTGGAGGAGATCAAAGCAGTTTAAGAGAACATTTAAAGACTTCAGCTTTATTTAAACCTGCTCTAGAGAGACAGAAGCGGTTTACCTGTCCATAGATCTTGTTTGGTTTCTTCCCCCTGCAGTTGAGCAGATTCCATCGTTTGTACTGAACATTGCAAACATGGACGTCATTGCCGTTGCTTTCACCAAATGGAATCCCAGTGCCACCAAACACGAGCAGGTTGTTGCCGTGTAAAACAGCTGACGGGGAAGATACAACCAAACCATCAGAATCTAATGCAGTTAAATTACTAGCCTATCATTTCAAAAAAGGTTGGTTCAAGAGGTGCCAACTGAGTGGTTAAAAAGCACATGCCTTGTATAGAGGCCACAGCCCTCGAAGCAGAGGCCCCAGACTCGACTCCCACCCCCTGCCAATTACCACGTCATCACCCACCCTCTCACATCCATATTCCACTGTCCTCTCAATAAAGGCATGAAAAGCCTACAAAATAATATTTAAATAAAAAAACTGCTGGTTTAAATTTTCACACTGACATATTTCACTTCCTTGGTTTCAACTTTTAAAAAGGATTTTTGACCACCAGCGGCACCAAAGAGCAAAGCACTGAGAAGTTGATCACACAGGTTGTTTGTTTTACTGCAGTGTGCTTTCAAAAAAGGCATGATGCACATCTTTGCTGTTTGCACTGGGGGTAGTGAAGGTCAACTGCTGACTGCTGCTTCTCAACTGACATTGACAACATTATCAGCAGGTGAAATGGACGGCGGTCCCAAGAAAAGGAACGGTGGAGCAGAGAGGGAGAGAATACGAAAGAGAGAGTCCCTTGCAACAGACGCAGCGAAAAGCTTCAAAACAAGTGACATGTTCATAAGTGACACAGCGATAATGAGTGCAACAGAGTGATCATATGAAGGCAGTGTGTTTCAACCTGTCATAAATAGCATGAGCTAACAAAAGTGCATACATACTGTAGCCTACAGCTAGTAAATTAATGAGTGGCATGTTTTTTGTTTAACTCTGGTATAATACGGATTGGTATATGGAGACAGGGGAGTAAACATTTGTGTTAAACTGTTGTAGCGACTGTTTAACTGAATGTGAAATGTTGAACCAGGGACACAGTTAGTGGTTCATGTGGACAGTTTGGCCTGGGCTGGAGTTAAACTCCCGGTCTGAATTATTATCCCAGTCTGTCCCTTCAACTTCAACTTTATGATTATCCCGAAGCAAATTAGAGCTGCAGCAGGCATCAAGACACGACAGATACACAAAAAACAACATCACAAATACAGACATACAGATAATCCACAGCTCATTTGGAAAACAAAGGTACTTAACCACACTGAGCCAGAGGCTGAAACCGTTCAGACACAGCACATGAAATTACATTAAGTCAAATAAAGTGCTGTGCAGTCGGTAAAATTAAAATAGTTACAATGAATAACCGAGCTAAAATAGGTCAGAGAAGAATAAATAATCAGGAATATTATCTAGATTTGTAATCTAAAAACTTGTCTAACCCACATTAAAAACTAACATAAGAAAAACCAAAGTTAGTCTAGAAGATTTAACTTTTCAATGACAACAGGGACAAAAGAATCTGTGGTCTTGTTTTGGTTCGAGGCATTCCCTGGGGAAAATTGTTGCAGGTCTACGTACACAGAACATATTAAACTCTTTAAAACTAAATTGACCAAAATAAGGACATCAATAAAAAAATTAAATAAATTACTGATTGGATCTTGCTATGTAAGACCGCATGCAAACCTGCTTCAAGACCTGTACACATACAAGCATAATTCTGTCTTTCTTCGACAGATGAAGTATTTATGTGTCGTGCTGCTTTCTCTCTTTATATTTGATCCACAAACGATTTCGACACTAAATACATAGAAGCCTCTTACTGAGACATGCAACATGCAATTTGTCAAAATGTGCGGCAACACCAGACTTTATTTTAAGTTTTGTGGTATGTATATATAGATATATAAATATATACACATACACACAGCATGGGCTTATAAGTAAACCCTACGACCCGTCGTGCAAAAGAAAGACAAAACAGGTATACGAGGTATAGCAAGATGAAGGGAAATTCGTAATGATAGGACTGACGCTGAGGTCACAGTGTCCTTGACCTTTATTCATCAAAATCTAGTCAGTTCATTCTTGAGTCAAAGTAGAAGTTTGGGAGTCATTGTGTTTACAAGAACTGGAAAGAACAGTAAACTATAACGTTATAGTGAATTATCTTTGATCTTGGTGTAAAAAAATTACATAATTTATCATTTCATCCTGTTTGAGCAAATTTGTTGAATGATGAGCAGATGAATTATTATGTCACTGACTAAATGTTTTCTACGCAGATTACAGTGACTGACATGAACACTAAATTGAAATCAGTTTTCTCTGCGTCCATGTGGCTGTAGTTCCTTTAATTAAGACTTGCAGCTGGTTAAAGATGAGTAAAGTTGGTGTCATTCCAATAAAAATGGAGGCCATTGCAAGATTCCTTACCTGACATAGAGGCTAGCTCAGTGGGCATGTAACCCTCTGTGCGGACCTGCTGCCATGTCGCTGTGGCAAAATGAAACCGCCAAAGCTCCCTGAAAAGAGGGTAGTCTTCATTCTCTGAACCTCCTGCCTCCTCAAAGTCTGGGTTGTAGCCTCCAAAAACATACAGGTTGGCACTGTCTGCAACACAGCGGTGTCCACTCCGGGCGGGGGGTACACAGTGTCCTGTGGGAGGGACACGTTCATGACAGACTACGTTTTCAGTCCCTGATGTTAGTGGAAAAAATGGAAATTATTTCAGCAAAGAACATATGTATCGTAAAATATTACACAAGAAGATGTGAACTATTTTGTTTAAACCAAACGCGGGCCAATTTTTGCTCACGATTACTGTAAGTGCAAGAGATAACCCTGGCTGATTGCAACTGTAAAAATATACAGGATTTATTTTACAGAAGCAAGATCACTTAGTAATGTAGTTCATATGGCTCTGGTCTCCTTTAAAGAAAAACAGCCTGTTGGAGAGTAGGTTTGGGTGATATCAATCAAAGTAGCAAACAATGGTGTCCAGAGTGAAACATCGCTAAGGATAATGATATTGTTTTTTAAATAATAGATCATTTGCACTGCCCTGTAGTTTTCTTAGCCAAATTAACCAAGCACTGATCCCTAATCTAGAAATGGTTTTACCATTATGATGACCGTTTGGCTTTTAAATCAGTGTTACATCATGTCAGTGGTAGAGGGCTTCTTTTAGAAGACTGTGAATGGATATGTACTCTCCGTACCTTCTCTCAGAAACCTGTTGGGAATCCGCAGGTTGGGGCAGGAAGGGGAGAAGATGCGCCGAGCCTGAAGCCATCGTGCTCGCTTCTTGGAGCCTGTCGATCAGACACCACGCAAGAGAGAGTGTCAAATGATGTACAGCTAATATAATGCATGCATTTCAGATGTTGGACCAATGCCATTTATTAACCTGCAAGATTTGACCTTTTGTGGAAAACCTCCATCTTAGAAAACAGAATCATGTTGGGAGTTCGTGGTTAAAATATTAATCAATAGAACAAGAGGGTACACTTAATATTGACTCCTGTCACAGGGTCAGTTATTATTGGCTGAGTTATCAGCAGAAGCTTATTGTCATGGTGAGGCTGCACATACAGTCCTTGACTATCCGATATGTCTTTTTTTTTTTTCTTCTATTGGTTCCATACATCATCTCTTTCGTGGCACATGGCTAGTGGATAAGAGGGTCGTTTGACATTACAACCATGCAGAATTTAACTAGGAAAAAATATTAATTAGCAAGTTGTCGTGACAAGCTAACGATACAGAAAACGTCTTCAGTTGTGTCCCCTCTATGATGCTTATATTTTGCCCACATGCAAGTCCCTATCAGTCCGTCATGTGAATCCCCTTTGAAAGAAAGACAAAGCACGATAGCTCTTCTAGATGTTAATTCAATCGTTAATTTCGGCTAGCTTCCGTAGCAGCATTAGCCAGCGTTGGCCTGTATGCTGAAGTTAGCGGTGGTGATACACCACTATATCTTTGCTCACTCAGACAAAACTATAGTATCCTAGTGTACACAAAGACAACAATGACGAAGATCTACGCTAACTACATTCACCTGCAGATCACTGTTTGCTTTGCGAGCTTTGTCGCGCATCTTGTTCCCTGCAGGTAATCTGGTTTTGTTTACAAACCTGAGTCGCGGATTGAGGGCCTCCACGACAGTTTCTCAAACTTATTGAGCTGACTGAAGGTTCCGTCCTTTTCGGCCGACATCTCCACAGTTCACCACACAGACGTGGTTCACACCCAGACCTGGACAAGGACCGGCTTCAGTTTGAACACACGTTGTGGCATGGGCCCGCGAGCTCACACAGTCACACTAAAATAAAGAAATGACAACAGTAAGCGTCCACACCTGCTGCGGCTGCTTTCAGCGTCACAGCCAGCTGGCCTGGACTGACCAATCAGAGGAGGGGAGCCCTGCATGTCGCGTTCAAGAATCACACGGAGATGTTTACAGCTTTGAATTACCGCTGTGACCATACGTTTTTACAAAGTGTATTATGTACAGTCTTTGCAAGGAGCTGGTCTTAGTTATTTATTTAATTAATGAGCCAACAAATGCTCCACTTACCCCAGACCTAAAGTTACAGGCAAAGGAAAGGGACAGAAGTAATACAAAGAATAAAATTATAGGCCTACTAAAAATATTGAAAATAAATAAATACTGTATTAAACATACCATACTAAATTAAACGACCCTTACATTTGTTCAATACCTTCTATATGCACAAGACATTTTAAAATGGTCATTTTTATAGTTGATTAGGTCTAATTATTTTCCTGAAGAACGTAGTCTACTGATCATTTGGTTTATAAAATATGCCAGTCACATTTCCCTCAAGTCAAGTCCAACCTTCTTTGATTGCTTGTTTGTCAATACATTCAAAATCCAAAGATGGTAAACTTACAGTCTTATAAGAAAAAACAAATCATTCTCACAACTCACAAGTGAGAACATGGCATCAATATTTGGCATGTTCTAAAATGTTATCTTGATAATGTTTTGATCATGATAGACTATCCTATGATAATTGTATGTTTTATGATAATTTTCCATCTGATATGAGGGCATACATGCTTCTTACTGTATATCATTAAAGCACATGGATTTTCAAGTGTTAGGGATATCAATGAATCAGAGTGAAATATGGATAAAGTCAGTGGAAATGCGTGCATTTTATTTGATGTAAGGATTTGAATTTGCCTTGAAGTTACTTTTGCATCGTCAAGATTAACATCACATGACCTCTTTATCAGTAAATTGTTTCAAAGATGTTTGGTGACATATAACCTGACAGATGAATGATAAACAACACACATTAATTGCTTGCTTTCAGTGTAAAGCTATGATGGGGGACATACAATTACTTTGGATTGACTCATTTTGATCAAGTGAACCAAGAGACAACCTTTACCCCAGATTTACAGTGGCAGTTGCTGATATGCAGTAATCTGGATTTGAAGCTCATTGGGATAGGATGAAGTAAAAAAAACACACACAGATCAGCTTTTTCCTTGTAGACCGTGTGAATATAAAGTTCAACAGCTTAGAACTGAAACAAAGAGCTGCATCTGCAAATGTCAAAGCAGATAAGGAAAAGATTGGATCAAGAAAAAATCGGCCTTTTAAGAGTTGATTGCTTACAATCTCAAATACTTCATAGATCAATTGTTTTCAATATTTGGGTGCAATCATGTAAATATTTAGCATGTAGGGCAACAGTCAATTGGCATGATTGGTTTTACAGGTTTCACCTTGTTCCTTTACAAATTTACCTTTGAACAGAAACTTCACTGTATGAAGTGGCTAAAATGCAATTTTAAGAGGAGACAGAGACCTGGCACACATGCCATTTCAAAGGCACTGAAGAGGTGCTCAAACAATGAGCCAAGACTGAGTGACAGAGGTTAAACAGGAGATGAGTCATCAACTTTTTTTTTTTGTCCCCATATGTGATCTATTTATTAGGAAGGTGGACCTTGATACCATGAGACTTGAGGAGATTCACTTCATTCATCATATTCTTTCTGTCTCTGCATTAAATGATTCAAATAGATAAACTACTCTGCAGTATCTTGTTTAAACTTGCAATGTGAGATAGGCCTATCTATTGCAACTATTGAGAACACGACAGTTCATTTCTGAGAAGACTTTACCCGAGCCTGTAAAGCAACATTTTGAGCTGAGCACACACTGATTGTATGTGGTTAGATTTAAACATGTAAACCATTAAAAAGACAGTCTTTCAACATTTTTGTTTATAAATGTACTTCAGCAACACCCAACAAATGAAAGTGACAGGGGGGTACTACATGCATGTCTCCAAATCCATGCGGCTGCATGGAGGAACTCTGTTTTGAGCTGAATGACCCATGTGACCCTATTGATCAAGTTTGACTTTTTCATACACCATAACCGTGTTTTCTTAAGTCTGTATAATGACTCATGTATGGCTATATAATACATAAAAACAGCATATAAACAATCTTCAAGTCAAATGCTGTTATTCTCGTGTGAGTAGTCATCACAACAAATACTTTTTGTTCAAAGTAAGTTACAATTTTTCTATCAACAAAACAGTTTCTCAACAAGCCACCCTTTTTCAAACTATTATGTCAAGTCTGCGTGTTTCCATGAATTCAGTCAGGTATAAATCACATTTACCTCAAAAGGGTTAACAGACTGTACAATATATGATTCTTACAAGATTGTACACAAAAAGGATCTGTCTTTTTTAAACACACAATTAATGTCATAATTACAGTTGCAAACAGCGTGGCAACATCAAGTAAACACCTGCAGCATCTTAGAAGATTTCAGCACAGAAAATCTGTTTTCACTCTTGAGCTGTTCAGCTTATGATCATGATGTGTGTTGGAATTGAAAGACGCTGAATGGGGGAAGTTCTTGGTATTAGCTTTTTCAACTTCTTTACTTGTAAGAGTGTTTTAAATTAGGCCTAGATATGTCCATAATGGGAAACTTAATACAGAAGCAGAAGTTCTGTAAAATACAGTTTAACCAAAGAGCAAAACACACTAAATTATCCTAAAATAGAAATTAAAACATCTCTTAGAAGCAGTTTGTGTGTGAACATTATACACTACACCAAAGTAGAATAAACCCAATTGAATCAGAATCCATTATTTCTTTTAGATAGCTTAGTAACCGGGCAAATGTTGCTACTATCTTACACCCCTGTAGACGATGTAGGGCAAGCTATTTTTTCACCAATGAATATCAACCAAGATAATGTGTGAGATTAAAGGCTTCAGTAACTAATCAACAATTCATACTTAAATTAAGATAAAGGATTAAGAGTGGCTTTGAGGAAAGAACTTCTGCCCCAAGTGCATTACTTTTTTCTGCCTCTTACTGATTTTGGTATAGATGTAGGCATAATAGACTAGCACGCAAGTTAATTTGACCATACTTAACCAGCCTCACAGAAACATTTGCCATGAGTCAAGTTGGAAATTAAAATATAGACCTTAATCCCTGTAGGAATGGTAATCATACATTTTTTATGTACCGCCAAATACAATAAATGAACAGAGATGTGTGTTCTGTTGGTTGTATTTCTATACCCGGGCCCTCCTCTCCTCAGTATGGTCGCCTGAGGTTGATGTCACTTGCAGCAGAGTCTTCAGGACAGGACTGATCTGGTCAGAGAAACACTGAAGAGCCACAGAGGGGAAGAAAAAGTGGGCGATGTTGCAGCTAAGAGCTTGTTTATGGACGCTGAAAGGCTGTTGTTGATACAGTCCACTGAGCTTGTAGCTATTTTCCAAGCTGAAAGGTTGAGGTAGCCTCATCGCCGCAGTATTTTTAGATCACTTCTGAAAGGAATACAAAAATGTCGTCTCCAAGTCCGGGCAAGAGGCGAATGGATACCGACGTGGTGAAACTGTATCCTTTTCAGATCATCCACAACAAGAGTGAATTATCAAAGTAAAGAGCTTGTTTTACAGTGATTTCCAGCTCTTTTATGTTGATAAATTCCTGTATTTGTTTCCAGTGGCTGGTGTTAGGGTGTAGATTATGTGCCTGCTACATGTTTGAGACTAATAGGTTTAGTTTAAAGTGTAAACACTTTGGTGTGAATGTGTAGCCCCGTGTCTAACGTATGACTGCAGGGTGGCATATGTTAGCTAGCTCACGGTGAAGTTGGCAGGACGAAGAGGAAGCTACACATTATCGTTGTTTTGTATGTTAGCATGCGTTAGCTCGCTAACACATTAGCAACCTTCGTCTTGTTTATCAGCTGAGAGTTAGCAGCGGAATCTGTCGCAATGTAAGTCTGACGGAGAAGTCTGTGAACAGTGCTAGCATCTGTTTACAGTCTATGGTTAGCATTAGCTTAGAGGTGATAAAGTTGGTCTCTTAAAGAGTTGATAATGTGGTCCCACCGAACTGACAACACAATGTGGAGGATTGGCGAAGACTTTTTTACATTTTGAAAATGCTTCTTTGGAAAGAGAAGTTGATTTTTTTCATGAATTAGTAACATTAACGTCGAAGTAGCCAGTGTGTACCTTTCTTTCCAAGGGGAACAAATAGGTGGCAGGACGCATGTATAGTCGACAGTTAAATGCTTTCATTAACATGGGAATAGTAAAACCGACCCGCTGAGCTTTTAATGGTTGACCACATACAAACAAATCTTACAAATCGATGATAAATATAACAAAGAGTTAAGTCACGGTTTGGCGTGTTTATGAACTGTTAACATTATTTATAACATGTATTTTTGAATGCAGTCAATCAATGCTTAAAGTAACAAACAGCGAATAGATGTATCGTCTTTATAATATTTATTTATATATTTGGAAATAACATCAATCTCTTAATGATATGACACCCGATGTTGTGCTTCATCTAGAACTGATTTGGTTAGACTTATTATAATAAATAGTTATAGAATATATGTTTTGTGTTATTAATAGCAGTTTTCTGCAGGAGTTTGCGTGAAAGGATTTGTGACAGCGTGAGCTGAATTGTTTTGTTTTTGTCCTGCAGCTAGATGCTGCTCTCTGATTGGTCAGCCTGTTACCATCCGGAACATGGTAGAGGGCGGGGCTTCATACACAGCTGATCGAGGGAACAACAAGCGTGCAATAGAGGGCAGATGAGGGGAAGGGGGCTGGGAACATCCCGTGCTGGCCAGGGACATTGCACTAGAAACTATTCTGACGCGGAGTGGTTGAACCCTAAATATTTACAGTCTGTGGGTTGAAGACATAGTTTCATGAAGTTTCCACAGTAACAGACCCAGCGTCTCTAACATACACACAGCTCGTTATGATGCGTGGGAAGTCCCATCAGCAGTCATTATCAAGCAACATGTGGATGAGTTAAGATTTCCCCAAGGAAATTATAGATGTGTTTATATCAAGAGCTTTGCGCAACATGCTCACATTCAGGTATTCCAGGTAGATTTTAGTGCATTTGAACATAGAAAGGATGATAGTTCATTGTCTATGACTGATGCAAACAAAAGAACGATACAAAATAAGTTAACTTTTTTCCATTGTTTTTCTGTTCTTTTATTTTGTTGACATTTTTATAAGATATTGCTGAGAAATCAGAGAATAGATAGTGGGAGCAATTCTGAAAAAAGCACTTCAGGATCCATTAGTTCTTGCTGATGTGGACTTTGTATCAGCAGCCCTGAGTGTATCATCACTGTTCAATAAGAGATGCTTTACTTAGCGTCATATAGTAGCTTTATTAATAAGTGAAACGAGTGCTAGGCTTAAAAATCTGATGTAAAATCAGGAGATAGTGCTAATCAATCATTGTGCACTGGGGGCTTTTGTCAAAATAAAGCTTGTCCCTTGTGTAGTTACATTCCTCCTGAGTGAGTATGTGCTTAGGTTTCTCTGTATTCCCCCTTGAGAAATGCATAAAGATGCACATTAGAACTGCCCAAGCCTGTATGGTATTTTATTTATAGGACCTTACCGCCTCAGATCACTTTTAGAGACACTCTGTCTTCCTGGTCTGTGGTTTGTAAACCTTTTTCTAGTGAGTGACTCTCTGATAGATGTTTTCACTTCTATTACCCACTGACAGTTGTGTAATCAAGCTATGTAGTGCTGTTATTTGTGCTCCAGCCGTTTGGCTTAATCAGCATGTGTACGTTAGCTCCTTTGGATTGTGTGGATAGAGATGACAGGAGGATTTAAAACAGCATGATGAAGCACAGTGTGACAGCTACTTGTGTGCTTTTTGTGTGTGTTTTTTTCCCTTCTCAGTCCGTCATTGTGGAAAGACTCAGAGTTGTTGATGCATGGGCTCGACCTCGCTGCTGTCATCACAGCTGTGATTATGACACATCCTTCCCTCTTCAGCTGAAACTACTTGCAAAACAGATCCTTTACATCTGATAACTGCAACAACTGTACTTTTTATGTGCTGCACAATAATGATTCATCCTAATTTATATGACACCTTTCATACAAGGAGAGAAGTCCCAATTGCTATAAAATAGAAAAATAAAAACATGAGAATTAGATAAGTGCAAAGTCTGTGTGATAAAACCAATCAAATCAATAACAAACAGCGGCAACTTAAAGAAAAACACTCCATAATCAATCAAACAAAAAGTGCCCAAAAAAACCAAGATAAGGGAGAAATAAGAAGTGTGAGTGCAACTTAAAGCAGTAAATCTCAATAAATCTCTTTTCTGTTGTTGTGTAAAAAAGCTTCCAGAGTTTGAAACTCTTACTGGCTCAGGTTGGAGTTCAGTAGTTCAGGTGCTGAGTTAAAAAAGGCAGAGATGTCATGTTTTTAATATTTCTTCTACAGTTTGCATTCAGAAAATAGGCTAAGGATGAACATTTTCAGTCATTTCAATATTTAAGAACGTGTGGTTAATCATCAAACTAGTAATTCTTTGATAAGGAAGTCTAATGCCAAATAGCTTGCACTGCACGTTATCGTTGTCTTTTCTGTCAAAGTACATCCAGGCATCACTTTTCCTGGCCCCAGCTGACACGGTGCATGTAAAGCTAACTGAGGTGAACTATTGTAGCCTTAAACAACTTTTGTGCAGCGTGAAACGTTTCTCGAGTAATGACATCAACAATGAATACTCGAGTAATTGTACCCACTCCTAACAAAGGCCCTTTTTAAATCACCAAGAACCTTTAAAAACAAGTCAAAACTGTATTATTATAATCAGTGGGGCTTTGTGGATGAACCAAAGCTAATGTGTATTCACTAAAGTATAGATGTGATCGTTCATACCATCAGCAGTGTAGTGTTTTTTTTCTTTACCACTGTAAGATCGAGACCTTTAAGTTGTTGTCCTGTGCTGTGTTAGAGGTTAACACCTGTTGTCTGGGTATTTCTGACACCACGTTATTGATCCTATCTTTGTCCAGACAAGTTCAAAAAGGAACTTTGCTCAACAGACAAAGCAGCTCAGCTTGATTTTCAATCATGTTTGTCGAACACATGTGTTATATTCTTTGAATTCTCTGCCCTTTGTGCTGCTGTTGCGTTGGTTGTCTCTTTTTCCTTAACAAGACGTCAGCATTGAGAGCAAACACGAGGTCACCATCCTCAGCGGACTCAATGAGTTTGTGGTGAAGTTCCATGGACCACCGGGATGTAAGAGCCACTGATTTTCACATTTATTCTCCTCCTCATTCAGAGTGTGTGATAGAGTGTTTACTGATTGGTCTTTTCTATGCAGCGGCATATGAAGGAGGTGTATGGAAGGTCCGAGTTGACCTACCAGATAAATATCCCTTTAAATCACCGTCTATAGGTACGTTATATTTCTGTTAAGACAAAGGTTTAAAATCTTCAGATCAAATCATACAATGAAATGGATGACAACTGCTTCTTCTTGTTGTCTTAACAGGGTTCATGAACAAAATCTTTCATCCCAACATCGACGAAGCGTAAGTAATCAGCAGATATCAGTTGATTCACATTTAATCAGGAACATGAAAAACTGTAAATCAATCTTTATCGCAGCAAAAACAAGACAAATGCCACAGAAGTCTTCAAGCTTGTTGCCAGGAGCAGATTCTAATGTTTAGCATGTTTGAACTGATTCATAGGAGAGAGGAAAAGCCGATGTTTCTTTCATCTTCAGGTCGCTGAACACACACTCTGCATCCCGTTTCTACTCGATCGTCATATTGTATCTCAAAAGTGTTTTGTCTGTTGCAGGTCAGGAACTGTGTGTTTAGACGTCATTAACCAGACGTGGACGGCGCTTTACGGTAGGTCACGACCACCGCTCTCATCGTGACAGCTTTAAGTAGTTTCACTGATTAAAGTGACTGACGTTACAGACAACAAAAACACTTACAAGGAAACAGCTGAAAATTCCTCGGGGCAGTTTATGGCAGAGCTTCTCACTTTTGATGGGCTTACACTTCAGTGACCGCTGCTCTCTGTCCTGAGGTCATGCATTGAACGCTGATAGGTCAGAACGTCCACAGGCTAAGGGACAGACAGGGGAACAAGCTCACTCGGGTGGTTGGGTCTCTGACTTTGTTTTGTTTTTCAAGACTGAAAGAATGATTGAAATGACCATCAATAGAGCCATGATTTAGGTTTCATTACCGGTAAGTCATAATGGGTAATAGATGCTTACACTGCTACGTTTTTGGCCTCGTATTGATCGTTATTTCAAAGGTACATCACTGTTTCTTTCACATGTTCAACCTTTCTGACTTCATTTGTTCTTCAGTGTAAATCACATGTTTTTTAAAGGGAGTGGGGGGAGATTAGGTCACAGCTTAGAGATAACTCTGTTTATTTATTGTTCAGCTTGTTTTGTAATCCATATCTTTGTTTATTTTTTTGTCATGTGTTGTCCCTGTGAGAACACCCTGATAAGTATTTGTGTGTGCTGCGGGGGCGGTGTGACACCAGTGTGATGAGCAGTCAGCACTCTATAGTTTGGGTGACTAACACACTCAGCAGAATACAGGCGGTAACCTTGTTTGAATCTCCTTCGACATAGCATTAGCATTTGTTAATCTATTACTGAAAACATGAACATTAGCATCAAAAAGTTGGAGAAAAGCCATTTTCAGTGTTCTGGCTTATTGATGTCTATTCCTGTGAAAAAACATGTCATCAAACAAATGAGTTTGAGTTGAGATCGGCCTGATATGCCATTGCATGTCATTTCAGATGCACTAAATGAGCATACATGTCGTCAAATCTTCTGAAAGCCCTGAGACAACGGTCTTTGAGAGAATAAAAATGTTGTTAGATATCATGGCAATTTTGATTAATTCTGCATTATGTCCTTACTTTGTCTTTTGCACCTGATTATGAAGAAGAGGAAGATATACTTTATTAATCCCGCGAGGGGAAATTCAGTTTTACACTCTTGTTATTGAACATGCTACACACACACATGCACAAATCCTATGGACATGCACTAATGGAGCGATGTCAGATGTCATACAGGCTGATATGTGATTATTAATGACGTGGCCTGCTTCTCACAGAGTGGAGGGATCACTACAAGTAGTGTTGTTGATGTTTTGTCTAGTTGGAGACGATATAAAAACAAGAAAATAACTTGTCCACACAGTTTTTTCTGTACCTGACTCATCTCACAGATACACTTTCATTTCTACATATTTATTGTCTATTTTTGTCCTTTTTTCTAAGTAACTTGAAGTCAAAGTTACAGAAGATCTACATGGAATAAGAGTATCGTCTTCTCTGTCTGTAGTTACCCCTTTTAAGAATTGAGTTTTATTTCATCTTTTAAAACAACCAGACAACTACAACACAACGAAAAGTAATTACAAGGGAAGCCTCTCTTTCTAATGTTGTAGCTGTTTTGAAAGCTCATCCAGCTTGCTTATATTGCTCTGTTACTTTGCTGTTCTCTGTACTGACCAATCTGTCTCTCCACGTCCACCAGACCTCACCAACATCTTCGAGTCGTTCCTCCCCCAGCTGCTCGCCTACCCCAACCCTATCGACCCTTTGAATGGAGATGCAGCGGCGATGTACCTGCACAGACCGGAGGATTACAAACACAAGATCAAAGGTATCAAAGCCGAATGTCTCACTGAAAAGATGAAGTGTTGGATGAGATGTAGAAATACAAAACGACGTGCGTCTGTCTTTCGGTGATAAGAAAGATCTCAAAATGAAAATGTGTGAGGGGCTCATCAAGCGACATGATTCAGCGCACATGTTCTAATACTATCATAAGCCATGTCAGACATGTTTGTAATTTACAATCAAATAACAGTTATGAAGTTTAGATCCGTTTTCTGTCACATGATGAGTCAGACATAGAACAGAAAACCTGAGCATGTAAATATGAACAGAAGTAGGTTATATTTATCAAAAGAAAAGATGCATTACCCTTTTTGAATGGAAAGATATAAATCAATGAGGAGTAGTCTCAAACAGAACAAATCTGGAGTCCGGCTCCATTCTCAAGTTTCAGGAGCTTTAAACTGTGAATGGTGCTCACATTGTTGTAGTGAATCTACAAACAAATGTTGTGACTATATTTCCCTTTCCATTCAATACTGTGTTTGATATGATTAGGGCGCCAGTCAAAGCATGACGAATTTTCATCCCTCATCACTCCACACTTCTCTGAGATTATCGCAATTTATTGAAGAAGATTTTTTGAGCGATGAACATTTTTTAAATATCACACCATGTCAACTATTTGAGATACTTCTTTTCTCCACATTCCGTTTTTTTTGTTTTTGGGACCAATTTAAAATAAGATTAAACAAGTTGATGCAATCACACTTTTTATACGAGTTTTTCATCAGCACACGGATTTTTACATGTAGATGTACCAAATATACGTTTGTATCTCTGGGACTTCTTTCTGATGCTGACTTAAAAGTTCAGATCAATAGCAGAGCTGGGCGATGTGACTTCAAAATAAAATCTCACACCTGACACGATCTTGGTAAATCTGGGTTTTTTCTTCTATGACATATATATTTATATATGTGTGTGACAAAGAAATGACTACTAACAAGTTTTGCTTTTGTTTTTATGAATACAATTCAACCCAAACACACTGAATTTCAAGGAAGCATTAAAGGTACAGCAAAAGTACAGATGAGGCAGAGCAACTTAAAGAGAGAAGAAGTTAAAGAGAAATTCTCGACTTCATTCTAGAAAAATCTTGATTTTCCACAGACCCAATTTCCACACCCCGTGTCAAACGTATTTAAATTGCGTTAAGATTTTTGTCAAATGTGACTACAGGCGTTCAGACGAGTTATGCACTCCTGATTGTTGCACCTGAAATTATCTGTTTTTAGATGCAGTGAAGATGCTGACGTCATTTTGGCTTCTTGTGTTATTTTCTTTTTTCAGAGTACATCCAAAGGTACGCCACGGAGGAGGCTCTAAAGGAGCAGGAGGAGGGAGGCGGTGACTCCTCTTCAGAGAGCTCCATGTCGGACTTTTCGGAGGATGAGGCTCAGGACATGGAGTTGTAGTGACGGGGGAGACTACGCCCCCTTCACCTCACAACAGACTATCATGTCCCAAAGAGCAGGGGCTCAGTGCTATATTCATATTAAAGACAATTTTTTACAGCGACATGAGGATTTTTATCTCTACACAAGGATTTGCAGTAGGATATTGCAGAATATAAACCCTTAGTTAGGAGTTCATGACCACCTGCCCTTCACCCTCCTCTTCACCCCTACAGAAGCCTGTTTGGATCAGAAAGGAGTGCATCAATCATTCTCATGGTCTAAAGAGGTTTTTATCATGGCTTTCACACTGTCACGAGGACTGTCATCGAATCAAAGCTGTTTACACTCAGTTTCCTATTTGGATCAACCAGCCACACAAACCACACCTCCTTCTCTCTCATTTTCATTTCACAATTTCCTGCATCCCCAGGCCAGCAGAGGACTGCATGATTACTAACACTGATTCAAAAATGTGTGAATTTCAATTTTTATTTCATTCTCTTTTTTTGACACTGGGAGCTGCTGTTACCATCATCACTTCCTCTGAGGACCAGAAGGCCACAGTGCGATCATGTGATCATTGTGCACAGGCTGGACCGGACTGCCCTCCGTGCAAACATGATGACTCATCTACACACACTATTGAACAACTAGTGCATCCGCCATGATCTCAGCTTGCGTGTGTGTGCAAGCATGCGTGTTAGTGTGTGTGTGTGTGTGTTTGTGCAAGAATGAAATCCACAGAGAATCAGGGTGTTTTGATAACTTGAGTTGTGACCCTGATGCTCAGAAAAGAAGGTTCACAATCCTTACCATTCTTCTCCTCTTAAGCACCCCCCTCACTCCCTCCTCCTCTCCGTTTTAGGAAAGTCTTTGTCATTCTCCGTGTATCTTTGTATATTGTGGCATGACACTGAAGTGAAGTTGTGTAGGTATGTGTAGACATGTGGAGGAGGCCGGATGGGGTTTTCCAGCAATTATCTCAGTCCCTGTTGAATATTCAAATTCTGATCTCTGACTATTGTTTGTGTTGAACTATAACATGTCTCTGATTTGCTTAGGGATAGTGACTTTATTTTGTATTTTGCAGGTGGGTATGCCTGTCATAACATTTAATTTTATTCTTACATAACATGCTAGTTTATGGACTAACTGTCTTGTAAAAATGAGAAATATCTTTGTCCTTGGGATGAGTCTTTGTTGAATCAAATCCTCCAAAGAAATGTTGCACCCACTGCACCCCCTTCTTATGCAAACGTGTCCATTTAGTAAATGATTTATGTTGGCAGACAAAAGTGCTCTTTGTTTAAGCCATTCAATACTGGCGCATTTACTGTTTCATGCTGTTGATGGCATGTTTTCTAAACGCTGGGACCAATTTCTAACCGATCTACGAGCCTATTTCTTAAAAAAAACATCGGGGGAATCCTCCTCAGTGTGGATATAAAGATAAGAAGTTTATACTGAGGTTAAATACGAAGAGGAAAACGTTTGTTGCATAAGTCCATCTTTGAGTAAACAAAACATAATTTCAGGTGCAGGTTTCTTCTTCTCCGTTTCTCCTGTTTAGCCCTGTAAAAGTGTGTGTGCCTGTACGGAGGAGGTGTTACTGGAGCAGTGACAGTTTACTGTTAAATTTCATGATGTTGTGCTGCTCTGTGTTGAAGATCAGGCTTGAAGCCTGAGGCGACTTGAAGATGAAGTTCAGTTTGTGTTATATCTGAAAGGAAACACAAGTTTCACCTTAATCACCATCAAAATGGGCTTTGTCTCTTTGTTTTGAAAGAAATCATTCATATAGAAAATGGAAGTAAGGATCCCTTTATAATCCCTTTATACTTCTTCCATTAGGTGTTTCAAGAGGTTTTTTTTTTCATTTAAGAGTTGGTAAATGTAGTTTGTCACAGTTTTGACATGGCATGAAAATGTGTCATTATATAGCGTAGTTATAATGGCTTGAATTAGCCTTGGTAACCAAATCTATGTTGGTGTAGGTCTTAGGACTACATGATGTCACAGTTAACATAGTCATTTCAGTAACAAACCACTGTCCAGCCTTGTTAATCGTCCTGATCGGAAATCATCAGTGTATAATGTATTTTTATTATTATTATTATTATTGTATTGCAACACATATATTAGATGGCTATAATTTGTTTGACTGTTTTTATTTTTGTCTTTTTAGCCCTGTGGGATAGAAGTCAAGATAACCCTGATTTTTAAAGTGCAAAAAAATAAATAAATGTGCTTCCCTTGTAAGTTGAAGAAAGAAATAAACAAAAAAATATACAAACTATGTTGGCACTCTGCTAGTGTGTGTGTGTGACTGTGTTTGATTGCTTCAAATTGTCGTGATGGATTCAACGATGTGACACTTTGTAAAAATGTAAAAATGTTTGGGCCCCGGATAAGTTTATAACACATGTAGTCCTGCTGGGCAAAATGGCGATATTCCTTACAACATGCATCCTCTGTCCACCAGGTGGCGTCATATCTCTATTTCATAGACAAGAAGTCTCAGATGTCTCATCGAGCAGCTCATTCAACTGAACTACAGAATAAGATAAACATTAATCTTTGTTCAGTTCCATTGTCTCAACATATGAATGCAAACATATGAAACCCCGATCTTCTTAATCACACTGCTTATCTGTATCAAATGATATCTTGGAAATAAAGCTGAAGGAAATGTACTGCAGTTATAGTAAAATGTGAGTTAAGGCCTCCAAGTAAAGGGGTTATTTTCTGTCCGCTCTGAAAGGTTTTCACTCATGCCACAGATGAAAAAGTGACATTTTTCAGTTGTGATGGCTTAATTCTATTTAGCTGCTTCAGTTTCAGGGTCCCGCTGAATGCGGGCTTACCTTTACATTGTCACTGATTACTTTACTACCCAATAAAGGGTAAAAAAATAAATAAATAAAAAGTGCAGCAGCCCATTTCGTCCCAGGACAGAAGAAAATGTGATACCTTTTTTTTATAAACAAAAGAATTTAAAGAGGATTAAAGTCTTTTCAACAGACGTTTCCCTTACCAATTCATTATTTTGGCTTGTTTGACTTTGACTTAGTTTTGAAAAAATGTTGTCCTATTTATTTAAAATCCTTACTATTAGATGATTTACTTTTCATCCTTTTATTTTCTTTTGGTATAAATTTGCTGCCAGTTATTTACAGATGTAATACTATGTGGTATGGTGACGCTATCCCGATTTTATTTCCACATTATTTGAAAATCTAACTCGTTTCATTCGTGGATTGATCTAAACATATATATTGTACATGCATGCAGATGCTGTATGAGTATGTGCAGCAGGCACACAGCCCGGCTGTGGCTCGTAATGATCTTATGAAATATTCATTGTTTTGGCCCTGCACGTCTTTATGAGCACGATCAGGTTTCTTGTTTCACTTTAATTTAGCTACAGGGTTGAAGCTTCACGCAGATTATTAGGCTTCTTAATATCGGCTAATTGTATCCCCAAACTCGTTGATTTTTGTCAAGTGTAAATAAAGCTTTTATATTAGAGTGGTAGCCTATTGAATTAATCAAAATCCATTTTCCTCAAATGACATACTGTAGGGCTGTTTCCAGCTCAGAAAACAAGTAAACACTTAAATCTCTGCACATGATGCTCTTGATGCAGACATTTAAGGTGTTGGCTTTAATTTTATGTTAGAGACGCTTGAAGTTTGAGGTACTGGAGTTTTGAGATACTTTGTCGGATGGAATGTAAGATAATCGGAAACGCGCGTGATGCTAAGTTGTATAAGGGATATAAAATGTTGCCTTTTTTTTTTATTCGTCAAGTTATCGGAGAGTAACTTGAGCAGCTTTGGCTGCGCTGTGCGGAGGCTGAGGAGCCGCTGCAGGCCGGCTGCGTCTCCTTCATAATGCATGGAGAGGACAAAGGCTGCACGGGTGGATTTCAGCGTCAACTTTGAAAGAGCCGTAATCCAAACCTGTCCTCTCCCACTTTGACGCTCTCACATCAGCTGAAAGGATGATGCCTCTTTTTCCACCTGCAATCTGTCTAATAATCACCGACAGCAGGTAAATGAGCTCTGCTGGACCTTTGGTTGCTTGTATATAAAGAGGAGCTGAGGTGGCCTTGGTTCAGACAAACTTGTGGTCCCATGCAGCAGGAAGGAGACCGCGCGGAGCTTCAGGCCGGGTTGCAGCAGTGTGCCACACCCGGGGGTGGTGGTAGGTCTGCTGTAAACATCAGGTGGGTGGATGTATAAGGGTGTTGTGATATTGCACGTGAAGCGTGACTCAATAATGTCCGTAGTGTTGTACTTAACTAGGTTCGATCCTTAATTTTGTATGGCCTTTATTTTTTTTGTTTTTAAATCAAACTAATTTGGGCAGCATTTAATAACCAATCAGCCGGTCACCAGTGTCCAAATCATCGCCACTGCAGTGCGCGTCCTGTGCGTAAAAGGCGCAGAAGAGGTACGCTGTAAGCCAGTGTAAAGAGGCGACAGAAGGAGAGGGAGGAGGGTGGCGTGGATTACTATACTACCAGTGGGTTAAGATGCTTAACAACTAATTACCTGTCCACTAAAATCCCCTGCCATGCAGCCCAAACAAGAAGGGAGTCGCGATGTGCGGGGAGATGGATATATGGGACAGTGATCAAGTGTGGAGAAGCGGACTGAGGAGGTACCACTATCTTATAAAAAAATATACATCTGAAGACCAGCAGCGAACTTGTGGTAGGATTGTTGATGTTAAAAAAAGTCTGCTGCTGTACGCGTTTGGAAGCTCAACTGTTTCTTCTTGTTGGGTTTTTGTAACTTAAATGCTGTGAAATAAGGATTATGAACCATCTCTCAATAAGGTAAGAATTTACTGTGAAACATCTAGGATTTGTAAAAGAAATAATAAGGCTGCCACTTGTTATATCACGTTACTATGATGTGTAGGCTATCCGTTCAGCTTGCCTCTTCATAACCTATATCAAGGGTGATGATCATCTCAAAGAAGAACAAGCACAAAATAATTACTTGCCATTTTAGAAAAAAAACAACCTTTACTTTTCTAACCTCAATAATAATTTAATGTACATTATTTCTGATTTAGTGTCCTAATTTCATGAAGATCTGAAGATTTATTTGAAGAAGGTGTTGGAAATGTATCCTTCACTTTAGCATTGAATATCATAATGACTTTATTAAAGGAAGGAAGTAATGCAGCTCTACTGGTGATTTATCAATGAGGTGTTGCATGTACTTTCTGTTGCATTGCAGACAGACATTGGGACTGTCGCTCACTGGAAATAGTTATCAAGACAAGAGGAGCAACTACTAACATATATCCCAACATCTACATGGGTTCCTGCTCATACTCTCTCTCTCTCTCTCTCTCTCTCTCTCTCTCTCTCTCTCTCTCTCTCTCTCTCTCTCTCTCTCTGTCTCTCTGTCTCTGTCTCTGAGGCTCTTTACTCTATTGATCTCTCCCGGAAACGGGAAGATGAGCCCTGCTTTGGGACCCATTTGGGGCATCTCAAAAATCACTTAGCGCATCATTCCCTACAGCCAGGATCAATGTTAGCATCAGACCTGTTCCCCAGTAGCACCAAGAGGAGCTCATGGAGGCCAGACATGTCCCTGAATACTGGAAAAAAAATCCAATATTTCTCTGATAAAGTTGAAAAGATTTTTTTTTAAGTCTTATGGAAAATTGGGGCTGAAGCACAACAAGCCCTTGTCTCCATGAGATTGCATTAGTAGACTTTACCCCCTTAATGTGTGGTGGACAAAACAGAGATTAGAGAAGTATGTTTTTTTCTGATGAAGTTAAGGTTTAAGACAGACCCTGGATCTTTTTTGGCAGAAACTTGGGACTGCTTGTGTATCTCCTCCTGTTCTGTGTATGGCACTGGTAGAATTCACTGTCACAGCACACTATCAGTGAATTACCATAGGGCCATAAACAGAGTAGAGACAGAACCACACTGCCTGTGTCTGTGTCCCCTCTTCCTAAAACGTAACTGAAACTGACCCTCTTCTTTGCCCATTTTGGCACTAGCACATTTTTGCTTTGTGTCTCCTTGTTTGAGCAATCATGTGTAGTGCCAATATAGGATGAGAAAACAATCAGCTGGTTTTAAATAGTCCTGCTTCTTCTGAGTTTTTTTGTGAGTATGGATCTGATTGATCTCACCCCCCTCTCAGATATCGTCCATTACCATGGAGGCTAGTGCTCCATATCTGACACGCCGTCCCATGAAACCTGAACCTCAGTCGTCACACAGAGCCAATGGCCGTGACCGCTGCACTCTCTCTCTCTCCAACAGTGTTTGGCAATGGTAGAACTCACTCTGGTGGGCTGAGAGGATCCGGTGGTTCTAGACTTGCCAACAACTGACTGAGAGCTTTAACTTGCCTCCGCCACCCCAGGACTCATCACAGGCACAGGATTATTTAATGTACTATTTATCGAACAGGTCGGGGTGTTAGGAAAGGTCACAGGTGGCAGGTTAAATCCACTTTACAAAGAATCCAGTAAATTTGCAGATAGAGGAGATCAAAAATCCTCTTTGTCTCTCTCTACCTCTGCCTCCTTTTGGATACACTGGCCAAAGTTATTTGATCACAGACATTTGACCATTGAGCCAAAACCAATAAATCTATACACAGGCCATTAAGCATTGAAGAAGCTATCATCTGCTTATCAAAAAATCAATCATGCTCATGTGTTTGGCTGTGAAACCTGCTGTAAATTCTCATTGTAGGTGTCAGCATTAGCAGCAGCTAGCCTATAGTGCAACCTGATCCTATACTGTCACAAAGGTCTGAGTTCAAGCTCTACAAAGGTTAATTATTCACTATATTTATTTCACAGCCATTTTCTGCTGACATCAAGCTCAAATGCTGTTATAATGTGATATTTCTGTGTTCCCGGTTGAAAATTGTATACAGGGGGCGCCGGTGGCTGGTTTGGTTCTCACACCCCGTGTACGAAGGCTGTGGTCTATCCACTGTCCTGTCTCTCCAATGAAGGCACACAAAAAAAAAATTGTATCTAGATATAATCATTATCATTTTTCAGAGAAACTTAAAAAAGAAACTGATGAGAAATATTAAGGGGGAAATCTGGGCAAGTTTGAAAGTATAGAATAACATAGCTGACCACCTATTAGTGTCCTTTAGACCATTGGTTTCCAACCAGTTGGGGGTTGGCAAAGATCTACGGGGGAGGTATTGTCTGCTCTGAGGTTTTCAAAATTAGATTTACAAATATCAACTAAAAGCATGACATCACACTTACTGGATACATTTTCATAACCCAGGTCTTCTGGTCAGAAAAAATGTGCGTCTGCCTATTCTCTTTGAAAACTATTACATTTATGTTCATTTTTGGCGGCAAGTATGACTTTTTTCCATGAAGCTTTAATAATGTTAGCTGGTAATTAACTGGTTGGTTGTTCCAAGCGTACAATTTGTTAGACGGTTTCTAATAGATTATTGCATGTGTTGTTTTACCTTGAAATATGACCAGATTTGTCTCCACATTTTCATTGTTCATTGTCTTTCAGTTGGCCCCTCAACTTGACCCCCGTTGAAAGATTAGATGTATGAACATATGTACAATGTTTATTTTAATACATGTTTCACCAAATTTCCCCCCAGGATTAATAAAATATTTCTGATTCTGATTCTGATCAATAATGGTCACAAACCATTAATCTACACGTCCTCAGCAGAACATATAAGAGCATTTGTACTTCTCAACAATTGACTGTATAAAGATACATAACTATGTTTTTATACAGTCTAGGTTCAGACAAAAGTTGCTGCTGTGTTAATGTGGTAAAGAAGTTACACTAACATAATCATAAAGTGACATAAACTGCACATAATGAATTGTTTAAACCTTGCTCAGGTCATTTGAAAGGGAAGTCTTTGAAAAAGGATTTAGACAATTGTGTTTGAAAATGTGTGGAAAATCTGTTTCAACAGTTATAAATTTATATAACAGAAAAAATACCTCCTTGCTTTGGTCCTGATTTTTATTTTTTTTAGCATTTTAAAAAGAAGCCAAGTTTCCAAAGATGCATATTTGTTTCTGACTAAATTGTGTAAATGTGTATAATGTGAATATCATCACCTGTATTCTGCATTCAGATATTTCTCTCAAGAAGGCCATGATAAATAAACTGAAG